>OY728157.1:572923930-573523930 GCA_963277665.1 Viscum album
CTTCATCAATTCTTGAAATGTGAGTCCCGATAAGGACTAGAGGATCTCGTGTGAATTTATTGAGAAAAAAATAAACAGTTAACTTGTTTGGGTTGATTGCATGTTCGATAGCAGCTTCTCACCAGTGATCATTTCTCTAAGGATCTGAGGTTTAATAATTCTATATCTTCTACACATTCTTCAAGAGTTTGTGATAAATATGATCATTTGAATCCGAGTGCTATCACAGAGGTCTGATAACACTTTCAACCTCTTGAGGATCAACACTGACCTGCTCCTTCAATCCGTGATTATGATCAAATATCGAACTCCTCAAATGGGTATTTATCTCTCTATGATGCAAAAAATATGAGAGAAAAGTTTTTAAATTTGGGTGGATGAATTGTCCCTCAGAAATGAACTTCTCTCTTCTTATATATTTAACACTAAAAAAGGGTTCCATGATCCCCATATATATAAGGCCCACTAAATAAGCCATAAATGACATGTTTTGAAAATCTAACCACATCATAAAAATCAATTATATTTTATCACATACTTGTAATACATAATAAATATAACATATTACGTGATAAAAGTGCGTCAATAACTCAAATTGTAATTTCCAAAAAATATTAAATAAATCTTGAATTTTAAAATTATATTTGTTCGTTTAATATTTTTCTTGTATAAAATTAATAATTTTTGAATATTTTTTTTAAAAAATCAACTCCAATTATTCTATACTCTAATAATAGTGAATATATTTATACGATGGTGATCTTTAATGTCTAGACATCTCTTGGAACCTATAGTGGGTCCCACCATGATCTATACTCATATTCATCATAATAAGTTATAATTTTGAATGAAATAAGTGTGTGACCCTCTAAAACCTTATCTCGATAGTAGTTAATATTATTCATAGACTAGTAGTGAAGTCTAGAAACCCATAAAGGCCCCTAAATAGTAAGGAAAATTCATAGTAATGACAACCTTTCCTACGAACACATGTTATGTAATATATTCTCTTTATTGTATAATATCACATAAAGCGGGATGCACACCCTATGTCATCATACATACTTTATTATTCTTTGATTTAACTGGATAAACAAAACTTTATTCATCTAGGACCATGTATTTAGTGAAGGTACTACCATCCTGATCAACTAGGCCCGAGATATAAATTTGTTTGAAATTAACAAATTCTATCTTGATTATTCAATCAATGTCATACTACCAATGGACTACCCAACTCAGGATACCTCTCTATGATATAAATTCCATAGTTTCTTTATTAACAAAAATTACACATTTAAATAGTATACATTGATAATAATTTCAAGTCAGGAGACTATTACACATGTTCATATATATGAACTACCAGTGCTACCAAAAACATGTGGTGTTCCTATTACTGGACTAGTCCTCATGATCTCATGTACTATAGATCACCATATATAAAATTCATGAGAAGAAGTCTTAGTGATTTTTATTCCACAACATCTAAGGGTCACAAATCATCTATGTATAGTTAGCATGATGTATCTAAACCATATGACAAACATTTACGATTGTTTTCATAATATCTTTTGGTTCTCATTATTACTTGAAAACTGATATAAACCTTTGACATGACATGTAATGTAAAGAAAATACCAAAAATATGGTGGACATAAAAGTATCGACACTATTATAGTAAGGTAAAAACATGTTTATATCAAATATTATAGATGTAATGATAATAAAAGTAAATACATGAGTTGGGTCTGGGTAATCCACTTACAATGTCCAAAATACACCCACTAATCTCTTTTGTACTATATTTTCTTTCAACATATCATGCTAAGTTACACAAACCATTTGTGTTCCAAAATAACTCTTATCTCCTTTAGTTATAATATTTAATAAAATATTGTACTTATATCAAATATTCTATTCGCTTTGTGTGAATAATTTTATTTAAAATAAGACTATTCTTTAAAACATGCCTTTGATGGTTCTGTGATCATAGCTCTCATATTTTAACAAATGTATCGAATAAACTCATTTATTTTAGATAAAACATTTTTATCCTTATCTTTTTCTCACATACATTATATAATTAAATGAGTCTCAAATCACATATAACATCTCATATTGTTCTTAATAACTCTTTGTTAACCATAAACATCTCTCATCATATAAGAGAAATGAGATGACTATACACATTCTTCTCTAAGATCATTCTGATCATGATATATTCAATTGAATTCAATTCCAGATTTAACAAACCTTTGCATCATCATTTAAATGAAAACTATAATCTCTATCAATTCTCACCTTGATTCACTTATATATTTAGAACACTTGTAAAATATACATTTGGTATTATATACCCTTAAAAACCAAAGAATTGGTTTCCATAACTTTAATACCTGACATGGAAATTTGAGGAAGTTTCATAAACCCCTTCAGATATTCTAAAAAATTCCATCATGTTGAACCATTACTCTCTTTCCTGATCCATAGGATTAAATGTCCTTTATTAACTAATAAAATAAACATTTTTGGATTCCCCAACCAATTTTTCTTCTTCCAGTTTGAAATTTTACTCACTTGTACTATCAATCAAAACACCAGAATGTAGACATAATATTAAAGGTAATTTCAACATAAATATATAAATTAGACTAAGAAGTATATATTTCTTATCCAATTATAGACTTCTAGGACTCTGTGAACTCATACATATGTCCTAGGAGAAAATGGCTCCACAGGACATGGAAATCGACTAGTCCAAACCAAAAAAATAACTAAATTCCTACCTTCAGGTCTAGTACCAACCTATTTACAAAAACATCTAACTGAATACTAAATGAATAATTATAACACTACCCATGACAGTCACACCTCATACCAATTCTCATACCCCACCCTCCATGGTAATTAAATTGGATTGGTGGGCTCTCCCAAACTTGGCCACCTCCCATCCTACTATAATTCCATCCTACATGAAGAATCACTTTATACTAAATGATAAAATTAGGGAACTGACTCTTAAGAATGTTGGAATCCTCCCATGTTTCTTCCTCCTTCGTTATTCCCCACCATTTAACCCACCACAGATGGGTAGAACCCATTTTATCTACTGCCAAAATAGCTTCAAGATATTCATCCTCTTCAAAAAAATCATTCTATTAATTCTTCTTATATGTGGTGACTGTTGACAAATACCTTTAATTATAACATATGAAATACCATATGAACCTTAGATTTAGGAAAAACATCTAATGGGATGCATATTACACTTTATTATGTATCATAAATTGTCTATAATACCATATATTTAATTTCCCTATGAAAATTATACGTCCCTATATTTATTCTCAACAAAACCCATACTAAGTAACCCACCTTAAATGTCACCTATTTTTAGTTTCGGTTAGCATATTTAACCATTAATTGCCACACTCATTGGATGTTAACTTGGAGCTTCCTCAATGCCTCATCTCTACTCACCAACACATTAGAAACCACTTTTATTGATACCTCTCTCCTAGTACATTAGATTCTCTATGGAGGATTATGCCTATATACTACTTCAAAAGGTATCTTCCTAATATGAGTATGAAATAAGGTATTATAGCTATATTATTCCCATTACAACCACGTATCCCAATGTCACGGTTGGTTATATTTAAAACACCACAGATAAATCTACAGACACCGGCTTACCACCTCAGTTTTCTCTTGGATTTGTGAATGATATATTGAATTCATCTTTAAAGTGGTCCCCTATAATTTGAAAATTTATCATAAAAAAAACTTTTGAATAGAGGATCCAGATCAATGACTATTTTACCGGTTATACCATGTTGGTGTATGAATTATTTCACATATACTTCAACAACTATATTTTTTGTTTTTTCTGATGCTTTCATAGTCGGGGTATGGATCACACTACTTTTTTCCCACATTCCCATTTTCCAAAGGTGGGTGGATTTCATCACTTTAATTGGTGATTTCATTTTCTTAATCAAAATAGAATAATGGGATGTTGTTTCCGCATTACATGGATTAATTATTGGAGCTTTTCACTCAGTCCGGGTCCCTCTCATAGGTTGAATTCATGTTTGTGAAATTCATTTCCAATGCTATCTTTAGGTGGACACCAGTTATTAATGCTGATTATTTCTCAATAGGAAAGCAACCTTCGGTCAGAGTAGGTGGTAATGTCAAGCATGTCTGGGAATCTCAGGATGTTGGGTGTTTTGGACACATATAAATATTTCTCCTTTTGAATCCGGATACATATCATATGAGGTATCTTAGATGAAAAAATTATGGATTCTGTATTGGCCACATGGTAGTTGATTATAGGGGAGTAATTCTTCATAGAATATTTACCCCACACATCCCATGTTTATTGTATGGGGTAAAGGTTTTGGATCATGTCAGAAATGTAACGTCTTATAGGGATAGATGGGTTTCTGGTTTAAAATCTTATAGGGACAAATGGTTTTTAGGTTTAACATCTTGTGAAGACAAATGAGTCGTAGGTCAAAGGTCTTGCGGGAAAAGATGGGTGGTTAATAGTGTCCATAGGGAGGAAGATTTCACACTTAGGATTTGGTGTAGTGTGTCCCCAGGGTGGAAGATTTAACACATAGGATTTGGTGGAGTGTGTACCTAGGGGGAAGATTTCACACATTGGATTTAGTGGAGTGTGTCCCAAGGGGGGAAGATTTCAAACTTTTGATTTGGTGGAGTGTGTCACTAGGTGGAATATTTTACACATTGGATTTTGTGGAGTGTTTACCTAGGGGGAAAATATCACATTTGAGATTTGGTGGAGTGAGTCCTAGGAGGGATTTCACACTTGGGATTTTGGTTATGATGTTGGGGTGTCAGGATTGAACCTTAGGGAGGTGTCTCATGTACCCTATTTAAAAAATAGGAATCAAAACCCACATTGTTCGATATCGCATTATAAGGTTGTGTGAGAGGACAGGTCCATGGAGTATAATGTAATGTGGTCAGAATTCCTTTCTCATAGAAGGATCATTAATGAGGGAAAATTTGGGACTTACATATGGAAGATTCCCGTGTGCTGCAATGGGGTAGTGATGGTAATAATAAGGACTATGCATGAGAGCTACCCAGGTAATGCCAATGGGTTGCGATGATATGATTGTGGATTATGTGTGGAAGATGGTGGTGATATAATGAGTAATGATGATGTGGTTTGGGATTAAACGTTAGAGATTCCTAGGTGCTACTGTGGTGTAGAGATGGTATGATTGGGGCCTACGTGTCGAAGTTTCCTAGGTACTACTATGGGGCAGCGATGGTATGATTGGGGCTTACACATGGAAGCTACCTAGGTGATACTATGGTTAGTGATGATGTGGTTGGGGATTAACTATGGGAGATGACTCAGTGTTGTGATGGGGAATCAAAGGTATTATTGGGGCTTATGTGTGAAAGATGATGCCCCAGTTCTGCTATGGGACAATTACGGTATGATTGGGGATTATGCATAGATGTTGTTGCTCGGGTGATACTATGGGGAAGTGATGATATGATTGGGGATTATGCGTGGAAACTTCCCATGTGCTGTTATGAGGTAGAAATAGTATGATTGGAAATTACATGTGGAATATTCCTGGGTGCTTCTAGGAGTAGTGATGGAAAGAATGTGGATTACGCCTGGAAGCCGCCTAGCTGAATGGGGCTAACATGGCTGGGCTGCATAAGGGTATCATCCCGTGCATGTCACATGAGGCATCTCATATTTATATCATGAGGCATCCCACTCTAATCACATAGGGAAAACCATGTTCGTTGCATAGGGTATGGTTATAGTTTAACATC
Organism: Viscum album; assembly: GCA_963277665.1. Classification (NCBI taxonomy): domain Eukaryota; kingdom Viridiplantae; phylum Streptophyta; class Magnoliopsida; order Santalales; family Viscaceae; genus Viscum; species Viscum album. The sequence continues at coordinate 572,929,769 of OY728157.1, forward strand.
ATGTGAAATAACATGGTGTGAGAGGTTATACATTGAGATTCGAGTACATTATTTATCATGTTGGGTTGAGAGGGAATTCCATGTTCCTGACATATGGTAAGTATATAATTTAATGTCACGTGAAAGGATGTGGTGTGTGGGGATTATGTATTGAGCTTCCCATCCATTCTTAATCATCTTGGGTCAAGAGAGAATCTTGACCTGCTGATGGGCTAGAGTAATATGATTGGAGCTTACACCCGAGGGGGAGTTCCATGGGGGATTCTTGGAAGCAGTAGGGAGACATGTGGGTCCTTCACGCTATGGATTCTCATTATTTTTCCTCACGTTAGACCATGAGGGAATATCAACATTCTGATGGGGTTAGGAGTATTATTAGGGCTTCTAATAGAGATGGAGGCCTATGGTGGATGTTTGGTGGTCGTATTGTGATCATAACATGAGAAATATTACGCATGACACATAAGACATCTCATGCTTTTCACAAGATACATACTATTATCATAATATAGGGTATACTATAATTTAAATTCATATAGTGAGGACTATGGATGTTGTATCATGATCATGTCATGAGATATCTTATGCCTGACACATAAAGAATATCATGTGTGTTATAAGAGGAATCATGTGCTTTTCATATATGGTGTACTAAAATTTAACATAATGGAAGAAAGAGTAAGGTGGTCTCCTCATGATCCTGGAATGAGTCATGCTATTATTGATGCATGATGAATTTCTTGTTTTTCATAGGTGGAATCCTATGATGGTTATGTTGGGTATACTATAGTTCAACATCATGTACTAAGGACAACTAAGCAGAAGATGCCTAGAAAGGGATGGTGTGGGACTCATGTGAGAGTGTCCCTTCGTGAAACTAGAGTTATGCTATGCAGAGGTTACTGTCTCTAAGTTCACATGACGAGAGACATTCATTAGCTGGAGTTATGCTGCGTAGAGATTACTACTAAATGATTCTTGTGGTTTGGGAATTTTTTGAACCAAACTTATACTGCATGGAGGTTACTGCTTCAAGCTTCACGCAGCCAAGGACTTTCATGAATCGAACATACATTGTGCAGAGGTTATCGTAACTCATGAAAGTTTGAGTTTTGCAGCCAATGTTTTTTGAAATTACTTACATTGCTCTGGAATCTCCCTTTCTAGACATTTTTTAGATGTCCAGCTTCATAAGGCCATCAATATTGATTTGTAAGTCCATTCGGGATTAATGACCAGTCAAATCGAAATCCCGTGAAATGAACTAAACTCATGGATCAGGTTTTTCTATTTTTGGACCATAATTGGAAGAATTGTTTTACAAAAAAATCATACAAGGATGATGTAATGGAATAAAATTCTCATACTTAATCATACTATCTACCACCATAAGCACTACCTCATAGACCTATGATTTCAGAAGGCTAGAAAAAAAAGTCCATTGACACTTCTTTCCAACTATCACTGGTATAGTTAATGGTCAAAGATGAAAGATTGTACTTAGAGTCTCATATTTGATTTTCAGACACACTTAACATTCCAGTACAAGCCTCTAAACTATTTAAATCATGCCATGACAAAACACCTCATTTTCCAATCACTTATAAATTTTTAATTACCCCAAATGACCCATATTGGTGAAGAGTGGTAGTGTTTCAATAATTTGGGTATTTAGGTATACTTACATGATATTATTAGTTTGGTATTGAAAAAAACTACAAGGATTTTATTATATCCAATAACTCATCATCTTTTGGAACCGCTACTCAGATCACTTGTATTTCTTCCTAGCTCGGTCTAGAAATTGAAATCTGGCAATACTACCCTTACAAAATAACCCTCACCAATGCATCTTCTTCATTGTTCATATTCCCAGGTCAAATATGACCTCAAAATTATACCCCGATGATTTTTGAAACCAACATTACTAATTCATCATCACCACCTACTAACTCAATATATTCATTAAAATTAGGTTATTAGTTAACACAAAAAAATATCTCACCATAAAATATTGTCGCCAATGTTGAATAGAAAAAAACTAGTTCCATTAACAAATTCTCATAAATTGATTTATTGAAGTTGTTTTCAGATAGACCCTTACTGTAGTAAGAGATTGGAGGTCCCTCATTAACCAACAATTCTCTTATTCCCATTCTCAAAGCATCAAATTCTACAAAAAAATCTTTTGAAAAATATGGTAAAACTAGTACTAGTGCATTTGTCATCTGAGTTTTAAGTCCCTCAAAGGTTGTCTGTGCTTCATAAATCCACCTGAATCTACCCTTTTTGGTTAATTATATCAAAGGTCTCACAACCTTACCATAATATTGTACATATTTTTGATAGTACCTAGTATGGCCAAAAAACCCTCTTACCTCTTTAACATTCCATGGAACCCACCAATTCACCACAACTTCAAACATATTTGGATCCTTGTAAATGCACTCTTCAGAAATTATGTTACCCGAGTACTCCACCATTGGTCTCCCAAAAATGGAATTTCTTTTTTGGCATACAATGTTTTGTCTTTCATTAGTAGTTTTTGTTGAAAAAATTTCCAATGTGTACCTCCCATACACTATTGTAACGAATAAAACCACAAATAACACTAAGAATCACTCAAAATTGATTGAAAAATATTTTTCATTATTTCTTGGAAATTATCTGGTGAATTCATCAATCCAAACGGCATGACCACATTCACAGTTCCCATTGTGAGTCTTTCACACTATCTTTCCAATGTTCTCGTTCCTCATTCATAGCTTCTGAAACCCGAACTTCAAATTCAGCTTGTTAAAATAAGTTTCCCCATGAAACTAATCCATTAATTTCTCTATTATATAAATTGAATACCTATTTGGTACTGATATTCAGTTCAAGGCTCGGAAGTCAGAACACATCTTCTACCCCTATCTTTATCCTTTACCATTATTATTGGGCTAGATTAAGGGATACTACTGTGTCTAATAAAGACCAACTCCATTAGTTCCTATCATTGATTATCAATTCCATTATTCATATGATAAGAATTATTTTATGGGTTAATGTTCATAGGTTCAACCCATTCTTTTAGCTTCGTGGAATGGTAAATTAATCTCCTCAGATCCATCCTTCTAAGGAATCAAAAACTCAGTGAAATTTCAACCCATTTTTTAGTTGTTGTCATTGGACATGGCCTATTTACGTTTAATCATCACCTTCCTCCCATGGATCTATACACTAAATTCCTTGCGGTTGTTTCTCCTCCTTTATTATGTATTCTTGCAAGGACCTAGGAAAACCCAATAAAGGTTGAACTCCCGACAACATCACATGATTCCCTTCCCACAAAAATTAAATTTTCATTCTATTCTAATTAGTTGTCATGTACACTAGGGTCTCAATCAAATAAATTCCCAAAACCAAATTAGGACCCGTTGTGTCGAAAAAGTAGGCATCAACATTGAATTGCACTGATCCCATATCCATTGTTAAGGAATTGCACAGTCCTCTGGGCACCCCTCGGTGGCCGTCACCCAAATGGATGTTGAATGAACCAATCTCATCTATGTGAGTTGAGAGCTATCAAATTAGATGATTTGAAATGAAATTATAGCTCTACCTATTATCAATCAAAACAACTAGGAGAATAACTACCATTTCCCTTCCATTAACTTCTATTTGGTTCCATTTTACAAGGTTTTTCCCTGAATACAAGTTATATTTCATAACATATCCAATTCCCTCAAACTCCCCATATCTCAATCCTTTGTTTCAAAAATTTTAGGTTCCTCTTCATCTTATTCTTGTAGCTCAATAAATTCCCACACCATTAACTTGTATACTTTTTCTAGACAACGATGCCTGAGTTGAACTTCTATTATCAAGAATAACACAACCCTCTGAACATCTGATCCTCAAATTCCACCCTGGACAGGTTTATAATTCCTCTCCACATGGAATAAAATCCTCCCTTTCTTTCCTTAACATTCAAATCTCTAATTGGAAAAAAATTCATTGTGTTGGGAGTCCTACTTTTACTATGTCCACTTGGATTATAATTCTTTCTTTGCAGTTCATTCAGTTTGATAATCCCTTCGACTATCAAAAACGGATCCACTCTTCTTTACAATGTTAGCAATCACGACATTGTCCCCAGACCATGTTTCATAATAGTATTCCCAATTTGTAGTTTAATCCCTTTATATGAACATTCTCATGTACCGCAACTTAGTAAAACTTGTTATATATAAAGACAATGACTTAAATTCATCAACATAATCATCCACATACCCCGTTTGATTCAACCCCTTCAAATATACATTGAGATCCTCCTCTTTGTAATTCCTGTACCATCTCAACAATTCATCTTTTTGTTGACTCCATGTTAGTTTTTGATGAACTTATCTCAATGAGACGATTCAATACCAGATAATCCCATACAGTATAAAATGTTCTATTAGTACCTCAATCTCCTCCTACATCTTCTTTATCATGAATTATATCTCATCCCACATGTTCAATGATACCATATCCTCAGAAAAAAATGGAATTTATATTTTCCTAGACAAATCATGAAACTCCCCCCCACTTGACTTCGTGGAATTCTATGCTCACCACAATATCTTATTTTGGTTCCTCTAATATTGTAATTCAAGCTTACTTTTCATTCCTCCAATATGATAGATTTCTCCTTGTCAACATTCAATCTGGAACACTCCACCTGATTTGACCTGATTTGAGAAACTAATGAAATCAATTTCTGAAGATGGAGTCCTTGACTATGATAAACATATTATTGTCATTGGTATGTTTCTTCCAGTCGGTAAAACCCTACCTACTGACATTACATAACAATTGTTAGTTTTGATGCAACAGTTTCCATATTTTCTACTCTATTTTCTATGCGCATGGACATTTAGTGGTTGCATCAACTTCCAGATTCCCCTACAATATTTATCCCTCCTAGATTCTCTCTCTAGAACCAAACTATCCCCATCCCAAAAAAATATCTCAATGAAAGAACCAAATGATATATAATTTCAATTAGGGGAGATAATTTTGACCAATTATATATTTATTACTACAGTTATCGATCCAAGTATAGAATTCCAGGACTGAAGAACTCAGATGTATATCCTAAGGGAAGATAGCTCTATAGGCTCTGTAAATCAATAATACCAAGCCAAAAAAAATAAATGAATGACCCTCATATAAGTCCCATCCTTGCCTATTTATTAATTATCCCAAATAACTAATAAATGGATAATTATAACACCTCCCCTAACAGTCACACCCCTTACTTATTCCTAGACCTTTACCTCTATTGGAAAGCAAACCAGACAGGAGCCCTATATCGAAATTGGAAAACTCCCATCCTATCATCATATTCCCAATTTATCCATACTAAAAAATTATTTTGAGTAAAATTTTCTTGAAATCATCCACATTATAGGAGCGTTTCCATTGATGAAAACCAAATGGTCTTATTAATCAGAAAATTCTCAAAGAAACTTTTAGGGAATCATTCGATGATCCACATAATCATCTAGAATCACTTATTGAATAAATTAAACATTAATTTATTCAGCAATGTGTTACTATAACACATAGAAAATTTTATCTTTTAAATAATAATTATTTTTTGTATTTGTAAAATAAGTTCCTCACATTAAGCTTATTCTATTTATGGTTTGATCTCAAAGTTATCTTCGATGATGATGATTTAATTTATATATAACCTAAGCTTTTATCATATGAGTACCATGTTTTAGATACATTTAAAAAGGTCTATTATTTAATGTGATCCACCTAAAATGATGGAACCTTTAAAATCACATCATGTTAAGAGGTCACGATCTATCTTTCAATAACCTTTGGACCCCTTTAGAATTTGTTTCATTACTCGACTATCTAATTAGGGCATTATCCCAATCATATAATATATAACTCTTGGATAGTTGAGTGGATAAAACTTTATTCAATCCATCATATTGATACTTAAATCTATTCCTATGGTAACCTAATTCTATTCGAGACTCCTAGTCAAGTTTAACCCAAAGAAAATTCCAAGAATAAACATCTAATCCAATTAGGGTAACACAATACTATTTTCCTTATGTATGAAAATCCAAGGATACCCAAATTTGACATTACATACATGGTTGGATGATTGAGGTCTTAACAAGTTTTCATTTTAGAAGGAATTTGACACATAATATTTTTAAGAGGATTTATTATCTCACTATATTATGTCATGTTATTTCCTTTACATGTATGCATTCTTGTAATGATTTTTCTTGAAATATTACCCTTTCCACCAAATCAACAAGTTCAAACTATAATGATATGTATATTTTTATGAAACTCATTGATTTTGTTACCAAACCAAATTAAAAGTCAATTATATTCAAACACATTCAAATTCATCCCATGCATAAGTACATGTAACCATTTCATATAAAGATTTAAAGTTATATGAATTCAATAGTTCCTGCATGAGTAAGATTGGATCCATTGATAGATAAAATCCATTTTCTAGACATGGAATTATCCCCTAGGCTAGTAAGTAACTTGACACAAATCTATCTACACAGAGATACTTTACTCAAGAGAGGTCTCAATTCCATCACAATTATTACACCTAATGTGTATAATCTATAATCAAATCTTTAATTCAAGCTCTTGAACTAGAATAAGTCAATGTCATGGTAAAAAGAAATTGAATAAATTATCAAAATTTGAATGTAACTCTTTATATGCATGTATGATAACTTGGAAGTATTTTAACATGTTATTTAAAGTATACACATATTTATAATGTAACAGTTATAACTATGGGTAATAAAAAAGGAATAAATAAATGAATAATTCATAATTCATTTAATTTAAATATATGATATTAAATGGATTATAAACATTTTATAATCCAATTTATGTTATGTAAACTATTTACACAATCCAAATATCACATATTAATTATTATTTAATCCTTGATCAAATAAAACATCAAAAATTATTTTGATGTGATTTAAACAAATTTTTAAATAAGGATTTAATTTAAATAATTCTTAATATAAAATACAAACTCTTATATCATTGTATTATTTTATGATTTATTAAGACTTTATAAATTACCCTTATAACTTATAAAAAAACACTATTTCTAAATATAATTCATGAAATATAATTTTAAAATGGTATGTTAATATTAACATTTAATATTGTAGATATTTATTTATTAAATCTTTCATAAAATTTTATTAATTAATTATAAACTCTTTATAATTAATTAATTGATAAACACTTTTATAAATTAATATATATCCCAAAATAATTTTTATAATGACTTATAAATGATTTATAAATAATTAAATTCAATTTCTATTTGAAATTTATGAAAATAAAATACAATCATTAATCTTATTTAATGAAGCATGATGAATCGTAATGTATGACTCCAAAGTCCACGGTGTGAAAAAATCTCTCACACTATCAATTGTCATTTATGATTAATATTAAGGTGTTGTTATACTAAAAAACCTTTAGAAATTTATCTAGCATGAAGTGGTATTTCGTGAGATTAGATCAGTGCATTGGGGTCTGTGTAGGATTAATATTGAGCACCTACCGATCATTACTTATGGTATTCCTACCGCAAATGATTAATATTGCATGAAATGACCTATGCATAATATTTACCCAGTGCAAGAAAGAATAAACGAGTGACACCAACATGTTGCAGGTCATGATTAACCTCATGTTGGAATAAATCTATGCCTCAGTTATTGCAGTATAAGACATGTCGCTGCATAAGAATAACTCAACAACCCTGATTGTTTTTAACAGTAGGTATCATAATTTCTAAGGGGATAAAATAAGATATTTTTCATCGTGTTTTTATAATCATCGTATGCTACAATTGGAAATATCATACACTATGATATTACTTAAACAAAAGGATTTGAAATAGTTCACCGCCTATGATATCTTATATTGTACATAACGACCTAATTACTGCTTACGAAATCACATGTCACAAAACCATCCATAAAAAAATTCTCAATTATATTTAACAATAGATAACATGGTATAAAAATTACATATGATTTTTAATATGATTTCGAGAATCAAAAATCCATGGTAAATCTATGATACCATTGATGGGTTTCATGGAATTGTTTAACACATAAACTAATATGAAAAAAAAACTAGAAACCCAAAATCCCAAGAACAAGATTCATGAAAGTTGAAACCAGATAAAATTTTAAATGAAGAAAAATATTGTCTACCTTACAACTATGAGTTTTTTTTACCAGTATTCATTCGTATGAGCTTGATAAAGATCACTAAGTGGAAGCTTAAAGACATCTCCCTCTATGGTGTATCACCCAACACTCAGATGAGATCTCTTACTCACCCATGATATGTGCTAGTGTCTTGAGAGGAAAAGGATGAAAAAGTGTGATTCTAGGTGGGGAGGGATTTGATAGGAAATTATGAACTCTCTAACACCCCATCTCAATGGAAATGGCCTATATGTAAGGGACTTACAGTATTATCAATCCTTTCATGGTCTTTACTTTAATGTTGGATTTTACTCAAACCTTATATAACATTCGAGTAAATCCTTCAGTTATGAAGGATTCAAAACCTATGAAAAAAATAAATTTCCCCTCATTTAATAACATTAAACACTGATCAAAATGATAGATTATATGAATAATTTATCAAACGTTAAAATCTAATGTTTCAGTGTCCATGTAATAATCCCATAACATACAAAACGATTGGCTCAAGACATTGACATGGGATCTCTATTTCATGTCATAAAATATACTTGATACAAGGAACATAATGTGCCTTATAATCATGCATGTAGTACTATATGATGTTCTCATATCATACACTATGATATGAGGGTTTTAGGGAATATCTGATTCTCTTTTTTGGACACTCTTCCATGATGGATTAGTCTTTTGGGACGAAAATTTATCAATTACTGACATGTTTTTAAATCTCAATTGTACCAATAATTTGGAGGTTCGAATTACAATAATTAATTTAGTTTATTGAATAGGGGTATATAATATTGTGTCTTATTATTACAATAAAAAATATTTTTTGGCACAATGGTGGCATGTCATTGTATCCCTTTTGTCACCCATTGTTCAATTGCATTAGGGTGGTAAAATTTATGGTAAGTTTTTATCTTGAGCTATTTTTAAAGTATAATTATCCCATTTATGTATTATGGGAATAGAAAATATCCCTATAATGGTAATATTTATAAATAATCTAAACAATGGAAACAGAGTAAGAGAGGATGAAACGACAAGCATAATATTACATAAGAAACCAAAAGGCAGACACTCAAGTGATAAACACTTTAACCATTAGTGTTGTATTTCGATGAATTCTCCCTCCTGATTAATTTATCATAAGGAATATGGTGACCTGATAATGGAAGAGGAAATGACACCTAGGAAAACTCAACTTTTAGAAAACAAAAAAAAATGGTAACACACAACTAGCCAATCATGTGAACTGACAGGATGCCCTCAACTCTTTGGATAAAAACCCAATCCCATATTGGTTTCTGAAAGGAATGGGGGGATTAAATAAAATTATGGATTAAGTAATTTTATCACTAATTTATTTTAGTATGTAACCCAAGAAGGGATTATATGTTTGTATTGGAAGGGATGAGTTTGGTGGAAATGACCCTGTCAAGTATTATCAGATCTATGATTTATCCTTGCTGTGATGTCTATAGAATACAACTAGTTTTATATTTCAATGATATTAATGGTTATGTTGGATCATGTGGATTCACTATGGTTCATTGTGTTGAAATTAATATAAGTGGGGAGGATGTGTGTCTTGATTATGAAAAAAGCGGTGAATGATGTTTGGATCAAATGGATTATTATTGAAGGAGAGGAATGAAAGTGTGGTCTTTGGTTTGAGTGTAGGATTGTTGGGTAAAAACCCAATCCCACATTGGTTACACGAGAAGTGTAGGTTGACATATAGGATTTTTATGGACTAATACTCCTCTCATCATTGTTTTTAAGATGGAACCCCATAAGGTTGTATTTTTTTGGATCTGGAAGTTCTCGTCTTAAAGAAAAACATTATATCACAACTATCTCAAGGAAAGTTTTTTCCATCCCACGCCATTTACTAGGATAGGGGGTGTTTCTTGAATCGTATTTAGTGATGGAATATGGCATGAGACCTAGTTATACATGACCATACTACTACGATCCTCACAAAATTCTATAGAGAGTGGCTACTAGAGCATCTCTGTTAGGAATGTGACTTGATGGGGGGATGTCTTTTGTGGACTGAGGCAATCACTAGTGTTGGATTGTGGGAACCTATTTAGAAGAGTATTGAGTCTTTTCCTTTTGGGAATAATTTTTATTTTTCTCTTCATTAGATGTAGTAGGTTGGGTGGCTGGTTGTTTGGTTTGAGTATTAAATAAGGGATTTTTTGTAGGGGTATTTGGAATGTGATTGGATTTAAAACTAGCTTCTATGGAAGGTTTCAACCATGGGAGGTCACTACTAGGACGTTTAGGAGAGTGGTCCTATTATAGGATATTCTTCTTCTCTTTATCTTCCTCCTACTTGTAGTTTAATTTTTTGTTTAAAACCTATGACTTTTGTCAATTAAGTGTTGCAGAAGTTGGATACTTATCTCTCTCTCACAATCTCATAATCTTATCATTTGGAGACTCTACTGGGGATCTCATGTGAAAGAAAATAATATAAAAGAAGGTGTGGATCACCAGGGAGATGGGTGCATGTTGGAGGCAAAATTGAGCTAGGTGATCAATTTGATATAGTTAGAATATCCTTACACACATTGTGGATGATCAGGGTTGGAACAGTTCATTAGTACTCAGGTTACCAATTCTAATTTCTGGGAGGATTATTAACAATATTTGGAACTTTATTTTCACACCGCTTGAAATATCATTTTTGTCTGAGGTGTTAGAAGGGAATGAGGTGATATAAAAATGGATAAGTAGTTTTCCAACTTGAGACACATTTTTGACCTGTAAATATTTTTTGAGGAGTGATAATGGAATTGGAATTTCTTATGGTTTTCTACTTCATTATAAGGTATTAGATCTATGTATTATTAATTTTGGTTATACCACACATGGTAACTATTTTTCAATGATTAAATGAAATGGTGATGAAAACATTTCAGCTATGGTACTTAGTGGGATAGGTTTATCTAAGAGCAGTATTCTAGTAGTATAAAGGCAGGGTAGGAGTTAGAAAAAATTATCTTCATATGATTTTCCATGAAAAAAATTGGGGATGCTAGTTTACCGCAGTCGGATAGAAGGCATGGAATTAACTATCCTTCAAATACAACCACTTTTGTAATGGAAAATTGTTTCAGTTTTGAAATTCAACAAATGAAATTGGTATAACCATTCAAACATTTATTTTTTCATCTAGATTTTAACCTTGAGGAAAAAGTTGTATTTGATCTCTATGGAAATGTTATGAATGTACTTGGATGGAGGGTTGTCAGTTATGGGATGGGGATATCATTGGTGTGGGCAGTTGGGTTCCTGTATAAGAGAATATTGAGTTTTTTTCATAGGGACAACACCATCATTTTTCTATTTATTTGATATAGAAGGTATAGTGGGTGTTTGTTTGGTTTGAGTATTAAATAAGGAATTTATTGTAGGGGTTAGAAATGTGATTAGATTTCCAACTGGTTGTTGTGGGAGGCTCCAGATTGTAGAGGTCACACTCAAGCCCTTCTAAAGAGTGGTTTTATTCAGGGAGATTCTTCTTATTTTTCTATTCCTCCTACATATTTTGTAATTTTCTATTTGGAAACTATATCTTTATTCAATATGGTGTTGCTATCGTTGACTGCTTTTCCTCTCTCTCTCTCATGCTCTTATAGTCCTAACAATGTCAAATTCTTCAATCAAGGAAACACTGACAATCTTTTAGTGAAATTCCTCAACCGTTCCTTTTAGATGAAAGATCCCTAGGTGATGTATTTTTCCATAGAATGTTGTGTTTTTTAGAATTCATATGGTCAAGGGTTCGAAAATATTCACCAACACTGATGAAGAATGTTTTTAGTGAAGAAACAATGACACCGGCAATGCCTAAACCCCAAAAATCTTCATCTCCTCTAGTCACAGGAAAAAAAACATGATAAAAACAACTGATAACCATGCATAAAACCCATAAATTTAGTCCCCACCCTCACAGAACACCACCAATGAGTAATTTGTCCAATGATCTTTGTTTGGTAACCACTGTTCGATGATACTGAAGACTCTCCAAAAGGATCCTTATCTGGTCAACTCTTTCTGATGACCCTGTTCAATGGAAGTATATCTGAAGAAAACCTTCTTTCCCATCCACTATGAAATTGATCAACTAAGAAAATCCATTTGGTCTATTTGAGGATTTTGGTCCGATGCCCTCCATCCATAATTCTTGGTTCTGTGAAACTGAACAACTTTCCACAAAACCCAACAATATTCCATTTGGAAACTGATTAAGGATTTTGTCCTTCATTATCCTTCCACTTAAGCAAATCCTTTGTCTGAGGCATGTAGTTTCTTCCACTTCATCTGATCAAATGAGTCTGACTGAGACACAGTGTTGCCTCATAATTTCTTGGACTATCACCTTTGTAAACATATCATCAAGATTCTTCTTCCATGAATTATTATGAATCACAAATATTTTATCTTCCAGAATACTTCAAATAATGTTATATTTCAGGTCAATGTGTTTTATTCTTGAATGAAACACTGGATTGAGAGAAATATGAATGAGAATACAAATACAAATAATAAAATTCATCTATTTGATTCATTTCCAATTTCCTTCAGCAGTTCATAAACCATATCAACTATTTTCTTACTTTAGTAGTAACGAAATACTCTTCTTCTATTATTGATAAAGTAAAAAAATAGATGCAACTGAGTCATCTAACTAACTACTGTTCCTCAACAAGTAAATAAAAATCCTGTAGTAATTTTCTGTGAGTCCATGCCTCCAGAAATACCAACATCTAAAAAACATTTAAACTAATCATCACTAAAAAACATAAAACTATATCTTCTGACCCCTTGAAGTAAAAAATGATCCACTTAACATCTTACCAATGTTTTCTTTTAGAATTTTACATGAAACAGATAACAAATTCCTCTGAAAAAGAAATATTTGGTTGAGTATAGACCATTGCATATATAAAACATTCTATAGCTGAAGTATAAGGTGATTTCCACATGTCACAAACTTCTCTATCCATTTATGGTGCCTATTATTTATATATTTTGAACTGTCTAGTGAGTGTGGTTGATATTAGTTTACAACTGGGCATTCCAAATCATTTGATTACTTTCCTTATGTATTAATTTAGCAATAAGACTAATGAAAAAACATTTTATCTTTATTTATTTTTATCCCAAGATATTCTTATCTTGTCCAAATTTATTCATCTCAGACCTTATTAAGGGTTTCCTTTTTAGTTCCTCAATATGATGTAATTCTAGACCAAAAATCAACATATCGTCCAGATACAACAGGAATGCGATATATGTTCTATCATCCCATCTCTTCCTGTAACAATAATAACTAGAATCACATAGACTAAAATGTTCATCAAACATGAAAGTGTCGAACTTACTACTCCAATGTATTATAACTTGATTCGATTCCAAAAGACCTTATTTCAACTTACAAACCAAACCCTCTTTTTTATGAATTTCATAACCCTTGGGAAGAACCATGTAAAATTGTTCCAGCAATTCTTCATGAAGAAAAATTATCTTTATATCCATCTGCTCCAAGTGTAGATCATCAGACACAAAAATGATGAGAAAATTACAAATTTTTGTGTGCTTCACAAATGGTGAGAGTGAAAAAACAATAATACCAAATTTTATTTTTACATCTTACTTCCATCAACATCTTCTTTTAAATGAAAAACCTATTTGTTTTATAGAGTGATCTTTTATCCCATTATTGTATCCAACTCCAATGTATTTTTTATATTTAATGAACTCATTTCCTCTTCTATGGATTACTCCCACTATTTTGAGTCTCTAATAGTAGCTACCTCTTTCGGACATCCGGTTCCCCTGCATCCATTAGAAGTAAGAAATTCATATCTTCTCTAAAATTATAAACTAATTTTTTATACAAGTGGATTTTCTCAGAACCTAAAGTTCTTCCATTATAACATATTTATATGAAAGTCATATATTTGGTCTTTCTCAATTCAATAGAGGTATGTCTGATCATTATCTATATGGTAACTAGAATACCAGGGCCCCAACAACTGAAGTTTCCTTTGAAATATCCAGACTGAATGTTTATCTAGTAACCTCTATCTGATTACCCTAAACACTAATAATTTATATTTCCTCAAATTCCTTCTCATCCAAGTTCTATTCTTTCCACTAAAACTATTCATTTTAAACAACATCTCATCTCTAAATGAATTGTTTTCTTAATCATCCAAAAGGTGATAAACAAATTTATCATCACCATATCAGATAAGAAAGCACACTTTGGATTTCCCCTCCATCGTATATCTATCTTTTGCATCGATATGAACATATATAATACTTCCAAAGTCATTGAGACAGTCCACCTATGGTCTCTTACCAAATAAACGTTCCTCTAAAAGTTTTTCCCCACAACTAAAGTTGTACTTATGTTCACTAAATATGTTTCAATATTTATTGACTCTATAAAAATTCCCTTAAGAATTCCAGAGTGAAGCCTCATACTCATAGATTTATATGTTAGATTCTGATTCATTCTTTCAGCAACTAAATTTTTTTGTGGAGTTCCTGGGACAATCTTATCTTGCCTAATAATGTTTTCTATAAGTTATGAAAGTTGTTTCCTGTGTATTACCCACCATCATATATCCAAATCCAATTATAATTTCATTCACACTCTTTATCAACCAAAAATTTCCACTAAATAAACTCATAAAATACATTAGATTTATTTTTTTGGAAGAAAACCTAGTACGTTTGAGTATCATCATCAAAGAAGGTCACAAACTAAAGTGATCCTCCCTTCAAGTGAATAAGGGATGGCCCCCAAACATTGGAATGAAAATGTTCTCATTTTTGATTCCTTGTCTTTCTATCATCCAATGTTAAGGAAACACTATTATGATTTAAAATAATATAAATCACAGAACCTCTAAGGTTTGTGAGATCAATTTTCACCATTACTTTCGCTAATAGAACATTCAAATTATTTTCACGAAGATAACCAAACCAATAGTGACACTTTTAGAGACTATCCGATGAAGTTGTTCTGATTTCTAGAACTTCATAAATTTATCCTTTCAAGTGAATGTTTCAATTATTAACTTCATGATAAATCACCACGAACCCTTTGATGGACTTCCAAACTCCATTAGAAAATGTAATTTGAAAACCCACATCATCAAGATATCCTAATGATATGACGTTCTTCTAGAGTTCCAAAATATTTATAAGATATTTTTGTCTTAAGACACTTCAATTTTTTATTCAAATGTTAATGTCACATTTGCCAACAATATCTAGAGATTCATCGCTCGCTAGATGCCCTCTACCCAAGCTTACTGGTACGTAATCAAAAATTCACCCACACTCACTAGTAGAATGAAAAGTTGTCCTAGAGTCAATAAATCATGAATACTTAGGAATGATCTTACATAGAATCAATCTAGAACCCCCATCCAATATACTGACTAAGTTTATCTTTCTGGAAGTTGATGTCTTAGTCCAATTCCTACATCCTTTTTTGATATGTCACTTATTCCCACCAATCCCACATGTAGGACCTAAACCTATCGATTTACCTTGACTCATTATCGAGTACTTATCCTTTAAAGATTTATTCTTTTGAAGGTACTTACATTTAGGTGATCTTCCCCATCTGGTAACATTGATAGAACTTCCAGACAGAGTTTGAACTTCTTTATGCCTTGATTTCCCTGGAATCATTCTCTAGTACTTATCCTTGGAATATTTTTTCTTTTGATGGTCATTACATTGAGGTGATCATCCCCATTTTGTAACATTGAGATCACTTCTGGAAAGATTTTTAACTTCCTTATATCTCAAAACCTCATTCAAGATAATGTTTTGAATGTCATCAAACACAAGATCTTCCATCCAACTGGAGTTGGTCATCACTATAACCATAGAATCCCAGGTCACTGTAAGTGAGGAAAGAATACGAAAATCCTAAAGAACATTTATGAAAGTTACCTCCACTAATTCAAGGTTACCTCATATCATATTGAATTCATTGACATGATTAGATGTAGGATTTCCATCTGATAACCTCAATATGAACAATATTTTCATCATGAAAACTTTTTTATTATAATTTGACTTCTCATACATTTCATACATCACATTCATACAATTTCCAGAAGTTTTATTCTCTATAACGCTGAACACAATATTAAAAGCTAGTGAAATCATCATCAAGGCCAAATTCTACCTATCCAACCATTTTTTCATTAGTTTCAGGACATAAAATGGATAAAGGAGAAGGGGATAAGTAACCTGAATGATGTGATTGAGGCAGAACTAACCCTTTGATACTAGTTGAAGGTGGAAAAACCAAAAAATAAATATTTACATTCTACCCAACGGATTGACCTAACATGAACAACGTAAACCTAATGAAAGATGTTATCATTCTTTGAATAGTTTGAGTTAAGAAAACACCATTCCTTTTTTCATTTTTTTTAAATTTATAGTGTCATGATCCTATGGTTTTGGATCAATAACACTAATTGTGGGACCTGGGATGATTTTTCTCAAGTATCAGTATATAACCTGGATGTAGAGTTTTGGGTATCCTTTCATAGAAATATGGGAGTGTTCTCAATGTCTACTGTGTCTTAGCCATGGGTTGATCAGTCTCTATTAAAACATCCCATCATCTTCAAAGATATGCACTTGCAATTGGTGGTGGGGTGTACCCATGCGATAGTCATAAAGGAGGGAGAAGAAGGGTAGGTCATCATCTTCATCAATGTGGTCAAGAAGAAGGATGGGAAGCTATGGATGAGGTCTATTTTGATTATATCTATAGTATTTTATGAGAAATTTTTTATTGTGTATGTTTTTTACTAGGATTACTTTGTATTTTATTTGAGTCAATCATGATTTTTTTCACTATTTTATTTTGGTTGTTTGGCATCTAATGGAATTTATATCATTTATTTACCTTCCCATTAAATCCATATCAATGATAGCATGAATACATTATGTTTTTTATCATAAAATCCCCATTAATATAATTTAGGATTAATTTATAAGGTCAAATGTTGGATTATGGTTTTAAAAAATTAATTTGGATTAAATAAATATATATCTTATATTATTATTTTATTAATTTCTATACTCTATTTATTGATCTTGAAAGAAAACTAAATCTCATTTCATGAAATTATTTATGTCCTATCATATGTGTTTTATAAGTTTATGTGATTGATAATTTTATCATAAAAAACCCAATTTCAAGTTTTTATACCATGAAAAATTACATGATGAGATTTTCTGCATTCTAGATGGGTAGTTAAAATTGATGTTACTGAGAAACTCTGATCATGAAGGCTTGTATAATGTAGGATATTAAAATAAAAAATAATATAATATATATTGGGTGTTACTTCAATAAGTCATGATATTTTTTCAAAAGATCAAATTTAAGATAAAGGTTATCATGAAAAAGACTTTTGGTGGTCGTGTAGTTCATTTAAGTGAACATGTCTATTTTTCAAAGGATTTGAATTAAATACATACAACTGTAACTGGAAAAACATTAATTGAAATTAACTACAACAATATAAAGATTTTATCATGGTCCATACTATGTCAGTTCAAGGTAGAGTTTATTGATAAAGTTTCAACATAAATTTTCAAAGTACTAAAGTGTGTTTGTGTGTTTTAATAGTCCCATGAAAAAAGTTTTTGAAAACATCATCTTTATCCTAAAAAAAATACTTCTATAATACTAAATTTTATTCAAAATAAAATAAACAAATGATTTATAATTATACACCAACTCCCACCAATTCATAAATATGAGGGGACTCTAAGAGGTCTATTTTCATTGACTTAAATTTACTCCTTCATCAAAGGAAATAGAGTATTTGTTTAAAAATATTTATTTTTAATTTTTTTTTCTAAATTATTTTGTTTACTATATTGAGATATTGTTTGGTATAAACATTTATGTATCCTTCACCATCACTCTTTGTAAAATAAATAAGAGTATCCATAATCCTTCAAACATTTTATTATACATTTTTTGGTATAGGATTTGAAAAATTACTACCAATGTTGTCAAATATGGTACGAATTGTGGAATCAACAATTGAGTGAACAACTGATTCATACTAGTTAGAGTTTTCTAAGGGGTGGTTTTAATCTAGTTACTTACATATTTGGTTATAGTTTTTGTTTTAGGTGTATGTATTCTTTTGAAAGGGTAGGACAAGAGAATATACTGACAATCATACAACAAAGATACTTTAAATATAAAATTCATATCACTACCAAAATATTATCCTCCAAATTTTTGATCCCAATTTAATTTATGGATTTTTATATGTGATCTTATAACCATGGAACGCTTCTAATAATTGTAATCCCTTTTTAACCACCTATAAGGAAATGTTTTAAACCCTTCTTTGTCCACAAAGTGGTTCTTACATTTTACCAAATTCTTCTTATAGGAATTGCCTTCCTCATATTCCTAATCATACCAACCCCCAGTCTTGTTACCCTCCATGATATCATTAAAATCTTATTTAATATGTGAATAATATTCCTCAACATGATAAAGAGGAGCATCCTTGTAATCTTTCTCCAGATAAGTGTGAAGGATTTCAACATTATACTGCCTAATAGAAACTATTTAATCGTGCCGCTGTAGAACCTTCCATGAACTAAAACCCAAAGAATACCAAATAGAAAGAATGATTTTATCCTGCCCAGAATCAATTACCTCCCCATAAAAATCCCCCAAAGGAAGAATTTCAGGATCATCTTTTCACATCTTGAAATATTGATTAGTGCTTTTAAAAAATATCTAGAAATGCACAGAACATTCTCTCTCACTATTTTTATAGATAAATGTGTTTTTAATAGAAGCAATTTCAAAAGTAAAATATCATTTTCTTAGTATATATGGGATCCTCGGACAAGAATCCCATGTTACCAATATACCAACTTACATTAGTGGAACCAACTATTCCCATCAAAAAATCAAATTGAAAATCTATTTAGGTTTTATATCCAAGGAAACATTGAAGTTAAGTATGAAAAACTAATGGGTTTTAAAAGGTACCAGAACAATGCCACTAGGGATTCCTATGATCAAAATGGGAAGACTATAAAGACTACGACCTAGATAAATTTAGTGGAAAACTCTGTTAAGAAAAATAAAAATGTCATTGAGGAGAAAAATGAGAAAGCAGCTACGCATTTTATGGATTATTCTAGGGAGGTACCATCACCCCTATTTAATATAAATCTGAAATGCATGAGATTATTTTATATCTAATGATGAGTTATAGGAATACCATTCCATGATTGAGGAATCTATTAATGTGGTAAATGATAATTATAAAAGTATTAAGTAGGACCATCCCTAATTATAAACGATAACAAAGTTACAATTACTAAAAATTAATATAAAAATATGTAGAAAAAGGGGAACTAATTCTCAAGGATGAGATTGAGCATCCTAGATAGGATGTAAAAAAACCATTGAAGGTAAGGACACCTAAAATAATATATATGACCTCACAGACTTACTATGTTAGGACCTTGAACCAATCACCCAAATGACGCTATACCAGATTTCCACATGACTAAATATAGTACAAGTGGGAGGTGGTTTCCCCACACAGAAGATTAAATAAATTTGAAAAGTGGCCAGCCAAAAGTGCACCATGACCCTTGGTGTTTCTAGATTTATGGGCCCAAAAATTCCATTACCTGAAATTGACGTACCTATTATTCATACCAAATGGGAAATACATGATGTAACATTTATTTTAAACACACATACATATCAACCAGAAAAAACTAACATAAAGTAAATAAAAGATGTGAACTATATAAAAACCCAATGTTCAGATATAAGGTAATCCAAATGTGGCTAAAGGAGTCAAAAAGAGAAGGCATGATGTGAGGAGATCCTATGTGGTCAATTAGGGAAAACCCCTATGTATATTCTATATAGACACACTAAACTCCTCAAAAGACTCATCCTATACTTTGAACACCTAGAGGATCTAGACACTACGAAACCTAAAACAAATAGATACATGAACATTATTCCACTAATATAGTTCTAAAAAAAATAGTGCATGAAGCTGCATATCCATCAACATGTCCATGTAGTGAGTGACCATTTATATACTCAAAAGGGAACCAACAACATGACTAATCTCAACAATTAAAAACTAGGCGAATTCATTAACATGTATACACACACACACACACACAGATATATATATATATATGATACAATAATTTAATAGGATGGAAACAACAATACCATGAAAATGGAAGAAAACAAAAATCAAACATATATATTAAAATATATAACAACTACCTATAGCAAGAGGATCCATACCTTTCATACCTGCTTCAAGACATGACTCAAAATCTTATACATACTGGCCAGAGAAGCTATGTCAACCATCCTATTCAATCTTAACCCAAAGGTAGTTTGGGCACACACTCATCTGCCCCAGGGGGGAGGATACCAAGTTTGATCCAAATACCTTCCCATGGAATATGGAAAGGGGGCATAAAAAGTTAAGGCATTATGAGTCTATCCTAACACCAAGATCCAATCAAGCCAAAATATCTTGGAAAATATATAAAACAGTCAAATACCCCTTCTAAAATAATCGTAGAATATCAAGTAGAAATAAAAATCCAAGTGTAATACAGACATGAAATTCATCATTTTTATCAACATGGAAGATATACAAGATTCTCTATGCTACACTAGAAATCATATCAACATGAAATTTTATCAGGTTTCATATTTACATGAAATGACACATTTTCATGATAATAATTAAAAATCATGAACTCCAATAAGTAAAAAATATATAATTCAAGTATGGAATAAAGAAATAAACATGATAAGGAAGTAAAAAAATACTAAACAGAAACTATGCTATGATTTCCATTCTATGTTTTATTGAATCCTTTATAAACAAGACACTAGGTATATTAATGATGTTAAAAGTGTGAACTATGGGTAAACTAAGTGGGGGGATATTCTTGGATTGGTAATAAATCATGCACTCTAAATTTAACCCCATAGGGTGGAAAATGGTATAAAAGTTTATTTAAAACATTGATTCAAATGTAATGTTCTAAAAAAAATATTTCCATGTTTAAAATCCATTTTAAGAAAGTTGACCATTTTCATGATAAATCTTAATTATGAATTAACATTTTAAAACTTATACTATACTACAAGGGGGTGTTATTTAAATAAATGAAATTATTGTTGTTACAAACCTTTCCCTTAGAAATTATTGAGGGAAAATAAATATACCTAATTGTCATTGAAAACAGTGGGTTGTTTAAAATTGATAAGGGTGTCAGTTTTAAAGAAAGTGGTGGTTTTGTAAAGCTAGAAACAAGTTGAGAAATTTAAATAATTGTGTGAAAATATTGTTACATTATGGAAAAGGGTTATTTATTATTATTAAAAACATTTTTTATTTAGGTAATACCCTGATTGAGTTATTCAAGCAACAATGTAAATAACATAACATATTCACAATTAGATTTACTCTTCCCAAGCTTCATGGTACATAATAAACCATGAAAGCATGCTCAACAGTTGAATAAAAAGATGCCCTGAGTCGGTAAACCATGACCAATTAGGAATGATCATACTCGGAATAAATTTGGAACTTCCATCCATTGTACTTACTGAGTTTTTTTGTCCGAAAGTTGAAGTATCAGTAAAATTCCTATATCCTTTATTGATATGTCCTTTATTCCCAAAAATCAAACATTTAGGATCTACACCTATAAATTTCTCTCAAATACTTCTAGTGGAATTATCCTTTAATTATTTCTTCTTTTGAAAGTTCTTCTGTTGAGGTGACAATCCCTGTCTAGTAATATTGAGAGCACTTTCCGACGGAGGCTAAATTTCCTCCACCTTGATTTTCCTTGACTCCTTCTCTGAGGCTTATCTTTTGAAGATTTATTCTTCACACAATCCTTCCATTTAGATTACCATCCAATTTGGTTACATTGTGATCATTTCTGGATGGATTTTGAACATTATTTTTCCTTAACTCCTCATTAAAGATCATGTTTTGAATGTAACCAAACAAAATATCTTCCGTCTCACTGGAGTTTCTCACCACTATCCCCATGGAATCCCAACTATATAAAAGTGAGGAAAGAATAAGAAAATTCCAAATATTTTCTTTTAATGTTACATTCAATGATTTGATATACCCTCATACCATATTGAACTCATTTATGTGATTGGCTGCAGACTTTCAATCCGATAACCTCAAGTTAAACAATCTTTTCGTCATGAATTCTTTGTTAAAATTAGTTTACTTTTCATACATTTCAGCAAAACCATTCATAACCTATGTAGTAGTTTTCTTCTCTCTAATGTTGATGAAAAGGGATGGAAAACATAGAGTTCATGGCGTTTTTAATAGAGGAAGAGGTGTATCTTCCCCCATTTTCGATCTTGTAAGAGGGATTTTGGGTTGGGTATATATAAATAATACTTATCTCAAAATAATTTTGGGCCAGATACGTATAAAAATACTATTTAAATATGTTAAATTAATTTTTTATCATTATGAAATAGAAAATTTTAATTATTATTTTTTCATTCCATCAATTCTCATTATTTGTTCTAATGTAACAAATTTCATTTTTCAATAAAATAATAGAATTTTCAAACATTAAAAAGGATAGGCATCACACTACAAAAAATAGTTCATTTAAAGGGGTTTATTTTTATCATTAACAATGCTTATAACCCATGCTAAATACATTAGCATTAGTTATATACAGCCACTGAAAACATAGTTGTTGACTATTATGAGAAGTGCTTATCTAAAATTGTTGGTATGTTATAAATTTAGTAGCGACCTAAACAGAATATATATATTTTAAAATATTTGCAAAATCACCATATTATTAATATATATACAGTGGTCATTTTGAAACTAAGAAATAGAATACCGCTAAGACCACATGCTCAGTAGTTTTTTCTTGTCTTTTATTCACAACATTATACATACATTTATACACACATATATTTTTAAATACAATTATATTATGTAAAAAAATAAACACACACAAAATTATATATATAAATATACATATAGACATTTATATTTTTTTTCTTAAATACCTATCTCTATATATTTTTATTTTATTTATATAATATATGATTTTATATAATATTTTTATATTATGTATTTACATAATGCATTTAACAACATTTTCTTACATGTACTTGTAATATATATTATATGATTAATTCATAAATAAATTAATATATCCTATTTATATAATGTGTGTCTATATATATATCTACATATTGATAAATAAATAACAATATATATTTATATAATGTATTTATATATTTAAATTGGATTTAATTTTATTTACATATTTAACATGTTTATATATTAGGCTATAAATACATGGATTTGAAATATATTTATATGATAATAATAATAATGTATGATAATAATAATAATTAATGCTATTATTAAAAAATATATTTCATAATTATAAATATATGATGTGATTTTATAAATGTAGAATTGTAAATATATATCAATAGATGTTGTTATATAAATATATATATTTATTTATATTATTATTAGATTTGTTTTATTGAAAATTTTCAATAAAATTATATGGTGTTTAAAATTTTGGTTAATGTTTGAAGCTAACTTCAGTTTATAACCCCGCTAGTTTCTTATACTAGTAGGGGTTTTAAATATCCCCTACTTTTTAATTTTTTTAATAAATATATTTATATTTTTTATGGTGTTCATGGTGAAACACTCATTTAGAAATGTTTATATATATATATATGGAAATATTTCTTAAAATTTTGAATGTTCCTACATTTAAATATAGGTGGTGGTGTGCACAGTTGGTGTGGCCAATGTTCTGGGATAAAATCCCCATCATCATTGTGTTGACATCAGAAAATATTCTTTAATAAAATTTATAATTAATTCATAAGGGAAAGTGTTGTCTTATGGATTAGAAAATATCATTTTTAAATAAATATATATCATATATTATTATTTTATTATTTTTTACATTCTATTTGTTGATCTTGAATAAAATATTATATCTTGTTTCTTGCAATTATTAATGTTGGGTCAATTCCAAAAATTTATATTTTTCATAATGTAAAATTCATTGATATTATGTGTTTTATATGATTATGTGAAAGATAATTTTAACATAAAAAAATTCAATTTCAAATTGTCGTACTATGCATATAGTCACCATCCACCGTGCTGAACAATATGGGCTTTCATACATGGTTTAACAAAATTTTCATATATCCACTGTGTAGATAAAATTGAGGCCACTAAAGGAAAGTGTTTATTTGTATAATATAATGTAAAAAGTGCTTGAAAAATTCATAGTTATCCTGAAAAAAATTATTCCACAAAACCAAATCTAATAATGTAAAACTTCATAATTGTACATCATCTCCCACCAACTAATAATGTAAAGGGGACTCTAAGATCACTAACTTCACTAACTTAAGTTATCTCCTTAAATAGATATAATAGATTAATATTTTAAAATTTCTTTTACTTTAATTTTGTTCTCTATTTTTTTACTATATTGAGATATTTTTTGTTATTAACATTTATACATTTTCACCATCTCTCTATGTACTGTAAATAAGAGTATCCATACTATTCTAAAACTTTTATTATATTTTTTATTTCCAATGAGGAAATATGGAATATGTTTATAATATATGTTTTGTAAATTTCCTAATTTTTTGTCAAATATGGTATAAATTTTGGACTCTCTAATTGAGTGCCAAACTAATTCTTACCAATTAGAGTTTTCTTAGATGTGGTTTTAAAAATTTGCGGACAACTAAGACCTATAATTATTTAAATTTTTAGGTAATTTATTTTTTAAAGACTGAAACCCCAGTATCCTAGAAATAGTGGTTAATTTATTATATTTACACTAATAAACACATATAATTCAATAATGGATTTCAAAACGAGGGAATATATAATGTCAGATATCTGAAACTTATAGTTGTGGTCTTAAACAAGACATATGAAAATAAGTTGGTAAGTCCTCAATAACAGACCAATATAATTTGTCTCATGAGACCCACTAATTAATCATGGGGATATAGTGGGTCTCATCAATTACTTACTAAGTCCTATTCATTCCTCATATGAATAACCAATACAACATAATCAATATGCCTTAAAAATAAATAATAGTTCGTATTAGACCGAACATACAAAATATCAATACTTTCCCCAGTAAAGTTTATCATAAACCATATATAGAAATATTTTGGATGATATAATTAGATATCATCCACAACATAATATTAAAAAAAATTATATTTACATATATGAATGTAATTTAAAGAGATTACATGAATATTTCTTGGGTAAAATACCCTTTTCACTTTAATTTTTTTAAAAAGATCTAAAAACTTCACACATATTAAAGAAAAGATTTTCTTTGAAAATAATACTTTAAAATTATAAATTAAGATTCAACTCATTTATCGTTCATGATGGTGAGAAATTCTACTCTGGATGTATAAGTTTAAAAAACATTCCTTTTACACTTTCGGTAAAATTCAAAAGGTACCACATCCAGAAAGTGATAATAAGATTAATTTTTTTGTAAAAAGGTAAAACATAGATAAAAATTTCTTTAAGAAGTCATTGGAGTATAGTAAAAATGTTATTAAAAATATTTTGAGAAAATATAGATATGTAATAAAAGACACCCCCTGTGGAGAAAATCCTAAATAGGGATGAGATTATAAAATAAACCCTTACCCTTGGTTCAACTTCATTTGTATGCATTTGGACCTCATGGGTAATAAGTATATATTTATTATAAATATATTTGAGAACCATTATCATATATATAATACCTAATATTATTTATATATAACCTTTTTATCATCTTTTTATTAATAATTATTTATTAAAATTACTATTCCGGGCGGTAACTACTTTCTCTTTCATATATGTTTTGGTTCCATAGTTTTGGTCCTTATAAATTTATCCTAGTTCCATAATCTATATAATTTTAATAACAATATAAATATCATATATATTCACTATAAACATATTTATAGTCATCCATAAATTTATATATAAAAAATGAATTACATCGTTTATGGAGATAATAGGTCGTACGTACGCATGAACATTGTTTTCATATTATTTCGACAAATAAAATGAAAGGGAGTTATATAATAATTAAACATTATAGTATATAATATATATAATATATATACATTAAATAAAACCTTCATTACCATCCAAGTAAAATGGAAATGAAAAACAAATCACATTGCTTCGTGGAGGTGGAATTCCACACGTACGCACGAGCGACGTTAATATATTTTAAAGGATTGGAAGTTAAGAAGTTATATGTGAAATTATAATCCCAAGGGTATAATTATTTCATAATTATAATATATAAAAATTATACAAATCATAATAATCTTCCTTGAAATATAGTGGTGGAAAATGAATTGTATCACTACGTGGAGATAGTAAGCCGTATGTACGCACGAGCAATACCTTCACTTCCCATTTGATGGAAAAAGTGTGGATAATGGTTATTTAAAAAAATAATAAAATTTTAGTATATTGGGGATAATAAAATTATTAATTTATGATAAATAACATATATTTAAATTATTTAAGGAAGAATTAAAAAAAGTAACTGGCTATGGTGATTACCCCTCTTTATAAAGAACTCCTTTAAATCTCCTGTTAAGGGTCATAGGGTTAGTATTTTTGGGGGAAAATAGTCTCTAGATTGTGGTTAATAAATCTTATAAGGTATGTTAGTAGTTTTTGGTCTATATATAATGTTTAATGTGGTGTAAAAAAGTGAGAGATGATGTGCCCTTTTATAATTGAGTTGATGGACACTTTTAGAATTTCATAAAAGCTAAAATTATAGTAAATTAATTCTAAAGAGATTCATTAAAATGGAAAGTTATTCAATCATAGGGTAGGATATAGTTAAAATATCATCATACAATAAAATTTTGACAAATTTTTGTGGTATTTTAAACCTTATCTTTTGGTTGTACCCTTTAGCCATCCTATTTTAACATTAACCTCAATAATTTATTTTTTACTTTTGAAGGGTTATAATTATATATATTCGATAAATATTGATTAATAAATTGCTAAGAGATTAAATTTTAGAACCTATATTACCCCTTTTACTCTTTTATTATTTTAATTATTTTTAAATAATTTAATAAAATATTATTTTGTTAAATTATCATTAATCTCAATGTTGACAGTATTCATTTAATTTGACATTAAATACATCATGAATAAGTTTAATTTTAGATATAATACTTTAAAAATTCCCCAAAATGAAATATATATCTATAAAATTCATGGGACACATTAATTATTAAAATATATATTACTTTTAAAATTTATAAAATCGTTTATTTTATTTTTCTGTAAATTTAATAAATACAATGTTTTCATTACACACGCATATATGGTAAATATTTAATAATAAAAAATAAAAAATTAATTATATTATTTTATATAATTTCATTATTAATAAAATTGACATTTATATTCGTTCATAACATTCTTTTTTCCTCATGTAGACACATAATAGATATTTAAAACTAAGACCTTGTCAATTTGTAACTTTCATTAATTTATATATTATATTTTTTATTTTCATGGACAAGTGTCCATTTAAAAAATAAATTTTGATACAAATGTGATAAGTGTTTAATTACCATCATAAAATAATAATTAATATGAAATATTATGACCATATCACTAAGTTTTTACATTGATTAACCTGATTTACACTTTACTAAGGTGATACAATCTTCAATAATTATTATTCATATTGATAAAAAATAAATGGTTTCTACTAGCCAAATTTGAACCTCATGATTAAAAATATGGAATAAATTTTTTCAAGATTCAATTTATAAGTTTCAAGAATTAATTTTATAATAATTTCTCAAAATGAGATAAAAATATATTTTTAGAAAAATACAATTTCTAAGCATAATACTAGATTTTTTATTATCCTATGCCTAATAAAAACTCAAGATGAATGTTAATTTTTTATTGAATATATAATATGTAAATTTCATTTAAATCATTCACCAAGAGTGACTAATTCAATATATTAATATATAAACATATTGCGTGCACAAAAATAGTTTTCTAGAAAAACGATTCTTTAATATTCAAATGGTTTTTTATTTTTATTAATAACTAATGAATTTATCTTATTAGTGTGTAAACCTTATAATTGTAATAATTTAGTTCTTCATATTAATTGTATCCAATTTTAATGGATGGTTTATAATGGTAATATAATAATATTTTAATAATAGATCACAGTTCATTTAAACTCACTATTGTGTACAACTCAAGATATCAAACAGATTATATTTATTTAAACAGATTCATACTATAATGTATTGAGGTGTTACATTCTACACTATTTAAAACATGTTTTCACCTTAAAATTTACATAATTTCACCTTATGAATTTATTTGGATAGTTCTTTATCAAAATTACACCAGGTTCCCACACCCCCTTTTCTGTCTTATGATTTCTACAAAGTACCTTTACTGGGAAGGTCATATGATTTCTCAAAACCTATTATATAGGGTCTATAATCTGGATATTATCTTCACAGTAAAATAAATCAGGTTATAAATCTATTTCTTCTAATGTGAGTACATGAAGGGGGTCTGACATATACTTCCTTAACAAAGAGATATGAAACACATCATGTACTTTAGAGAGGTTAGGTGACATTTCTAAATGATAATCCACAACTCAAATTATTTCGAGGATTTAAAAAGGTATGATGTACCTAGGGTTCAGTTTTCTTTTCTTATTTTATCTTATAACACCCCTCCATGGAGATACCTTTAAAGAAAAGATGATATCCTCCTTGAGATTCCAATTATTTCCTCTGGTTATTATCATAGCTCTTTGCATGGTTTTAGTTTATTGGATATGGGTTTAAATAGTCTTTAACATTGCCTTTGTCACCTCCTCATTTTCTAGGCCAACAATATTTCTTTCACTAACTTCAAACCAACTAGTTTGAGTACGACATCTCTTGCCCTATAATGATTTATATGATTTCATTTGAATAATTGAATTGAAAATATTTTTAATGGAAAACTATACCAAAGATAATAATGATCCCACATTATTGAAAGTTAAGTGAGAATGACATTAAGCTGTATTATAAAGTTATTATAGTCTTTTATAACTTCCTATCAGTTTGAGGATGATAAGAAATTCTCAAATAAAGCTCAATATCAAGATCCTTATGAATAATTTTCCATAATTTTAATCTAGAATTTGGATCACAAACAGACACAATTGAATGTTTTTCACAATGATGTATTAAATATTCATTAATACCAATTCATGCAAGGATCTATAGAAGAAAATATTCTCTTATTATAAATAAATGTGTAGATTTGGTAGGTTGATCAACAATAACCCATGTCACATTATTATTTCTAGTATTATTTGTTAATATAGTGAAAAATTCCATAGTAATGTCATCCCATTTAACTGTAGGAATTGGAATAGGTCACATGAATCCTCTAGGATGTCATCTCTCAGCCTTCAGTTGTTTTAAAACCATACAGCTTATAGTGACCCAACCCTTCTACACATATTATTACCTGATTTTTAATATAATCATATATAAATCACAACCCAAATATCGGGATGCCTAGTGTATTTAAAAGACTAGGTTCATAATACATCAATATAAGGATTAAAGTAAATCTTTATTTTAATCTTCATAATGATATCTGGGCACCAATAATATAAAGACCTAGAAATTCCTTGTAATATTTTTAATTATATGGTAATTTTACGAGTCTGAGAAAATTGACGGTGCATGATTCCGAGACCCAGAGTTCCTAGAATGAATTTCTAAACTTTTTTTCATGTAAGTTCAGTAAACGTACAAGCAGGTTTTAGAACATTTTAACCGTTGGTCAGAATTGAATTCTAAGGGCTTCGTTGAACTCACATCGCCTGTATTCACTTAAAAAGACCATCACCTCGACCGTTGTAGGTCGAGGGTGGAAGTTAGTTTTTCACTTATTCGTGAAAGAATAGAATAAAATAAAATGGTGTAACATTTTATTTTTATTTTATTATGAGACTCTCATGTGGATGTTTCATAGTTGGGGACCACCTGAACTAAACCTCCCATGAGAGGTTATGGTGGTGGGGACCACCAGAGACAAAAATCCCCTTGATCTACCCCATTATGGATAAAAGCCTCTTAACTCCCTACTTTAATTATGCCAACTCTCCCCTTTAATTAATTAAGACAACTCTCCTCTAATTAATTAAGCTATCCTATTTTATGACAATTTGAAATTAAAAAACATATTCTATATTATTGTCTACATTTTATTTTTTGTGGGTTGGGGAAAATAATCGTTGGCAAAGGTGGGAGCTTTGGAGAACATAGAGGAACACATCCTCCAATGAAGAACGCCAACGAATAACTCTTATCCTTAGATGAAAATTTCTAAAAAATCCTTTGAAGGATCTCCAAAAATTAATGACCCAATGAATGGGGAAACACCATCATCACCGACTTCTTCTATTCCTCTCCTCACTGACGTTGTTGTAGGATACTTGTTCCAGGATCGACGAACACCAAACCGTCTCAACCGCAGACAATCTTCAACCGAATCATTGAGGTAGGGTGGATGTTTGAATCTGTACCCTTCCCATTCTTGAAAATTCTTCATGAATCAAGGGAGAAATTATAGCCGCTTGCTATCGTCCTAACGTGGAGAGTGCGAACCAAACAAACAAGTCCCGTCCACTCCGCAAATATTGGTTCTTTGTGTGTTCTTCACGATGGTGATGATGACTGGTGCCGGCGGTTGGCACCGGTGGAACTTGAGAACCGTGATGAAGGCGACGAATGAAGGGCGACCGGAAAAGCCAACCGTCGATGAAGGCACGATGATCTACTGCCTCACAGCCTCGCTACACCACCCCGTGGCCACCTCGCCACCCTACCCTACGGCCTCGCCATGCCGCTCTATTGCCTTGCGGCCACTCGCGTCCTCTGCGGCCCCTCATGGCCCTTCACGGCTCTCACGGCCTGTCGGGATGATCAGTGGGTCAGGCCGCACTGCGAGCCTAGCCAGACCCAGTGGGTCGGGCCTGGTCGATCCAAGTTGGGTCAGACCTAGTCGATCTGACCAGGTCGGTCCGGACCCAGACCAGGTTCAACCCTATACTCTCTTTTAGCCATAAGTTTGGCAGTGGAAATCCGTTTGACGAACCGTCAGCGGCACCAGAAACCTTGGAGTGAGGCGGTACCTCTGAGTACACGCCACTGCATATTTGGATTAATATGGGGCATGGTTGGGTTGGATTGAGCACGAATCCAACCAGGCCCTCAAGACTAAAAGACAAATAACTTACAGACCGTGCGTTCGATTGACGCGCAGTCTATTGCATAGAGACCCCTATGAAGTGGTGGTAATTTGAGATATTTTTTTCTAGGGACTTCATGGAAGTTGGCGTATCAGCCAGTGGATTGTGGAGAGGACCCTCTCGGAGACAAGTGAGCATTGTACGGGAACCCTATAGCTGGCTGTGACATGAAGAATGAAGAGTGATCCTGTGTGGGTCATCACCTAGCGATCCTGTGTGGGTCAGCACCGAGCGATCCTCTGTGAGTCACCACCTAGCGATCCTGTGTGGGTCAGCACCGAGTGATCCTTTGTGGGTCAGCACCGAGCAAACTTGTGTGGGTCAGCAGCAGAGCCTCTTAACAGAGTAAGATGATTCAGTAGTTACATCTAATCATCTCTACTACTTTACTTAAGCTATACCTGGTGTGATCTAAGTTCATACCTATGTGGTACTTTCCATCGTGGTAATAACTTGGTGGTATTATTCTATGTGGCGTACCTATGTGGTACTTACCTTCATGGTAATCCTTCCTTTGTGGAATAGTTGAGATTTGGGTTTTTGAGTTGGACTCTATATTTATATCATGATTGAGTTTGGTTTTACTTGATAACATAGGTATAGTTATGGGAATATACTTAAGTAGGGTTGTCAGTTGATTCCAAGCTGTGTGGTTTATCCTTGGTGTATTTTTTTAGACCTTGAGGGTCTCGGGGTCCCTACTGAGTATCGTTATACTCACCCCTGCACGGGGTATGCCCGCACCCTATTGTGTGTGGTGAAGATGAAGGAAAAAGCTGACTGAGGGCGAGGGTACCAATACTGGAGGTAGCTCGGAGGTCGAAGTTAGACGAGGAAAACCACAAAGATGGTAGTTCGTGAGATGTAACTTCCCTTTAGGTAGAATTTGTGGTTGACGATTCAGCTGCTGCTTTTCACCTATCAGCCGTCTTGTACTTTCCTGTTTCCCTTGTACATTCCAATTGGGATTCTTTTCTGGCCCCTTTTATTTACTGTACTCACTCTATTTACAATTAATTTTACTTGAGTTCGTATCTTACTGTGTGCTTGGTTGTGTATGTTACAGGTTACAAAGGAAAATCCTTCCTGGTCATAGAGAATACGCCTTCGGTGCTAGTTTCCAGCCCCCGGCCTATATAAGGTGGGCTTGGGGTAGTCAGGGCATGGGCCTCAGGGGATGGGTTATGGAAAAAAACTTCATGGGATAACCTATAGAATACATATTCAAAAGAGGTGATCTAAAAATCCTAGTATGGGAATAAAAATGATAAGGAAACATAATGTGTGAGTCAAATGTATAACATGATATAATAAAAGAGCATGATAAATGGGAGAATAACATTAATAACATGTTATAATAAGATCACAACATCATAAAAAATTTGGCACAAATGTATAACATGGATTAAACATGATTCAAGGTTAACTTCATAGAAAATATCACATGGTGGACAAAGTAACATAATGGATTAGGTTTACACCCTATTCCCAAACATGATCCCTCATGAGACTAATGATTTACCCAATACATTAGAGCACTATCTGGGTGAACCCATACAAATATATTCATGATTTATGTGTTCCATATTAAGGAAATCAATCATAATATATAACAAAAGAATTTTCTATAGAAATAAATGATTTGTATAATATTTTCTCATATCACAATCAAATGATATTTCATAAAGTATGGATATTATAATTGAACTTAAGGAATGTATTAACACATAAAAGTAAGAGATAACAATCTAGGTATATTTTTGAGAGACATATATACATAATTTATAATCATTCCAAATCTTAAAAGTAGTCTCGATTGATAAAAAATCCTTTAAAAGATTATATGTAATATTTCTTGAGAAAAAAACCTTTTTAATTTCAAAAAAACAAAAATTTACAGAACATTAAGAAAAAATTTCATTGAAAATAAACTTATATGCTTTAAAATAAATATTAAAATTAATTAGTGGTAATGATGTTAGTAGAGTTCTATTCATGTTGAGTACATTAAAACAAAGACTCCGTTCACTTTTTTGTAAGAAAAGTCAAAAGTAACATGTTTATAAAATGGAATGAAGATTAATTTTTAATTTTTTTA
The DNA here is from genome assembly GCA_963277665.1 of Viscum album. Taxonomy (NCBI): domain Eukaryota; kingdom Viridiplantae; phylum Streptophyta; class Magnoliopsida; order Santalales; family Viscaceae; genus Viscum; species Viscum album. The sequence continues at coordinate 572,963,681 of OY728157.1, forward strand.
TAAAAATACCATCTCGGGTAAAAATGAATTTAAAAAATTATATTATAATATTGAAAAAAATCTTGAAATAATTTTTAGAAAACCTGGATTGAGAAGAACAGTTTTTTTAGATCAAAGTGAGAATGAAATTTGGATTTTCTTGAAAATAATTTCTGAATAATTTTATGTATGAATATAACTACCTAAACATTACGTACATGAACATTACATTATTTTTTTGGAAAAATTAATACATGAAACAAGAATATTCCCAAAGACCATGTTAGTTTAGTGTATTTGGAAACTCGAAACATAATCTTCTAATCATGGTGAAATATCTTCAACATCTCCAATAAAGATCTTCCCTTTTTTTCTTACCTAAAACCTTTCTTTATATCATGGGGAAAAGAAAACATAAAAAGGGTGAGCTCAAATTCTCATTAAGGGTAAACATGGTGAACATAAAATCAATCCTTAAACATTTTAACGTAAAAACATGAACATAAAACATCAAAATATTGAGCAATGACATAAATCATGGTAGTACATAAGTCATAGATCTTAAGGAACATTAATCATGATAAAATGGCATGGGAATAAAACATATAATTGTGGAAAACCATTGACCACATGATATGATTTCCATAGTATCCAAGGCATTGTAGCTAAGACCATCATAGTGGACAAAGTCCATTACTGAATCAGGTTTACTTGTCGTTCCAGCCCTGTATTACAAAACCAGATTCACTTGTCATTCCAGCCATGTCTATCTCATGAGATATAAATCTTTACCCAATACATTGGTGGGAGATATAGTTTAATCCCATCACATAATGAAATCATTCTTACGTGTGCCACAAAATAAACATACATCATTCATCATAACCCAATGAATAAAATGGGTTTCATAAACATCATCCCATCATAACATAATCCACATAGAATAAATGGTTATCATTTTATCATAAGAAAAATGAAATAATATATATAATAGAGACATTATACTTGAAACATAAACATATTAAATAATGTCATCTTAGATGGAAAATAGTTTTGATAAAACCGTTGACTTGAATTCTTGAGAAAAATATCCTTTCTTCTTCAAAACCATTTTATTTTCTCAAAATGACATGAAATTTTAAAAGAAAAGGATTTTTTTAATGTAATCATGACATCGTATAGAGAAAGCTTCATTGAAATAAGGCATTATGAAACCATAAAAATCTGTTCATACTGTATAAGTTAAAAGCAATATTCTTCTCATACTTTTTTTGGAAAAGTCAAAAAGTACCTAGTATGGTAAACAAAATAAAGATTTATTACATACCACATAGAAAAAGTCAAAATGGGGTAAAAATTACTATAAACATACATGGAATAATATTAAATACTTTACGAAAACATTTTTCTAAAACATGGAAATGGAAAATAAATATAACCCCAGTAAATACTTCAAATAAACAATCTTAGATAAAAATGAGATTGCAAAATTATCTCTTACCTTATGTCCAATTTCTCCCATATGTGTCCGAGACTCCTGTATAGTGGTTTTAAAAATATTATTAACTTTTAACAGAACCATAATAATATTTATGATATCATATATGATTCACTTAGGACTTTATATTACCCATTCATTTGTCAATTCCATGTTAAAGCAGTGTTTTGGGTAAAATCATTTTTTTGTCGTACGTGTTTTGACTTGTAATTATTCATATGATTACATAGATTAGGATTAATTACTTACAAAATGTAAAAAATTATTTATATATAAAATATATTCATAATATAATATATATAATAGATCGATAAATGGAATGAAATACATCGTTCATGGAGATGGTAGGCTGTACGTACACATGAACGCTATTTTCATTTCCATATTAAATTGAATGGAAGTAAGTAAACAACATATACATAAATCCAGTATCATTATTATGTCATATATTTAATTATTATTTATTATATATACTTTATGATCATCTTTTAATGGTTAACATGGAGAATGAATCTCATCGCGTCGTGGAGACGGTAATCCGTACGTACGCACGAGCGATGATATCGTTACCATAATTATTGAATGAAATTGGAGTGGATGATATAATATCTCAGAATCAATATTATGTTATAATAATCATATATAGTTATTATTTACACCATTATACCCATCCATGTATGGTGGTTTTGGAAAAATAGATTACACCACGGAGTGGAGACGGTAAACTCAAAGTACGCATGCACGGTCATTTCATTTTTCTTAGGATTGATTGAAGGTGAAATAGGGTTATTTAATATTTATAATAAAATATAAGTATATTATTTATACTTATGTTATTACTTTATAATTAAAAAAATAAATAAGAGGATGTAGAAGAAGAAATAAATTTTAAATAATTAGTAAAGGATATTACCTCTTCTTCGACTCTCCTCTTATTAATCTCCTCTTAGGGCACTAAAGTTGGTCTTTGAAGGAGACCAAAACCTCTAGTAGGTTTCTATGGAAGATTATAAGATAAATGGATATGGTTTGGCTGATCCTGAAAGCTAAACATGTTTTTAAGTGGGGAGGGAGGAGGTTCCCTTTTATAAGGGAGGAGAGGGGCACTTTTGGAAACCTCAAAAATATTAATTTATAATAAATTCAAACCCCACATAAAAACCTCCAAAAATAACTCATTTCTAAGATGATATGGGATAGTGTTTAATATCATCATCCAATAAAATTTAGACATGTTGGGAATTTATTTTAAACCTTATCTACTTGATTTATCCTTACTTAATCTATTTAATTTTATTTGTGGTAATAATATTCTAAATTTTAAATTGTAATAAATAATTACTTATGTGTTGTGAATTTCCCATAATTGGATACATTATGAAGTTTTAGACAATATAAATTTAAAATTATAATTTTTATATATTTATGTGATTTTTAAACAATTTAATAATATGTTATATTTATAAAATAACAATAGTGTCAATTTTGACACTATTCATTTGTTTGCATTTAAATAAAATCCACACAAAAGATATGTTCAAACAAAAATATTTAATAGGTTACTAACATGTCATATTCGTCTAGAAAATTTGTGGAGAATATTTATTAGTTCATATAATATTTATTTTAATATTATTATAACCATTTATTTGACATGTCAATCAATAAAATAATTCCTACATCACAATTGTGTCATCATTAATGATAATTATTTATTACCTGAAAATCATAGAAAAATTTACATGATATATATAATTTTAATGGATTTTTAGAGACTATTTATTTTCTATGTTTTATGAAGTTTATAACCATATTAAAATTATTTAACTTATAAGATATAAGAGAGTGACATGTTGTCACTTTTTTTGGTTTTAATAATAATTACAACATTTTCGTGGTCAAAAGTCCATTAAATGAATATGTTCTGCCCCTTAGATGATATGTGTCTACTTTTATTCATCCAATAGAATTTTGGTAGGTGTTAGGGTAATTGTATAATCTTATTTTTACCCTTAATTACCCTATTTACCTTTAACTATAGTAAATAAAAATTACCATAGTTATTATTCATAATATCAAAAAAATAAAAGTAACATATTAACATAATTTAGACCCACTGAATCCAAATATGGAATACTTTTTTCAAAATTCAAAACATAGAAGTTGCAGTAATTAATTTTAAATTAATCCCATTTTTAAGAAAACGAGTTTTAAATGTTAAAACATTGTCAAAGATTGAAATGTTTTTACCTATGAATTCAATGTAAAATTAATGGTAATGACATAAATTATATTAAATGGTAAAAATATATTCTATTTATACTTTAAAAACATTAAATATTATAATTTAACCATATAAATTATCTCGAGGAAAAAAGTTGTTTTTATTTAAAATTTATCATATATTTTCTATTCATCAAAATATTAACGTTATCAGAAAAATATAAAAAAGTTATCTAATGTAAATTTTTATATACTAATTCAAAAGAATGTTTTTTTTGTCAAATTGGACTTATAAACTTGTAAAAATTTAGATTTAAAATTTGTGTGCCATCAAAAGGCGGATAAACTTCATTTTTTTAAAAATAATTATTTTATCGGAAATTTATTTTTTGTTCTCATATGTCATTCTAGAAAATGTGTAAGATGAATGATAAAGTTATAAAATTCAAAATGTGGTTAATTCTATTAATAACATCTAGTTCATAATATTATAACAACATATCATTTTTTAGTGAAACTTGGTATTGCGTACAACGCAAGCTATCGAGGAAGGTTGCTCTTACGTGTAACGCAAGCCAAGACAGTGCTGTGTGTAGTGAATGATTCCTTTGGTGTTGTGTATAACATAATCAAAACATAGTTTATTTATACCTAGATCAAAATCTATACTCGGTATTTTGTAAAATGAATTTTATTCAAAAGAACTTGAAATTGTGTGCAGCACAAGCCAAGAATATTGTTGCGTATACTACAAAATAATACGATGTTGCCTATAGAGCTAGATAATCATGGATAAGCATACACCACAAGACATCAAAGAAATTAAAAAGATTGTTTCTCATAAAATATCGGGGTGTTACATTCTACCCCCCTTAAAATGAGTTTCACCCTCGAATTTCGTCGGGGTTATAAATGGTTTTTTACTTGAAAGTTTCTTTTATAGAAACCCACATCATAAAAAGGAATTCTAAAACATAGTTTTATAAACGAAGGTGAGAAACATAACGGTCACTCAAAGTAACTCAGCATAGGGTTTCCACATAGGAGAATATAGGTGAAAATATGGATATGGAGGAGAAATATAACCATCATGTTCTGATGAAGAGTGGTAGAGAACATGGCTATGAAAAATCCAATAATCACAAAGCCATAAATTTGCGACGATCTAAGTTAACATCTGATTCATCAGATATGAGAGTACTAGGACATCATTTTTGGTTTTCAGGATCATTTCCCTAAAGTTGATGAATTTTTTGCGTAAGGATAAATACTTTCTTGATTTTAGTGTAAAATCATTGTTGGTCATTCCATGACCGATTTACACTTCATGAAGTTGAATTTTTCATTCTTGAAGTATTATCATATCATGCGATAGAATGATAGGTCATTCCATCTATCTTTATCACAAGAAAGGTTAATATAAGATATTAAATATACATAAATCCATCTATGGTGAGGTTAATCGTATATGGTTCCAAAAATGGACTTATACTTCATCTATCATACTAGTTAATAAAATAAAACTAGTTTCTACTAACCAAGGACTTCCTGTAGGCCAGTGGTAGGCGATAATGGCCTGTCACACTTTAGCTGTGGGTTCGATTCCCGCAGCCTTGTCCGATGCGATGGGTTGGTGCCCATCCTACGAGTTATCATTTTTCTAAAACTATACTATTATAACATTACCTAAATAATAACAAAAATTTATAGCCATAAACAATACTAAATTATGTCCAGTATAATCTATTCCAATCGTTAGGCTAATCCAAAATACTTCTTTCCAAGCTCATTGTATAAAGAAAATGATTACTAGAAAGGTCATCTTCCGAGCATGTGAATACCATAATTTATCTCCCATATATTATAAGATATGTCTTGTTGGTAAAATTCCAAACATGTGAATACCTTAATCATGTATTCTATTGAAACATGAATTACCATAGAACCTTAGTGAAAACATGAATGCTGTCAAATGTTAACTCTTTCCACATACCAAAATCCCAAAATTTTTATATACTCAAACCATGATATCACATTTTCCTTATATCAGTAATGAGCTCATTAATAATATCAAACATATTATTTTTTTTATCCATTCATTATGCACATACCATCTGCTTTCCAAAAATATTTCAATCACTTTTCATGGTTACCGGTACAATATAATTATTAAAAACCATAATAAACCAATACATAGATATTCCAAAATTCCACGATATTATAAATGAGATTCCACAACACTATTTTGGAATCCCATTATATAAACACTTAACCCTTCCACCACTTCGTTTTCATAATCAACATCGCTATGATTGCATGTGACTTAACTTTGTCCTTTTCCTTAATAGGTTGTTGATGTTAATCATAATTAAGCCATGGATTAGGGAATTGGTTAGAATAATTACCCGTTTCCTTGCACATGTATCATTGAAGTGTTGGTGGTGAATTCTCTGAAGTCTTTTCTCTATTCACATCATTAGTTACCCTTTTTCCATTACTTCGACACTCAGCTGCTCGATGACCTTCTTTTCCACACTTAAAAAATTTTCTAGTCCCTTTAAGAAAATCTCCACCATGATTCTTTCCACACTTTGAGCATAAAGAAACATTCTTCTTCTTTTCACCATTGTTTTGAGATTTTTCCTTAAACTCCATCTTTCATTCCTTGTCAAAACCATGAGATGGATATGTAACAACAACATCCAGTTCTACCTTTATAGCACAACACACAATTTATTCATAGCTACTAAAGTCTCTTATAGTTAATTCCCTTCAAAGACTTGGTTTTAATCCACTAAAGAATCGATCAGCTTTACTTTCAGGTTGGATGATAAAACCAGATGCATACCTTTCAAGTCTTGTAAAATTCGCATCATATATACCAACAGATTCATCATCCTTTTTCTTAAGCTCACGGAACTCCATTTCCATATTTGTTCGAAGAACATGAGGGAAGTACTTATTGAAAAACAAGTTCTTAAACTCATCCCATTCCATGGATTCAATTTCATATTTGGGCCTTGTATTCCTAATTAGAGTCCACCACTGGTCTGCTTCACCTTCTAAATGGTAAGCAGCCAAAATGACTTTTTCATGTTCAAACAATGAAGTATGGAAAATATATTTTCAATGGTACTGATTCATTTTTCAGCAACAAGTGGATCAGAAGACCCATTGAAAGAAGGTGGATATTGCCTCATGAAGGACTCAATAGAATATTGTTCCATTCTCTGCTGATTTGGATGTCCAGAATGATTCATAGATTGTGTAAGTATAAAAACACTATTTTTCACTCCATCTCCCATAACATTAGTTTGTTCAGGAGGAAAATCATTGAATTGTCCATTACATTGATCAACACGGTTCCTTCGTGTTCCATCCATCGTCTAAATCCCAAAAAGAATAGTGTGGGAGGAAAAAATCATGCTTGTAAAACAACATAATAAAGGGGGAGGACCTTCAATATATAACATCTTAGGTTTAATTCTAATATCATTACAGAAATTATAGGACTATAACCTATTATTATACTTAACCTTAGGGACATACTTAGATATACCTTAGAAATATATATAGGGATCTCACTAAGGTTTTCAAATCCTAGTTTCCAAAGGTTAACTAAACATTCGCACTTTAACCAATTATAACGACCCCAACTTGTTGAAAATGGACATTAAATTAATTTTGCGGAAAACTTAATACATGACAAAAGAATATTCCCATAGACCTTGATAGTTAGTGTCTTTGGAAACTCAGAACATAATCTTCTTATCATGGCGAAAGATCTTCAATATCTCCCATAAAGATCTTCCCCATTTGTTTCTTACCTAAAACATTTCTTTATATCCTGGAGAAAAGAAAACATAAAAAGGGTGATCTCAAATGCTTAGTGAGGGTAAACATGGAGAACATAAAATCACTCCATAAAAATTTTAACGTAAAAACATGAACATAAAACATCAAAATATTGAGCAATGACATAAATCTTGGCAGTGCATAAGGCATATATCATGAAGGAACATTAATCATGATAAAATGGAATGGGAATAAAACATGGAATTGTGGAAAACCATTACACACATGATATTATTTCCATATTAGCCAAGGCATTAATACCAATACCATCATAGTGGACAAATTCCATTACTGAATTGGGTTTACTTGCCGTTCCAGCCCTATATTACAGAACCAGATTCAATTGCGGTTTTAGAAATGTCTATATAATGATATATAAATCTTTACCCAATAAATTGGAGTGAGATATAGGTCTGACCCATCTCATAATGAAATCATTCTTACGTGTGCCACAAAAAAAAATCATTCATCAAAACCCAATGAATAAAATGGGTTTCATAAACATCATCCCATCATAAAAAAATCCATATAGAATAAATGGATATCATTTAATCATAAGAAAAATGGAAGCATGTAAATAATAGATAAATTATACTTGAAACATAAACATGCTAAATAATTTCATCTTAGATGGAAAATAGTTTTGATAAAACACTTAAAATGAATTCTTCAGGAAAATATCATTTTTCATCAAAATAATTTTCTTTTCTCAAAATCCCATGAAATTATAAAAGAAAAGGATTTTGTTGAAAGTAATCATGAAATTGTATAGCATAATATTCATGGAAAAAAGGAATAAATAAACCATAAAAATCCATTCATGCCGTATAAGTTAAAAAAACATTCTTCTTGAACTTTTTCTGGAAAATTCAAAAAGTACCTCGTATGGTAAAAAAAGGAAGGTTCATTCCATACCATAAAGTAAAAGTCAAAAGGGGTAAACATGACTTTAAGCATACATGTATGAATAATAAATACATTATGAATTTTGTTTCTTGAAAACATGGAAATGGATGATAAATATAACCCCAGTAAATACTTACGAATAAACAATCCTGGAAAAAAATGAGATTGCAAAATTATCCCTTACCTTATGTCCAATTTCTTCTGTATGTGTCCGAGACTCCTATATAGTGGGTTTAAACATATTATTAACTTTTAAGAGAACCATAATAATATTTATGATATCATATATGATTCACTTATGAATTTATATTACCAGTTCATTTGTCAATTCCATGATAAAGTAGTGTTTTGGGTAAAATAGATTCATTTTTCGTACGTGTTTTGACTAGTAATTATTCATAAGATTACTTAGATAATGATTACTTACTTCCATAATGTAAAACATGATTTATATATATAATATATTCAAAATATAATATATATAATAGATTGATAAATGGAATTAAATACACCGTTCATGGAGACGGTAGGTCGTACGTACGCATGAACGCTGTTTGCGTTTTCTTATTAAATTGAATAGAAGTAAGTAAATAAAATATACATAAATCTAGAATAATTATTTTCTCATATATTTCAAGATTATTTATTATGTATACTTTATAATAATTCTTGAATGGTTAACATGGAGAATGAATCTCATCGGGTCATAGAGACGATAATCCGTACGTACGTATGAGCGATGATATCGTTCCCAAAATTATTGAATGGAATTGGAGTGGATGATATAATATATCAGAATCAGTATAATGATATAATAATAATATATAGTTATTATTTCCACCATTATACCCATCCAATTATGGTGGTGTTGGAAAAACATATTACACCACGGCGTGGAGACGGTAAGTCGTACGTACGCACGCGTGGTGATGTCATTTTTCGTGGGATGGATAAAAGGTGAAATAGGGTTGTTTCATATTTATAATAACATATAAGTATATTATTGATACCTATTTTATTACTTTATAATGAAACAAATAAATATGATGATGTATAAGAAGAAATAAATTTTAATGAATCGGAAAAGGATATTACCTCTTCATCGACGCACCTCTTCTTAACCTCGTCCTAGGGCACTAATGTTGGTCTTTGAAGATATCCAGGACCTCTAGTAGGTTTCTTGGTAATTTTTGAAGATAAATGGACATATTTTGGCTGATCTTTAATGCTCAACATGTTGTGAAGAGGAGTGGGAGGAGGTTTCATTTTATAAGGGAGGAGAGGGGCACTTTTGGAAACCTCAAAAATATTAATTTATAATAAATTCAAAACCCACTTAAAAACCTTTAAAAAAACTCAATTCGAAGATTATATGAGATAAGGTTGTAATCTCATCAACCAATAAAATTTATACATGTTGGGAATTTATTTTTAAACTTATCAACTTGATTTATCCTTATTTAATCTATTTAATTTTATTTGTGGTAATTATAATCATTATTTTAAATTGTTATAAATAATTACTTTCATGTTGTGAATTGTCCATAATTGGATAATTTATGAAATTTTTGAGCATATAAATTTCAATTTATAATTTTTAAATAATTTTTTGATTTTTATACAATTTAATAATATGCTATTTTTATAAAATAACAATAGTGTCAATTTTGACACTATTCATTTTTTTGAATTTAAATAAAATCCAAATAGAAGATATGTTCTAAAAAAATATTTAATAAGTTACTAACATGTCATATTCATCTAGAAAATTTCTGGAGAACATTAATTAGTTCATATAATATTTATTTTAACATTTTTAAAACCATATATTTGATATTTCAATCAGTAAAATAATTTCTACATCACTATTGTGTCATCATTAATGATAATTATTTAATCCATAGAAATTATAAATAAATTCACATGATGTATATAATTTTATTTCATTTTTGGATACTATTTATGTTCGATTTTTTATGAAGTTTATCTCCAAATTAAAATTATTACACTTATAAAATATAAGAGAGTGACATGTTGTCACTTTCTTTGGTTTTAATAATAATTACATCATTTTCCTGGTCAAAAGTCAATGAAATGAATCTATTACATCCCTTAGGTTGTGTGGGTATACTTTTATTCATCCAATAAAATTTTTCAGGTGTTAGGGTAATTTTATAATCATATTTTGACCCTTAGTTACCCTATTTCTCTATAAGTGTTGTAAATAAAAATTACCGTAGTTACTATTCATAATATCAAAAAAATAAAAGTAATATATTAACATAATTTAAACCCACTGAATCCAAATATGGAATCCATTTTTCAAAATTCAAAACATGGAAGTTTCAGTAATTATTTTAAAATTAATCCCATTGTTAAGAAAACAAGTTTTAAAAGTTAAAGCATTGTTAATGATCGAACCGTTTTTACCTATGAATTCAATGTAAAATTAATGGTAATGAATATATTAAATGGTAAAAATATATTCTATTTATACATTAAAACCATTAAATATTATAATTCAACCATATAAATTATCTTGATGAAAAAATTTGGTTTTAATTAAAATTTAGCATACATTTACTATTCATAAAAATACAAACGTTATCAGAAAAATATCAAAAATTTATACAACATAAATTTTTATATCCTGATTCGAAAGAAGAATTTTATTTTTTAAAATTGGACTTATAAACATGTCAAAAATTATATTTAAAATGGGTGTGCCATCAAAAGAAGGCTAAACTGCATTTCTTGAATAATACATATTTTATCTGAAAAATTTATTTTATTCTCATACCCCATTCTAGAAAATGTGTATGATGAATTATAATCATATAGAACTAAAAATGTGGTTAATACTATTCATACCGGCTAGTTCATAATATTATAATAATATATAATTGTTTATTGAAACATGGTATTGCTTACAACACAAGCTATCGAGGAAAGTTTCTCTTGCGTGTAACACAAGCCGAGCCAGTGTTGTGTGTAGAGAAAGACTCGTTTGGTGTTGCGTATAACATAATAAAAACATAGTTTATTTATACCTAGATCAAAGTCCATACCCAGTGTTGTGTAAAATAAATTTTATTCAAAATAACTTGAAATTGTGTGCAACACAAGCCAAGAATTGTGTTGCGTATACTACTAGCTAATACGGTGTTGTGTATAGCCCATGCTAATCTTGGTGAAGCGTACAACACAAGACATTAAAGAAATTAAAAATAATATTTCTCATAAAATCATGGGGTGTTACAATGAAAGTGTGAAAAAAGATATTAATACATAAAAAATTCTATAGTAAATAGATTAGAATAAAATCAATGGTTTTTATTTTAAAATTATCAAATAATTTCATACAGTGTAAATTCAAGCATTAATAATCCTGATTAAAATGAGATTAAAACCTAAACCCTTACCAATTTTTTAAATTTGGAATTATAACTCCTATCACTGACGTAAATAAATTGTAAATTAAAATATCATGAAATGTGTATGATTTATGATAAAATATGTAAATGGGAATTATATACACGATTTAAAAGAAATTAGGTGCATAAAAGAATATATGTTTTAAAGAAGGAGGTTTTGAGATGAAACCCTTACCTCGAGTCCATACATTATCATGTATGTCTTTTATCTTCTGTATAATAAAATTATATAAATTAATTTTTTATCTTAATAAAATTTGATAGTTTTAATAACTTATAATTAAACCATTTAATTCATTTATTTTAATGTCACATTTAATTACATAATTAGTTATGTTCACATCAGGTGTTTTGAGGATGTTAGGTTCATAATTTCAAAACATCATCTGTGTGTTGAATGTGGTCAAAGGGTACATTGTTAAATCATTTAAAGAATAATAATAATAATTAAATAATTTTAATTTTTATATATCAATTATACTCTTAAAAAATTCCATGAAATATGGGCATGAAAAATGAAATACATTACAATAATGGTGATAGTTGGTTGTACGTACACATGAGTAATGTTTCCATTTTTCAATGATCATGATGGAAGGAAGGTAAGTGTAATTTTACCTTTAAAAAATTACAATTATATAATAAATATAATATCATTTCTTTAAATACATTTAAATATACCATCCTTGTTATTTAGTAATAAAAAAAAATCATATCTCTTTGTGAGGCGGTCATTCGCCGTACACACAAACGATGTAATCATTTTTCAATAGATGATAATGTAATAAGGTCTATGATATATTAATTTTACATAATTATATATATGTAATGAAAATAATATATACCCATTATATCTATCATCATAAATAACCATGATAAGAAATGATGGAAAACACATTACATGGGTTCATGATGCAGTAGTCCGCCGTACACACAATCAATGGTTTCATTTCCCATTTGATAGATGTAGAGATAGATTTAGGGTATGAAATTAGAAAAATAAAATAAAATTATATGGGATAAATTTATGTTATTATATCATCATGATTTATTAATATTTAAAAGAGGTGCAATAAGAAATAAAACAACGATCCTCGGTAAAGAACGATACCTCTTCTTCGAACTACCTCTCTAGGATTGTACCTAATGCCTTACTAGATTAGATTTTTGATCAAAACAATGATTCTATGATCATGGGAGATAATTAAGGGTATTATTTGGGTAGTTATTAGCCAAAACATGTGTTTTTTATGTGTGTAAAGTGGAGGATAGGTGTTTCCCTTTTATAAGGGAGGATGAGTTACATTCTTGTAAATTCCCAAAACTATTCAATGATGGAAAGTCACCCTCAAGAAAAGTGCCTAAAAAAATTACAAATAAAGTATTTTAGGAGATAAAATACTAATTTAAACATCTATATTTAAAAATAAACATGTTTTAAACATGTTATTTCATTGAACTTTTTATTTTACCCCTCGTAAACTGGTTTTAACGTTAACCATGCTAACATATTTTTAATATTAATTATAAAAAATTATTAAATTATACTTATTATATAATATTAATTGTTTTGATACCAAATATGTATTGAATTTTATTGAATTATATTCACATAATTTATATAATTTCATTTAAAATTAAAACCACAGATGTGTCAAAAAAACCCGGTTATTCAAGAAATGCATTTGTCAAGTATAAGATGTTCTTATAATAACTAAATGAAAAGTAATAATAATCAAATGAAGTTAAATTAATATATATATATATATATATATTCTATAAATTTTATTAAAATCATTTCTCATTAGGGGTTATTTTTATTAGTTAAAATAGAGAAACATTATGCACTTCAAAATTGTTTTCAAAAAACCTGTTTTAAATATTAAAAATAAACTTATATTAAAATCAAATATATTGTTGTATTAAAAGTACTTAATTGGATTAAATATATATAAAAATAATTATATTTCTTTTAAATAATTTTAGAATTATAATGTGACTTTTAAATTACTTAATTCATTAAAAATAAATGAAAGTCTTACAGAAAATTAATATTTTCACTATTTACTGAAAAATCAAATTTTCAAAAAATCAAAAACATTTACCCTAAGTTAATATCAATATTATGGTTAAAAAACTATATTAATTTTATAAAATAACTTTAATAAAATGTAAAAAAAGTTATTATAATATTTTCTCCCCTAAAGTAATAACAATCATTTTTAAAGAAAATATATTTTTTTGAAGAATAAATATCTTTATTAAATTGAGTAGAAAAGTATTATATATTTAATAAACTATATAATCAAATTGATACACTCAAACGTAACATCTAGGGTATAATAGTCATATTTAATTAACCATGGTTTGTTTGGGTGTAGTGTTGTGTGTCATATATGCTATCGAACATAGTTTTACCATTTAAAAATTCTGGGTGTAAAATTATACCCACTAAAATAAATTGTGTCCTCATAATTTAAACTTGTGTTTTGTGACTATGGGTTTGAAATTAAAAAATTAAATAAGGAAAAGTCACATCGTAAAAAGGGTTAATAATAGATCCTCTTAAAATTAGGAAAGGGATATATAAATATCATTTAGAATAACACATAACTAGGTTTTCCAAATTGGAGAACATTTGTGTGAAGTGAAAATATGGACTTGGAAGAAAAACATAAATAATAATGGTTAATAATAGCGTTCACTTATCTTAATAAAGTGAATTATCAAGAGAAAGTTAACAACAACAAAATCATAAAACTATAATGAGTTAAAAGACAATCGATTCCTCATATATGAAGTAAATATGATAATTTTTTTCAAGATCCTTTTACTATAGTTGAGGTATTATTTTACTATTAAGATAGAGAACATAATAAAATATACTTACATGATATAATTAAATTTCATAAAGAAAATTTTATCCTTTGGTTGTGCTTTGATCACTTTCCACTTCAGCTCTTACTCTAAGGAATGAATTTCCAATATGAATTTTTATGCCTAAATCTATAAAATTAGCGTTTAAGGGATCACATGAATCCTCAATATGAAATCAAAATATTCCTCTTATATTTATACATTAACAAAAACCATAAATTGTTTTCACAAGGTTATATAATTCTCAAAATGAATATGAATATATCAATATAAAAAATTCAATAATAAAACCAAAAATTTAATATACCTTTTTTCTGAAATAAATAACCCTATATCCCAAATAACCTTAATAAAATCATCATGGAAGATGGTTTTAAAATTAAAGGTTATCTCATACCCTTCAACATACATCTGCAAAAACATAATAGCATTCATCCTAAATAATATTTAATGTTAAACCTAATTGTTATATATATATATATATATATCTTAGCCCAATAAAATCCAAAAATATCACTAATCACATTAAAATACCATTACATAGAACCTAAAAAGGGATGTCTAACACTTTGAACTTATAATCCACCATAAAATCATAAACCCATGATGGCATCGATAACTCAAAGTAGATCTTATGTTAAGACATATATACTTTAAAAAACAACACATTTCTTATAAGTTTTATGGTTCATATAACAAAAATACCATTGGTAAAAATAATCATACAACATAATTCTTGAATCCCAATACATAAATAATTTATCAATTTTATTTCAATTATTTGGTATAACATAGGTAATTATTTTGTCTTGGGGATAACCCTTTGTTTATGGAATTGAATCTGATAATTCCCAAGTTCCCCACATATATAACATCAAGTTACATGGAAATTAGTTTCTATATGACCTAAATTTACACATAAAAAACATCTTACCCTCCATTTGAGATTTTATTATATGTGATTATTATATCCTTGTTGACATGTAGTAAATTGAATCTTTTTTTCTATGTCATCTTTAACACTTGAACATATATGAGACAATATCCTTCTCTTCTTAGATTTGTTTGGAAATTCAACTATGTCCAAGTTGTTAATCGTAATTTGAGATAGCTCATTTTTCATGATCAAAAGGTTTCTAACTATCATTACCATTATGTTAGGCACCTTTTTAGGTTAATCCTTACATTTCCCATCACATTTTTGTTGGAATGATTTATCCCATTCCCACCCATTAACTAAAAGAAGAATAACAAGATGTGAATACATTAACTAATAAAACAATCAAAGGAAAACATTAAAACATGGGAGATATATATTATATTTGATAAGTATATCTTGAATTATGATTCACTAAGTTTAAATCTTGGTTATCCATCATAAGGTTTCTTATTTGATTTCCTTACAAGGAAATTTGTTCAATTCCTTCACAATGGTTTGTAATGAGTTTTTGAATTTACAAATAATATTCCCTAAGAGTGTCAGACAAGGTGCGCATCCCATTAGCATATACTAGGTGATTATCAAGTCCAAAACAATTTTCCATTTTCAAAGTCATTACCCCCAGGTACAATTGTTCTAGATATACATCCACTTGTAGTATACAAACATGGATGTAATTTTTCGGAAACTACTCACTCTATCCTTCAGCAATATTCCAAGATATTTTTATATTATTAGAATTATCTTTAGAAATATCCCTAGAGTTATCAAATAAGTTTTCTCATCCTAGTTTGCAAAGGTTAAATAAACCTTTACTCTGATATCTACTACATAGACCCATGAATTTTATACATATCCCCCTGAAAGCTTTAAGGCCTTATATTTTTATTTATTTTTTGGATAATATACATTTTAAGGGTTGAGGGGGAACCCTAACATGACATGTAGGCCCAAGGCCCATACATGAACTAAATTCTTAAAAACACAAGGCCTAATACATGGTATTTAAAGGCCCAAGACTAGGCACACTTGATGTATCCCCTCCCCTGCATCTTCATCCTGGAGCCGCCTAGCTCCCCACCTCACATGGCTAATAGGTTATCACTACCCCATGTGGAGATTCATGGTGCCTAGAACTGATGGAAGTTTTTATACCCTATCATTCTTTAAATCCTGTTAGATCTACACCAGTGGTTTCTACTTTTATCTTAATCATCTTTTGGGAATTATCCTATGTGGTCTACCTAGCCTTATTATTTTACACATTTTATTACTTGTATTTTAAAATTAATATATATTAGTTACAACTAAAAGATCAGAAGTCTTAGTTACTTTAGACGACAAGGATCACAATACATCAAAATGAGACTAAAATAAAAATTCTTTATTTTAATATCCATAATGATATTCAAAACTCTAATATCATCTGAGATTACATGTGGAATACATAGACAAAATGGGTGATCTAAAAAACCATGTAAGGTATTAAACATGACAAGGAATGAAAATGTGCGAGTCAAAGGTACAACTTGATTTCATAAATTATAAGGCAAAAGGGTAATCAGATGAGAGCATAAAATAAATAATATTGTTTCATAAGATAATGGAATCATAAAAAATTTGGTAGAAACATATAACTTTACATAAAAATGATTCAAGGATAATTTATTAGACAATATGACATGGTGGAAAAAGTCCCACAGTGGATTAGGTTTACTCCATAATCCCATACACGACACCTCATGGGACATAGGATTTACCCAAGGAATTACAGTGCTATATAGGAACACCAATCATAAAATGTTCATTATTTATGTGTTCCACATAAATTAAAACAATAATTAGGAATATCATAATAATTAACCATGGAAATAACTTAGATTTATAATATTTTCTCATATCATAATCAAAAGATATTTCATAAATAAATAATTTTATTAATCAAATTAAGGCATGTATTTCTTCATTAAATGAAGATAAAAAAATCTAGGTATATATGTCAGATAAATATATACATAATTTAAAATCCATACGTAACATCAAAGGTTTTCATTATTAATGAAAATATCATTATAATATTACATGGAATATTTTTAGAGAAAAATACACTTTTCACATTAAAAATCACTTTAAAAAAACTTTAAATTTATATAATATTAAGAGTAAATTTTATTTGATAATAACCTTGTAAACTAGTAAATTAATATTCAAATTAATAGGTGGCCATGATGGTAGGAACGTTTCATTCATGTTTAGTATGTTAAAATAAATACCCCTTTCACATTTTTGTAAGGAAAATCAAAAGTACTTTATTTAGAAAATGATAGGAAGATTACATTTTAACTTTTTAAAAAATATATATATAATCAGGAGTAAAATTTAATTTAACAATAATTGGATAATATTAAATATATATATTTTTTTAGAAAACATGGATTTGGAAGAAAAATATTTTCGATCGACGAGAGAAATAAAGTCTGATTTTATTAAAAGAAATTTCTCAATCAATTAGAGTACCAAAGAGTGGGAAATGGTGATATTACTTGAAAATTTCATGAATAAAAAATAAGAATAAAATAAATGTTTCAAATATACTAATATCAAATAATTTTAAACAATTTAAATTCAATAATATAAAGGTCTGATTAAAATGATATAGAAAAATAAATGCTTATCGTTTTAATAACATTTTAATAATAACTCCCATGAATGAAATAAATTCATTATAACATAAATTATCATTATGTGTGAATTATTAATTATATAATATGTAAAGATTCAGTATATTCCCCATTTAAAATAAATTAAGTGCCTAAAATAACATAGGTCTCATAGAAGGACATTTTGAGACAAAACCCTTACCTCGAGTCAAGACTTTGCCTTGTATGTATTTTATCTCCTGTATAATACAAATATATCCATTATTTTTTTCCTAATTAATTTTTATAGGTTTAATCCATTATAATTAAACAATTTACTTCATTTATTGTAATGATATATTTAATTACTTATTCAGTTATGTCCACGTCAGGTGTTTTGAGGATGCATGATTCATAATTTCAAAATGATATCAGTGTGTTGATAATGGTCAATGGAATAATTGTAACATCATATTCAGAAAAATAATAATGAAATAATTATCATTTTTACATAAATTATAATTTTAAAACCAAAAAATAAATATGGTTTTGAAAAATGAACTATGTTACCATCATGAAGACGGTTGTCCATACGTACGCATGAGTAACATTTCCATTTTTCAATGATCATAATGGAAATAAGGTAAGTATTATTTTATTTTTAAAAAATCATTATTTTATCATAAATATCATATTATTTCTTTAAATACACTTAAATATACCATATATGTGATGTGGTAATAAAAAATGAATCACATCGCTTTGCAAGACGGTGGTCCACTGTACAACCGAATGATGTTATCACGTTTCAATGGATGGTACGGTAAGAAGGTATATGATATATTAATTTACTATAATTATTAATAATTCTTGAATATAATATATATTAATTAAATAAATCAAAATAAATATCTATTAGAGGTGATTATGGAAAACAAATTACATCGGTTCGTGAGCGGGTAGATCGTCGTACACACGTTCAATGGTTTCATATCCCATTTGATGGAAGTGGAGATGGATTTAGGGTATTAAATTATCATAAAAAATCATAATATATGGTAGATACTATTTTTATTATATAATAATTATTGATAATGATTTAATTTAAGTGGATGAATAAATAAAATACAGATACTCGGTTAAGAATGATACCTCTTCTTAAGACCACCTCTTTAGGATTATACCTAAAGCCATCCTAGATTGGATTTCTGATCAAACCAAGGAATCATGGATGATGGTATGGAAGTAAGGAAGTCATTTTTAAAGGTATTTTATGAACCAATGGTTTATTAAGTGTGTAAAGGAGATGATAGGGTGTTCCCTTTTACATGGAAGGAGGTGTGAAATTCTTGCAATCACCCACAAATATTTAATAATAAAAATTTACTCTCAATACAAGTGCCTATAAAATTGAAAAATAAAATATTGGAGTAGATAAAATTCTTAGAAACATATATAACAAACAAAATCATTTTTTTAAATTTTTATTCCATTTACATCTTTAGTTTAACCCCATAGTAAATTAGTTTTAACATTAATTTCAGTAACATATTTTTATTATATTTACTATTCATTATGAAAAAAAATTAAGTCTCACTTATTATTTAATATTAATTATAATAAATATAAATATTTAATATATTTTATAAAACTCAATTTATATAATTTTTATAAATTAATTTAAAATTAAACCCACAAACATGTCGAGAAAGTTGTTTTTCATGAAATACATTTTTCAAGAATAAAATGATCTTATAATAACTACATGATATGTAATAGTAATTAATTGAATTTAAATTAACATTTATAGATATATAATACATATTTTATTTAAAAAATTCATCAGCATATGTATTTTTAATTAGTTAAAATGGAGAAACATTATGTAATTTAAAACTATTTTCATAAAAATGTGTTTTAAAGTTTAAAAACCAACTTATATTAAAATCCAGTATAAAGATGATTTAAAATGTAATTAATTGATGAAATATTACTAAATAATAATTAAATTATTTTTAAATCATATTAAAATATTAATGTAACTGTTAAATAAATAAATTAATTTAAAATAAATGTCAGTTTTACCAAAAATTATTATTTTCACTATTCACTGAAAAATCAAGATTTTTTTTGAAAATACCAAAATTTCACCCTAAGTAAATATTGATATAATGATGTAAAAAATAAAATTAATATTATAAAATAAAATTTATAAAATTTCCTAAAATTAATTATAATATTTTCTCATAAAAAGAAATAAAAATCAGTTTAGAAGGAAACATTTTTTTGAAGAAATATTTGATTATTAAAAATTGCATGCTTATTTACTAATAATTTATTAATTGAGTATAATATTAATATATATTTCATATCATATTTAACCCTATTCATACCATCCAATTTAATTAATAGGTTATAATGTCCATATTTAATTAATCATGGTTCATTTGAGCTTAGTCTTGCATGTCGCATATTGTATAGAACATAGTTTTCCCTTATAAAAACTCATGTTGTTACACATATTGAAACATTATCAGAAATTCACCAATTCATATTATCCAAATTAAAAATATTACTTTAAATATCTATACATCTTCTTACATCCATGGTTTATAGAGAAATTCAAGTTATGAGCATCATCTAATAATTCCCTTTTTTGATCAGGTATAGATAGAACACAAATCCTATTTCTAAATTTCAACATTCCTTATTCATAAATAAAGTCAAAAAATTTACTACCATTCACAGCGTTAATTTTCATTTTAGAATTCTCATCATTAGGGGAGGAACTTTTTATCTTTTCCAATAAAGATGGTTTACCAATCATTTGAAAAAGGACTGATGTTTCCCTGTCCTTAATAATTCCCAAAATCTAGGATCCCTATCAATCATCATTTTTTCTAGAACTCCCTGATATTTCCTACGTAATGAATCTTCTATCTTATTTTCCTTTCCTGTATGGTATTTTATTGAGAAATAATAATTGTTATATAGCTCGATGCATCATATTCTCCACAAGTTGAGTTATTTTTATGAGAACATGTATTTCAAAATCTTGTGATCCATATATATCAAACATATTTCACTATAGAGATAGTTACTCTATATATTCAGAGTAAATATCATGGTAGCTAATTCAATATCATGTGTTGGATAGTTTTTTTCATGATTATTTAACTACCTTGATGAATAGGTAGTAAATTTATCATTCTATATAAGGACACATACAAGTACCTTTCTTTACACATCATTATATATTATAAACCCACCATTTCATAATAGTGGAGTTAAGATTATAGAAATAACCAATATTCTATTAAATTATTTAAAATAATATTCATATTCCTTTTTTCCAAATGAACTTAAACCCTTTACAAGTAATCATTGTTAATAGGATAGCCAGTCAAGAATTTTTTTAACAAACTACCCATAGTAACCAATAAAACCAATAAAACCACATACCTAGGTTATGTTTTCTAGTTTAATCTATTCTTGGACTATATTTTTCTTTACAGGATCAACTGATATTCCATCCATAGATATAATATATCAAGGAAAAGAAACTTCATGAACCCGGAATTCACACTTGCTAAATTTCCAATATAACACTTTTCTTTTATGAGTCTAAAGAATGATCTTAAAGTAATTCTTATGGTCTTCATAGCTCTTAGGGTAAACCAAGATATCATCAATAAATACCATTAAAAATTATCAAGGTATTCTTTGAATACATTTTTAATTAGACCCATGAAGATAGAGGCCACATTAGTTAATAAAAATGGAATTATTATGAACTCATAATGAACATACCTCACTCAAAAATCTATATTTGAGATATATTACTTCTTTACTAATAATTGACGATACCCAGAGTGATTTTAAATTGTTGAAAAATATTTATCTATGTGAATTTGATCAAATAAATCATCAATGTGAGGTAGTGAATACTTATTCATTATCATAATAACATTAATTTACCTATAATCAGTGCCCAACCTCATAGATCCATCTTTCTTATTAATGAAAAGAACAAGGTTTCCCCAAGGTAAAATAATAGGGAGTATAAATCCCTTATCACATAGCTCATCTAGTTTCTTCTTCAACTCCACTAATTCTATATTGTCCATTTTATAGGGAGTATTTGATATTGGTCTTGTATTAGGGATTAAATCAATTAAAACTCAAGTTTACACTCTAGTGATTGTCTAGGTAATTCCTTGGGAAACAAATCAAAGAATTCTTATAAAAAAGGTACTTACTAAATTTGAATATTAATTTTTACATTCTTAGATTGTGTCTACTCTTATTTAATAATTTCATTTTGAAAAACTATTGTGGGTGGGTGTAAACATGAATCAGATGATGAAGTAACCACTCTAATGAAAATGAATTCTATCTATTCATCATGAATCATAATTTCCTTCTCAATGTAATATATTCTTTCATCAAATTTTGAAATCTAGTACATAACATGGATTATTTAAAAATATACCATAGTTATAATAATTAATTCAGAAAATAGGGTATTCTTATGTGTCATAATAAGAACTGAGAGACATATCCTTATTGTGGTGAGACTTCCACTAGGATTCTTAAATAATAAATCTCTTCATAACGTGCTGTGGAAATATCTAATTTTCTAGGAAAAAATGGATGATATAAAATAATTCTATGATAAATAATAAAATAAATAATTGGATACATTTTAAGATATGATTAATTATTTGACAACAAATCTTTAGGATCTTCAACCTCAATAACTCTAATCACAAAATCTTTACCTTTCTCTCTTGTCCTTTTCTAGGGATGCTTAGAACAATCATTTTCATATTATCATATCTATTTATAGTTAAATAATTTTATATTGGTAACTTATTTATTTCCTTTTCAATCGTGATCCTGAATTCCTTTTTCTTCACAGTTGAAGAAAACACCTTTCCCTTTTAAATAGGTTCCAATGTTTTTCTTCCACAATTATCACATGTAGGAAAATTACCCTTTTTATTCTTACCCTTATCCATTTTTTCTCGTAAATCCTATTCTTCCCCTTCTTTTCATTTAAGTCATAAGATTTAGAGAATTCTTTCTCTATCTTGATAGAACATGAGACTATGTCCTCATATTATTAGAAGATTTGGAATAATAGAACCCTTCTAAGGAATCATTTTAACACATAAAAGAAATATTTTTTCTTAATCATTGAATTACATACATAATCTGAAGCATGAATTGATAAACATAAAAAGTTTGATTAATACTTTGAAAAATTTTCATCATCCATTTTTCTTAGAGTTATGAATTACCATTTCATATCCATTCTTTGTTCAAGAGGAAAATATTTTTCCAAGAATATTTTGTTAAAATACTCTCATTCCATACTCTCTATTTCCCCCCTCATCCTTAGTGTTTTGAATCAATGATCACTATTGATCTAAATTCCTTTATAGATAATAAAATTCCCTTAAAAGCATATCCCTTTCATTACTTCACAAATAATGTAATATCTTCTCTAAATAAATTATCCATTGTTCAACTACAAATGGATTTTTAGTCCCATTAAATAATAGAGGATAATGATACATGAAGTTGTTTAAAATTGTTACACAATATTTTTTATTAGTAGGATTCTACATAAAAATATGGTTATTGGTTATTACTTGAGTCAATTTCTCGAAATAATTAAAATTTGTTCATCTCTATCTACAACTCCATATCCATCTTCATTATCTTGTCTAGGAGGTAAATCCCTACATAGATTACGTGCATTGATACAGTTTCCATTCGTTCAAGTAGGTTCCATTTATAAATAATGGAATACTGAAAATTTGATCTTAACATTATGAATTATAATGTATAATATCAAGGAAAGTGAAACATGTAACACGAATTGAAAATTTATGTATAATTATTCTCAAATTCAAAAGTTTGGTTTCTTTTTTAATATTCTTAATGTCTTCCATAGGGATACATTCCCTAATATATGTTTTCATAAATCTATCCACCATGTATTATAATAAGATTTATCTAATAGAAACTATAAATACCATGAAACCATTATCCCAAAGCTGATGGTTACTTTATTAAATTTTCACTAGACACAATATATTAGATACTAAAGGATTGAATGATTTAGTAGTCCTGAAAAACTACATACAAATATGATTCCCATATTACATTGGAAAAAAAAAATTGAGAATAAAATAAATATTTAATAATTTATTTCAATTATAATACCCTTCATTATATCCTAGAGAAGCTAAAATAAGTTAATGGATTAGATCCAATACTCAGTAATGTTATGCATATAATGGAAGCCAATAAGGAATGAATAAAATGGAAAGAATAAATAATGGTCAAAATAATACCATATAATTAATCACATAAAGTATAAAATCTTCTATGGATATCATACAAAATTAAATAATCACATGGACATCAATAACTGCTTTCATAGTGAGGGAATGCATAATAACTGACATCTGAAACATATTGTTGAGTCCTTGGTCAAGGAATCTTAAAATAAATGGGTAAGGCCTCGACCAAAACATAATATAGTTTATCTCATGAGACCTACAAATGAATTATGGGTCTATAGTGGTCCCCAAAAATTACATAATAATTCTAATTCATTCCTCATATTAATAAACAATACAACATAATAATTTTTTCTTAAAAATCAATAATTGTTTATATAGAAAGAACTACCATATAAAATATCAATACATTCCCCAGTAAAGATTATCATAAATCATCAAGATAAAATTTTGGGATGATATGATTTGATTAAATCTTAAAAATAATATTCATCAAAAGATGTTGACATATATGAAAATACATTAAAGAGATCAATGTAATGTTTCTTGAGGAAAATAACCTTTTCACTTTAAAAATTATTATTTTTAAATCTAAAAACTTATCATATATTAACGAATTTTTTTTTTGAAAAAATATTTTTAAATTATAAATTAATATTCATATTATCGACTGTTAATGATTGTGAGATATTTTTTTTCATTCTGTATAAGTAAAAACCATTCCTTTTACAATTTTGGTAAAAGTAAAAAATTACCTCGTTTAGAAAATGACAAGAAGATTACATTTATTTTTTTTAAAATGTAAAACATTGATAAAAATTTAATTAATAAATAATTGGAATATATTAAAAATATCCCTTAAAACATTTTTATGAAAATTTTGATATGGAAGAAAATACTCCCCTATCAGAGACAATCTCTAATAGTGATGAGATTGTAAAAAAAACACTTACCTCAAGTTTGAATTCCTTCATATGAATCTTAACCTCTTATATAATAAATATATATTTATTATACATCTATTTTAGAGACATAAAAATATATATCACACCTTATATTAATTAATTATAACCTTTTATCACCCGTTTATTAAAAATTCTTTTTTAAAATAACTATTCTAGGTTGCAATTTCTTTATTTTTCATATTTGTTTTGGTTCAGTAGTTTTAGTACATTTACTTTGATCATGGTTAAATCAAATCTATAATGTTAATAATGATATAACTATCATATACATTTATTATATAAATATTTATATTTATCCATAAAAGTTATATATCTAAATATGAATTACATCATTCATAGAGACAATAGGTCATACGTACGCATTCACATTGTATTCATTTTTTAACAAATGAAATGACAGTGGTAAATAATATTTAATAATTTTATAATAATTATTATATATTATATATCATATATATTAATTAAATATATCCTTCATTCCATCCAAGTAAAATGGAAATTAAAAACAAATAACATCACTTCATGGAGGTGATAGTCCACACATACACATGAGCGATGTTATTGTAATAAAAAGAATTAGATGGTAATAAGGTAGATTTTATATTATAATTATAGGGATATAATTTAGTTTAAGTATCATATTTAATCATTATACCCATCATAATAACCATCCATGAAATATGGCGGTGGAAAAATAATTGTACTGCTACGTGGAGACTGTAAGTCGTACTTATGAATGAGCGATACCTTAACTTCCCATTTAATGGGAAAGATGCTGGATAATGGTGATTTAATAATCATAATAAAATTAAATTATATTTAGTATACTAAATTTATTCTTTTATTATATACACAATATATTTATATGAGTTAAAGAATAAGTAAAAAAGAAATTGACCGGTTTAGGTGATTACCTCTCGTTTATAAGAACTCCATTAAATATCCTCTTAAGGGTTGTAGGGTTGGGATGACTAGAACATAAAATGTTTATAATAAAGTTTTTAAGGTATTTTTTTGTGGTTTTTTCAAGATATAATCCTTAATTTTATGTAAATAAGTGAGGGAGGAGGTTCTCTTTTAATATTCAAGTGAGGGGTACTTTTTGAATTTCTTAAAAGATTAAATTATAATGGAGTCATTCTCAAGACAAATGCATCAAAATGTAGAAGTATTAAAACCTATGGTATTATATGGTTTAAATATCATCAAAAAATAATATTTATATAGTTTTTTTGCTATTTTAAACTTTATATTTTGGCTTAACCCCATAGTTAAACTATTTTAACATTGATCGCGATAACATATTTTTCAATTTTAAAGGTTTGAAATTTTACATATAAGGTAACTATTAACTGATAAATGGAAAATGTATTACATTATAGACTATAAATTACCCCTTTTCTCTTTAAATATTTCATTTATTTTTAAAAAATATAATAAAATATTATTTTGATAAATTATCATTAATGTCACTTTTGACATTGTTCATTTAATTTGACTTCAAATACATCAATGCAATGTTTTATTTAGAATAAAATAATTTTAAACATCCATAAAATGTAATATTGATCTATAAAATTCATGGGAAACATTTACTATTTCAATTTATATTACTTTTAACATTTCTAAAATTAGTAATTTTATTTTTCAATAAATTAAATATATACCATTTTAGCATTGAGAAAGAATTTATTTTAATTATTTAATCATTAAATTTTTTAAATAAATTATCATCATGAATATAATTTAAATATAAAAAATTACATTTATATTCTTTCATAACTATATTTCATTCTTATGTGGACACATAATCGATATTTAAAACAAAGAGTGTGACATTTTCCAAATTTCTTTTATTTAAATATTATATTGGTCATTTTTCGAAGACAAGTGTCCGTTAAAGAATTAAATTTAGGAACTATAGTGGAATGTTTCGGATTAAATTCATCCAATAAGAATTAATTTGAAATATTATGAACTTATAACTTAGTTTTAACCTTGATTAACTCGATTTACCCTTTACTAAGGTGATATGTTTTACCAAAATTACAATTTATTTTGACAACAAATAAAAGGGAAATATTTACCAATTTTGAACCTCATTATTCAAAGTATGTAATAAATTTTTAAATATTCAATATCTATAAGTTTTAGAAATTAATTTTAAAATAATTGGTAAAACTGAGACCAAAATCATTTTTTAGAAAATACAATTTTAAGCATAAAACTAGTTTTATTCTCATTATATGACTAGTAAAATCTATAGATGAATTTTAAAAAATTTGATTTAATATAAAATATTTAATATTAATTAAATTAATTTCCCAATAGAGACTAAAAAAATTTATTAATATATAATCATTTTACGTGCAAAAAATATTTTTTTATAAAAACATATTTTTTATATTCAAATGGTTTTTACTTTTATTAATAACTAATGTTTTTTGATAAGTGGGTAAAACTTATAATTTTCATAATATAATTAGTCATATTAATTCCTTATAATTTTTATGGCTATTTTATAATAGTCACATAAACCTATTTTAATAATATATTTTTGTTTGTTTAAACTAAGTGTTTCATGAAATGAAAGCTATCGATGAGATTAAATTTATTTAAAAAGATCCATAATATAAAATCTTTGAGTGTTACATTCTTGCATGATAAAAATTTCATACAATAAATTTGAATAATTCAACATTATGAATAGATTTGGGTAGTTCTTTATCAATTGTTTTTCAGGTTCCCTTGTCTCATCTATTATCTTATGATTTCTCCAAAGTACCTTTTCAACCAGATTCATCTGATTTCTCAAAACTTGTTCTTTAGTGCATAGAATATGGATAGGATCTTTATATTAAAGTAAATTATGTTAAAACTATAATTCATCAGAAGCTAGTACATGCATCGGGCCTGACATGCACTTAATGAATAAAAATATATAAAACACATCATATACATTAGAGAGGCTTGGGGAATTTCCAAATGGTAAGACACAACACCAATTCTTTCTAGGATTTTAAGAAGTTCGATGTACCCAGGGTTAAATTTTAATTTCTTAATAAATTTTATAACCTTATTTTTTGGAGATACCTTCATTAAAATTTGAACTCCCACTTGAAATTATAAATCTTTCATCTAATTATTAGCATAGATATTTTCCTACCTTAAGCTACTTTGATATGGGTCTGAATAGTATTTAACATTTCTATTATCTCATTAATAAGTTCAGGTCCTACAAGCTTCCATTCACTAACTTCATCACAAAAAGATGGAGTATGAAATCTCTTGGAACATAATTCTTCATAGGATTCCATTTGAATACTTGAATAAAAGAAATTGTTATAATAAAATTCAACCAAAGGTAAATATTGTCCCCATATGACATGAAACTAAACTTGAACATGTATTAAAATGTTTGGATAATCCTTTTTGATTTACTATCAGTTTGAGAATGATAAGTGTGCTTAAATGAAGCTCGATATCAATAGCCTTATAAAGACTTATAGAATTTTGATGTAAATCAGGGATCATGGTCAGAAACAATTGAAAGAGGTGCACCATAAAGTCTTGCAACATCTTAAATATTGAGTCATGAGAGGTTATCTAGTGGTAAATATTATCTTATAGTGGGGAAATTTGAATATTTTGTAAGTATATAAACAATAAACCATATGATATAATTATATCTAGGAGTTTTTGGTAATTAAGTGATAAATTACATTGTAATGTCATCCCATTCTCATGTAGGAATAGGAAGATGTTGCATGAATCCCCTAGGATTACATCTCCTAACCTTCACTTATTGAAAAACTTAACATATTATCATTAACCAAGCCTTCTAATCATATTATTAAATGACATTTATCATAAAAATCTTTTAATTACAACCCAATGATCGTGAATCCCAATGTATTTGGAATACTAGGTTCATAACTCATAAAAGTGAAGCTAAAATAAAACATCTCTATTTTAATCTCCATAATGAGATATGGGATCCTAAAAATATATGGGAAAAATTATAGAATATATAGACAAAAGGGATGATATTAAATTCTAGTAAGGGAATAAACAGGACAATGAAACATAACATGTGAGTCAAAGGTATAATATGATATCATAAAAGAGAAATCTCAATGGTAATAACATATGATAATGATATAAATGACATGGTGTCATAAGATCATGGAATCATAGGATATGATGCAACAACATATAACATGAAATAAACACGAGTTAAGGATTACTTCCTAGACAGTATCACATGGTGGAAAAAGTTTAATAATGTACTAGTTTTACTCCCTAATCCCATACATGATGTATCATGAGACTAAATATTATCCAGTGAATTGGAGTGTTATCTTGGTGAACCCATAATAAATTTTTCAGTATTTATGTGTTTTATATAAATGAAATCAATCATAAGGCATAACATAGGAATTAACTATGGAAGGAAAAAAGTTTCATAATCTTCTCTCATTACATAATGAAAATATATTTCATAAAGAATGAATTTCATAAATGAACCTAATGAATGAGTTACACCATAAAAGTAAGGGAGAAAAATCTAGGTATATACGTGAGAGAAACATATACATAATTTATATTCAATCCATAACATCAAATAATTTCACCTCTGATGAAAATGTCTTTAAAATATTACATAAAATATTTCTTGAGAAAAATACCCTTTTTACTTTAAAAATAATTTAACAAAACTAATGATTTACAGAATATTCAGAATTTTTTAAAAAATAAAATTATAAAATTATAAATTAATTTTCAAATTAATTAATGTTCACGATGGTAGGAAAGTTCCATTCTTATCAATTGCATTAAAATAAAGAATCCCTTTACATTTTTTCTAAGAAAAGTCAAAAGTAACTAGTTTGGAAAATGATGGGAAGATTATTTTATAATTTTTTTTAAAATCCAATAATTAGTAAAATTGACATTAATCAATAATAGGATAATATTAAAAATATTATTTAAAACATTTTTAGAAAACACATATTTGGAAGAAAAAAGTTCAACCGAATAGGGAAATAAAGTCGAATTCTCTTGAAAACAATTTCTCAATCATTTAAAGTTACAAATAGATGGAAATAGTAATATTAAATTAAAATTTCCTAAATAAATATTGGATAATAAAATTAAATGGTTTTACTAAAAAATGATCAAATAATTTTCTATAACGTAAATTCATGCATAAAAAATTCCAATTAAAATGACATTGAAACGTAAACCCCTATTGCTTTGTTAAAATTTGAATCATAAATACAAAAAATGAAGTTAATGAATTTTAACATAAAATATAATTAATTTTTTAATAACTCATGATATAATATGTAAAGGGGTTTTATATACACCATTTAAAATAAATTAGGTTCATAAAAGAACATGTGTCTCAAATAAGGACATTTTGAGACTAACCCTTACCTCGACTTCCGACTATGTCATGTATGTATTGTATCACATATATAATAAAATTATATAAATTTTTTTCATAAATAAAATTTTATATGTTTAATACCTTATACATAAACCATTAAATCCATTTACTCTAATGACATATTTAATTAAATATTCAGTTATGTCTACATTGGGTATTTTGGGGATGCATGGATCATAATTTCAAAAAGACATCGACGTGTTGAATGTGGTAAATTTATGCATTGTTCCATCATTTACAGAATTATAATTAAGAAAAAATTATAAATTTTATACTTAAATTATAATTTTAAAAAAACCATGAAATATGTTTATGAAAAATGAACTATGTTATAATCTTGGAGATGGTAGGCTGTAAGTACTCATGAGTAACACTTATTTCTTTCAATGATCAGGATAGAAAGAAGGTAAGTGTTATTTTATCTTTTAAAAATATTCATAATATCATAAATATATTATAATTTATTGAAATAAACTTATATATACCACCAATGTGATTTCTTAACAAAAAACAAATCATATATCTTCACGAGGTGGTAGTCCGACGTACACATGAACGATGTTATTATTTTTCAATGGGTGGTAAGTTAAGATGGTATATGATATATTAAATTTAAATTGTTAATAAATAATTAATATAATGTATAATCATTAAACCCATCCTCATAAACAACCACGAGAGGTGATTATGGAAAATTAATTACATCAGTTCGCGAGGCAGTAGTCCGCCCTACACATGATCAATGGTTTTATTTCCCATTTAATGGAATTGGAGATGGATATATGGTATGAAATTAACATAATAAAATCATATAATATGGGAGATACTGGTGTTATTATATAATCATGATATATTAATATTTAAAAGTGGTGGATGAAGAAATAAAACAAGGATGCTCAGAAATGAACAATGCCTCTTCTTCAGACCACCTCTTTAGAATTATACCTAAGCATTCCTGGATTACATTTATGATCAAAAAAGGATTTTAATATGAGGTTATAAAAGTAAGTAAGTTATTTTTATAGTTCTTTGATGATCCAATGGGTTTTGGAAGTGTGGAAAGGAGAGGAGAGGGGTTCCCTTTTATAAGGGAGGTGGAGTGGCATTCTTACCCAAAAATATTTAACGATGGAAAGTCTCTATCAATACAAGTGCCTCAAAAATTTACAAATGAAAGAGTGCAAGAGATATAAGTTCAATAATAACCTATACCATATGAAAATAATCATGTTTAAAAATGTTATTCAATTTACCTATTTTGTTTAACCCCTCGGTAAACAGGTTTTAACATGAACTATGTTAAAATATTATTATTGTTCATAGTATTCATTATGAAAAAAAATTAAACTGGATTTAATATATAATATTAATTATTATTATTATAAATATTTAATCTATTTCATAAAAATAAATTCATAGAAGTGGCATAATTTAATTTTAAATTAATCCTGCAGACGTGTCGAAAAAAATGGTTTTTCAATAAATGTATTTATTATTAATAAGTTGTTATTATAATAAATAAATAATAATTAATCACAATAAAATAAATTTAAATTAATATATATATATAATCTATACATTGAAATTAAATCATTCCTCATTAGGGGTTATTTTTGATTAGTTAAATTGGAGAAACATTATTCACATTAAAACAATTTTTATAATTTTTTTTAAAGCCTAAAAATAAACATATAGGAAAATAAATTATAAATATGATTTAAATGTAATTAATTAGAAGAAATCTAAATAAATAATACTTATGTTACTTTGAAACCAGATTAAAAGAATAATGGTATAACACACTCAGTTTCTGTAAACCTTTTTTTCGAATAAATTAAATCTCTTTGATGTCTTGAGTTATACACTACACCAATTTAAAAAAAATTTATGCAGTAAAACAATTTAATATTTCACTACATAAAACATTTTATTAGCTTAATTTACACACAAAACTGAGTTTCTACAAAATAATATTTTATTATTATAATTACTTTTAACCATATTGTTATAACATAGCCATTAAACATAGTAATACGAATTGTAATAACTACTTTTAAATATTATTTATAAAATTTCATATAAAAAACATATTTGTAATGAAATATATAATATTCAGTAAATTTTATATGTTTTGAAAAATATTATTTTATAAAAAGAACTACTTTTTATGTCCTTATGTGAATGATAATAAAAATAATTTTAGACACATTTTGAAATTTATTTCTATAAAATAAAATATTTTTTTAATTTAGAATATTAAAATTATCTTAGGGTGATTTTATTTATTTTTTGAAAAATTTCATTTTTGGATGAATAGTAAAAAATACTAAATTTAAATTGAAAATTTCTTTTTCATCTAATTTATTTATATAGTGAAATTATATTTTAATTTTGTTTTTAATGTATAATTAGATCAATTATACATCAATTAATTCAATTTAGGTAGTTTTAACCATTTTCACATTGAATTTGGATATAAAAACATTTTAAGCTTTTAAGGATTTTTCACTTTAAAAACTAATCATCTTATCCCACCTGTGAGATTAATTTAAATTTAATTTCTTCCACCTTTATGATCAGAATCTTTAAAAATGGATTCCATATTTTGAATCATTATATTTTTCAATTCCTAATAATTACAACTTATTTTTTCCAAATTAATTAGTGAAAGTAAAAAAAACCATTTAGAGAGATTAAGCTAAAAATGAGATTACATAGTGGTTAAACAACAAATTAACAGGCCAAATAACATAAAAACATGTAAAAATTAATTTTATGGACATATTTATACCATATAATACTTTTAAAAAAATAGACCATTATTATAGGCACATGGTGTAAGGGAACCTCTCAATAGTGTCGACCTTTTTATATTTACATGAATGCTACTTCTCCTCCACTATAAAAGGGAACCCAAACCCTCACTTATTTAGAAATCTAAATCCATTTGTCTGAGAAACAACCTATCCAAATATACCCACAATTTCTATCCATTAATTCAAGAGGCCTAACTTTATGAAAAAATCCAACCAAGGAATCCATTTGGCACAAACCAAAAGGAGTTACCCAAAGAAAGGTAACATCCTTCAACATGCACATTTTTTTATTTCTTTCTTTAGTCCCTAAATTATTATTATTGCATTCTTATATAATAATCTAAATATAATAAATATACTGATATGTTTTTATGTTGGGTGTATGAACTAAACTCTCAAAAACTTCAATCAAATTGGTAAACAATCATCATTTTTGTGTACGAGAGACTAACTCCTCGCAACCCGATGTAAATCGTTCATCCAATACTACATATAATAATTATAAATAATGATTAAATTAATATTTTTTTTCTGATATATGTGATATTTATGATGTATTAATTTTTTTTTAATTATTATGTAACACATACCTTAATGCTTTCCATTTTTTTGGAAATATGATATCTTTATTTGTGGATATGTGGACTACCACCTCCTCAAAGCAATGTGATTCGTTTACACTTTACATGGAATTTATTAAGGATAAGTTTAATAAAAATATATTATATATATTAAATAATAATTATAGTACAATGATAATATATATATATCATTTAATTACCTTCTTTCATTTAATACGATAAGAAAATGGAAACAACGTTCGTGCATACGTATAACATATCGTCTCCATCAATGGTGTATTTGATTTCCTATTTCTATATTTTATAGATTATTATAAATACATATATAGTTAAAATATAATATATTCATAACATGGTAATAATTATTTAGATTATGAAATCATGATAAGAGGATAAAAAAATACAACAAATTAAAACACATGAGAAAAACAAAGTGGTTATTACCTGAAACATAACTTTTACATAGAATTATTAATAAATGTATAATAAAAGGTCATAATAAAATAATATATAGTATGATATAATTTAAAATTTTTATTTAATATATTTATATTTAACATATATTTATTATACAAGAGTTTTGAACAAGAACGGTGAGGGTCAAGACATAAGGTAACGATATTTCTAGTCTCACTTTTATTCCTATGAGACTTATACGTTATTCACTAGACATATTTTTATGTGTGGTATATAACATGAATTATTTTATTCTATGATGATTATATTTTATGTTATGGGTACTTACATATCTATTTTATGATCTCTATTTCATGGGGTTTTACGGTTCAAAAGTTATCTAATCAGTAAGGAAATTTTGTCTCAATTTGACTTCTTTGAGACACATGTTTTGTTATGAACCTATAATCTTTTACAAGGTTTGTACACTAAAATTTGACATGTTATATCACGAATATTCTTATTTTCATGATATTTTAAACTTCATGAAATGTATTATTTTATGGGGGCTTTGATTCAATGTTACCAAAGTGTTAAGAGTTTATTGCTACAATCTCATCATTTATTAGGATTATTTACTACTAGTATTCCATTGATGAAATATTATTATCCATATCTCAATAATTATCATTGTTTTTATTCTCCTCTATTTATTCAGGGTATCTTCATGTATTAGTACCATTTTTTTATTATTTGGTTTCAAAAACGTTTTAAAAAATGTGTTTAAATGATATTATAAGATAATTTTCAAGGAAAATGGATTTTAAAAATGATTATTTTTTTTAATGTTTTTAAAATGGTTTTAAAATATTTTTTTATATGTTTTTAAATTTATTTTACAATTAAATTTTTTTGAAAATGTTTCATGATTTAAAAATATTTTTTCAAATAAGAAAATATATTTTCCACTAATTTGTTTTAAAAGATTCATCAAAATTATTTTCCATTTAGGATGAAATACATTGATTCTACCTATGTATTACTGGGTTATGATCCAAGGATACTATTATTATTATTTATTTGAATGGTTAATCTTTTGATGAAATGTTTTTTAAGAATCCCGTTTCTCTTCCACGAGTTATACCATGACAAATTCCCATGAAACATGATTCATTTCCTGGGTAATTCTTTGATGAAATGAATATAAAACTTGTCAATTTTCTAAAGGTTAAGATATGATTTAATGGCCATGATACCAATTTTTCATTTAATAGTTTATGATGTGATGATTGTTTTTTATCTTACGGCAAACAAATGTATAACAATAATGTAGTAGTACATTAGAAGTACTGTAGCAGGAAATATAGCAGAAACTATAACAGGATCTATAGTAGAAACTATAGCCATTACTGTTGCAGTACTGTAGCAGGTATTGTTCGGTACTTTAGAAGCCGGGACTACTCACCTTGGGCCATCGGTATGGGCTTGGAGTGCTCAAGTCCTTCAGGCCACCCGAGGCCTTTGGGTCAGTAAAGCTTTCGGGCCACCTTCTGGCATTCATGCCACCTCAAGCCCCTCAAAGACACCTGATTTGCTGTTTCACAGACATATTATTCAAGGAACCACTACAGAGGAGGAAAGAGAAGGGAACATCCACCAGAGCAGGGCTAAACAGACTTTGGAAGAATGAGAGAGTATGGCATTTTCCATTGGTACCGCACCTGTGCACCTATTCACATGGACATGCTAGCCAAATAGTCATGCAATGGTGAAGAGCTGATCACGATCTAGATGTTGGGTAGGAGCAGTTTCAAGTAGTCATAGTTTGTATGATTTCCTTAAGACCAATGGGTCATGTAATGTATCCAAAAATCCTATGGGCAATGTAATTTTTAATCCTACAGTGCCTTGTAAGGGATCCCCTCATCCCTTGAAAGGGGGGTTATTATAAAATCAATAAAAAAGAAGGCCTTCGGACCATTCAGTCAGTATGAAACATATGAGACCTATATCTCTCTCCATTTCATTGGGTAAAGATTTATATCTCATGAGATAGACATGGATGGAACAAAGAGTGAAATCAATTCAGTAAAGGGAATTTTCTACTTAGATGGATTTGGGAGTGAACCTTTACAACTAATATAGATTATGGAGTGAACCCATTCAACTAAGATGGCTTCATAATTAAGACACAACTACTATAGTAATAATTTTATATGATTTTGTGTCTTTCACGATTCCATGTCTCATTTATATGTTATTTATTCATGGATTATACTCTTTATTTCCTTATGATTCATGTATTATAAACTACCAATATTTATGCCATGACTCTTGGTTATGATCTTTCATATGAAGGGTATGATCTTATAATGTTATGATCACATTCTCATACTCATATGATCATGATTATTATTACATATATCCCTTGTTTACCCTTACTAAGTTTATGAGTTCACCCCTTTTTATGTTTCCTTTCCCCAGGTTATGAAGATTTGTATTATGTATAATCTTTCTAAGAAAAGTGCTAGTCATGGAGAACCTAGTGGGAGATAATGTAGATCAATTTTGTACAAGTGTTTATGTTTCCAAGTTTCCAATATATATAAACTAATACGGTCATTGGGAATCTATATGTGTAATGTATTAATTATTTTGAAAAAAATAATTTAATGTCTATGTGATGATAATAATGGGTATTTATAGTTGGTATCAGAGAAAATTTTTAGTTAACGATTGGAAAATTGGATAAGAAAAACATAGTGAGATGCCAATGAACATTTCTCTAAGGATAATTCTAAGGATGAGGTGAAGTATAAGAAAACATCCTAGAATTTTGGTAATGTATGGAGTGAGTGGTTTCCTATAAATACATTTTTGAGTAGATACGATAAGTGGATGTGTCTCTATAATAGATTTACATCGGGCAAATAACCATGAGAATGCCGAATTGATCTATACTCGATTAGGAACTAGTGCATGAAAATAGGCCTTGCCGCATACCTAGTTTGACAATCACTAGGGATATTCTTTGAGAATTCAAAAACTCTTTATGAACCATCATGAAGGATTTAAATAGTTTTTGTCTATAAATTACATAGTATAAATCTAAGGTGTCATATATTAAAGAATGTGTCATAAAATTAGGCATCTAATAATTGATTTTCACGATAATTTAGTTTCTCCACTTTAATTATTTTTTCTTACACTATGTTTTCTGGATTTAGTCAATGGTTGAAACCCAAAAGAACCACATTAATGTTGAGTGTGATAGAAAAATAAATAATTTTTTTCTTAAGAATATAAATTCAATTGGGTTGGAATGAAAAATATCATTTCTATACTCACACAACTTTCACAAGCTATGAATCATGGTAAAATTCTGAAAGATAAAAAGAGGGAACAAAATTCTATTGAGTTCTTCATGAAGAAACAACCACCTTCTTTTAGTGGGTCTTCTAATCCACATGTTTCTGAACAATGGATCAATACCACTTAAAATATATTTTATATTCTTCAATGTTCAGAACATAAGAAAGTGGTTCTATCTCTTTATTGTTTAGAAGGTGAGGCAGATCAGTAGTGGACTCCAATCAATAAAACAATGCAGCAAGATGAAATTTACTCTAAGGATCGAGATGAGTTCAATAAATCATTTTTCAACAAGTTCATTCCTTGTATTCTTCATACAAATATGTAGAAGTATTTTCTGATGTTAAAGAAAAGGGATAATGAATCTTTTGGTTCCTATAAGGTTAATTTCAAAAGACTTGTGAGGTAGGCTCCTGGTATTATCATCAACCCTGAAAGTAATATTTATTTATTCTTTAGTGGATTATATCCATGTATTATAAGGGAATTATCCATAAGATAATTTATTATATATAAAGAGATTATGTGTTGTTAAATCAAGGTTGAAATAGAGTTTGGAATTATATATCAATCTCAGGGGTTTTATAAGAAAATGAAGAATGAGTTGAAAGGAAAATCATAGAACAATGGAGGGAAGAAGTTTATCTTTCCTCTATGATCTAAGTGTATTTATAATAATGAAGGATATTGTCTTGTGGGATATAATAAATTTTTTTTTTGTGTAGAAGGGAACTTTACTAGGGATTTGAATACTAAATAGACGGTTTGATTTTATGCTTACAATACGAATAGAGAGAAAGCTGCACAGAATACACCTCCCCCACTTTAGTCCTTCCAGTGTAAGAAGAATGGGAATTATGATAACCAGTTCCCAAACCAGAAGGTTAATTATGATGATCGACATCAACAACCTATTAAACCGAGGGATTAGGGGAAATATCATGTGATCACTATTTCTAACAGAGTGCATGATAATGATGTGGTTAAAGGTAAAATTACCATTTAATATATAATTACTAATGTATTATTTGATTTTAGATCTAATCACTCTTTCAAATCTAATGAATTTTCATAGAGTATTATGATCCCACCCAAATGTTTAAATATGGAATTATCAGTTAAAACCCCTAATGGTATGTTGGCCGTATCTCAAGTGTATGATTCCTATCTAGTTGATGCTTGTGGGAATGTGTTTGCTAAATATATTGTCATTCTTCCTATGGTTGAATTTGATGTCATCTTATGCATGGATTAGATTTTTCTGAATAAATCCCACATCAATTTTTTTGGAAGGTAAGTTAATTTTGATATTTCAAACCAAACTATGATCATATATCAATATGATGACAAGTATGAGCTTCCTATGGATATTACATACATTTAATGGGTCATAATTCCCCTTCATAAGGCATGATTTTTTTGAAATGGTTGGTGAGAAACATGACATAGATGATATTCCTACTATTCTAGAATATTTTAATGTCATTCCGGATGAATTTCATATTCTTCCACCAAAAGTATAAGTTGAGTTATCCATAGAAATCATACATAGTTACACAAAAATTTCAATAACTCCTTATATAATGGCCTCAGTTGAGTTATAGAAATTAAATAAGAAACTCCATGAAAAACTTTACAAGGGATTAATTTTTTCAAGTGTGTTACCTTGGGTTCCAACTATACTTTTTGTTTGAAAAAAAGATATATCAATGTGATTCTACATTGATTATCAGGAGTTGAACAAGATCAAGATCAAGAAAAAGTATCCTATTCCTCGTATTGATGACATGTTTGATTAACAGCGCATAGCTAGATATTTTTCCAAGATTGACCTTTATTCTGATATCATCAAATGAGGTCCAAAAAATAAGATATAAAAAATAAAACATTCCACATAAGGTTTGGAAACTATGATTATATATTGATGCCTTTTGGTCTTACTAATTCCACTATTATCTTCATGGATTTTATGAATAAGGTCTTTAAATATTACATTGACCATTTTTTTGGTTGTCTTTATAGATGATATTCTTATATACTCAAAGAGAAAGGAAGATCATGAATACTACTTGAGAACTGTACTAAAGACCATAAGAAAAGAGAAAATGTATGAAAAACTTATAAAGTGTGAATTTGGGTAGCAAATGGTTTCATTTTTGGTT
Organism: Viscum album; assembly: GCA_963277665.1. Taxonomy (NCBI): domain Eukaryota; kingdom Viridiplantae; phylum Streptophyta; class Magnoliopsida; order Santalales; family Viscaceae; genus Viscum; species Viscum album. The sequence goes on from OY728157.1 coordinate 573,004,090, forward strand.
CATTTAATCTCAAGAGACAGTTTGGCAGTAGATCCACCAAAGACAAATGCTATTGAATGTTGGCCCAAACCAACCATGGTGATAGAGATCCATGGTTTTATTAGTTTAACTGTATATTATTGATAGTTTTTGGAGAACTTCTCATGACCATCCAATCCTATGACCATGTTAACTATAAAGGGTTCCAAGTTCCTCTATATTGATAAATGTGAGGAAAATTTCAAGGAATTTAAAATAATGTTAGTTAGAGAACATGTACTTATATTACCCTATAGTAGAGATGGGTATGTAATCTATAGTTATGCATCCAAGAAGGGATTGAGATATATTATTTTGTATAATAACATGGTTATAGCCTATTCCTCATGAAGATTAAAGATTTATGAGAAAATTTTCCAAATTATGATTTGGAGTTAGCTATAGTAATTTTATGTTAATGATATGGGGGGATTATCTTTTTGGAGAAAAGTGTGGTATATATATCAACTATAAAAGTTTTAAGTATATATTTACACAGAAGGAGTTGACCATGCACTAGAGAAGATGGTTATAGATGATAAAAAATTACGACTCTGTAATATATTAACACCCTGAGAAAAAGGAAAAAGAGGATGATGCTTTGAGTCAAAAGGATCATGCTATCTTATACATGAAGAGGTTAAAAAAGGATCCAATATTTATGGATTTTCAAAGGAAGGACTGGAAATCTTGAAGGAAGGGAAAAAATCTTATCTTGCCCAATTGAATGGTTAACCCTCTATCCAAGTGATGATTAAATAGGTAGAGAAGAAAGATTCATAACTGTTGAAGAAGGTTACAAAAGTTCTTGGGATTAACCTTAATCAGGATGGAATGATAAGGTTTGGTAACTGTGTATGTGTTCTATCCATACCAAATTTTAATAAGCATCTGTTAGAGAAATCTCATAGTTATTCATTATCTATTCATCCTGGAATTACAAAGATGTTCAGAGATGAAATAATACTTCTATTGGGATGTAAAGATGATATATACATAGAGTTTTTATATCGGTGCTTGGTGTGAAAGAAATTTAATACTTAATGACAAAAGTATAAGGGGATATTTCATCTATTTCCCATACTAGAATGGAAATTGGAGAATATTTATATGGATTTTGTTTTTGGGATCCCCAAAACTTCTAAAGGGAATACTGATATATAAGTGGAAGTTGATCTCCTTACTAATACATTACATTTCATTACTATCATAGAAGACTTATCTATTGATCAGATTACTATGATATAAATTAAGAATGATGTAAGGTTGCATAGAGTACCACATTCCATTGTATCTGATTGGGATATGGGGTTTAACTCAACGTTCTGGTCAAGTCTTTAGTAAGCTGTTTATACAGAATTGAGTTTCATCACAACTTATCATCCTCAAATGGATTGTCATTCTAATAGAATAATTCAAACCCTAGAGGATATTTTGAGATATTGTTCATTGTATTTCAAAGGTAGCTGATATCAACACCTTCCAATAGTTGACTTTTCTAAAAGTAATAACATTGACTAGATCATTTAAATGGATCCTTATGAATTCTTCTATGTGAAGAAATTTAAAGATCCCAAATGTTGGAATAATGTTGGAGAAAGAAAGATATTGGGACCTAAGATAGTTGAAGAAATGACCGAGAAGGTTAGAACCATTCAAAAACATATCAACACAGCTCAAAGTCAGTAGAAAACTTATGATGATAAAAACTGATGTGATATATAATTTTAATTTGGTGAGAAGTTTTTTTATGAATTTCTCCTTAGAATAAGGTTACGAGGTTTGATAATAAAGGGAAACTATGCCCTACGTATATCGTCCCCTTTAAAATTTTCAATCATATCTGGACGATATCCTATTTTTTGAAACATCGAATAAATCTCTATGAAGTACATGATGTGTTCCATTTATCTCTCTTGAGGAATTATATAACCGAACTGTACTTAACTCAGAGGTTATACCACTGGAGCCCAATCATTCTTTTGAGGAACAACTAGTTGAAATTATGGATCGTAGAAAGAAATTTCAATGAAATAAGACCACTCACCTGGTCAAGGTTTTGTGGAGAAATAACGAGATATAAGAATATATGTGGTAAATTGAGGATATGATGAGGTAGAATTATCTTCATTTTTTGAATGAGATTGTAGAAATTCGAGGTAAAAAATCAATTAAATGTGGTAGAATGTGACACCCTGAGTTTTTATAAACATTTTTTTGAATAAATTAAATTTATTTGACTTCATGTGTTGCACAATACACCAAGTTAACATTTGTTATAAAATACAAGAAGTCAATATTTCTCTATGCACAACACTAACTTATCTTGTGTTACACGCAACACCGAGTTTCTATGAAGAAACATTTTATTATTATAATTATTTACAAAAGATAGTCATAACATAGACATTAAAATTATTAATATGAATAGTAATAACTGATTTTAAATATTATTTATAGTGGTTTCATATTAATAAAACATATGGATACGAAAATATATAATTTCCAGTAATGTCTATATGTTTTAAAAATACTATTTTCTCAAAATAACTACTTTTTATGTCCTTCTATGAACAATAATAAAATAATTTTTATAATTTTTTTGAAGTTTAATCTGATATAATAAACATAATTTTTTATTTCATTATTTCAAAAATATCTTAGGGCGAAGTTTTTGGATTTTTCTAAAATATTTCATATTTGGATGAATAGTGAATAATATGAAATATTAATTTAAAACTGCTTTTTCACCTAATTTATTTATATAGTTATATTATATTTTAATTTATTTTTGAAGTATAATTATATGAATTATACATAATTTAATCTAATTTATGTCATTGGAACCAATTTCACATTGAAATTTGACATAAAAACCTTTTAAACTTATGAACCTTTTCACTTTAAAAATCCATCACCTCATCCTGCATGTAAGAATAATTTTAAATTAATTTCTGCCACTTATGTGATTAAAATTTGAAAAAATGGAATTAAATATTTGGAATAATTATAATTATTAATGTCTAATATGGTTATATTAATTTTTTTACAAATGTATTTATTGAAAGTAATTAAAATTATTTACAGTGATTAAGGTAAAAACAAATTTACTTAGTGGTTAAATTGTATCTTAAAGTGTCAAATAACCTATATAAGTGTAAAAAATAAATTTTTATCCAAATTTAGACCATATAACCACTTTTCTATAAAATTTACCATTATTGGTGGCACATAATGTAAGTAATATATATCAACAGTGTTTACCTTTTAATATTTACAAGAATACCTCTCCTCCTCCACTATAAAAGTGAACTCACCCCTACCCCCTTACTTCTTTACACCTGTCAAGAAATTTTTATCAGGAAAAAAACTTACCAAAATATACTCCCAAATTCTTTCAATTCATCATAGATTACTCACATTGGGCATAAACTCCAACAAAAAAAGGCCTTTGGCACAAACCAAAAGGAGTTACCCAAAGAAGAGGTAATATTCTTCAACAAGCACTTTTTTTATTTATTTATCCACTCCATCAATTATTTTTATTAATTTATTATATAATAACCTCAATATCCTGAATATCCTAATATTATTTATGTTAATTTTACAACCTACACTCACACGTACTTCCATAAATCAAGATACACAATCATCGTTCGTGTGTACGGTGGACTACCGCTTCACGAATCGATTTTGTTCGTTCTACCATTACCACCTTTAAAGGTTGTTAATAATAATGGAATTAATATTTTATTATGATATATGTGTTATTTATGATGATTTTATGCTTTTGGGATTATTATATAACATATAACTTCATGATTTCAAATTTTTTAGAATATGATAACTTTGTTTGTGGGCGTGTGGACTACCACCTCCTCAAAGAGATGTGATTCATTTACACTATACATAGAATTTATTGAGGATGAGTTTGATAAAAATACATGATATATATTAAATAAAAATTCTATTGGAATTATATATATATAAATATATATATATATTTCATTTCGTTATATTCTTTCTTTCAATATGATAAAAAAATGGAAACAATGTTCATCAGTACGTACGACTTACCGTCTGCATAAATAATGTATTGAATTTCCTATTTATATATTTCATAGATTATTATAAATACAAATATACTGAATATATATTATTTTTATATCATGGTTATAATTTCCTATATGATGAAATCATTATATATTAAGAGGATCAGAAAAATATTAAAAATCAAAACTCATGCAAAAAACAAAGCGGTTATTACTAGAAACATAACTTTAACATATAATTGATAACAAATGGGTAATAAATGGTCCTAAGAAAATTATATATGGTATTATATGATTTAATTTTGTTCTATAATATATGTATAATAAACTTATATTTATCATACAAGATGTTTTATTGAGTACGATTAGAGTCAAGACATAAGGTAAGGGGATTTATAGTCTTACCTTTATTTTTGTTAGACTTATGCTTTATTCACCACTCATTTAATTTATGTGGTGTATATACATTCCATGAATTTATTCTATCATCCATATCATTAAATTTTTTGGAATTTATATTTCAATTTTTGGATCTCTATTTCATGTGTATTTACGTATCAATAGTTACCAAATCGTTAAGTTGATTTTGTCTGAATTTTCCTTCTTTGAGACACATGTTTTGTAGTGAATATATATTCTTTTACAAGGTGTATATAATTCCATTTTAAATGTTATATCATTAATATTATAATTTTCATGATATTTTATGCATCATGTAATGTATTATTTCATGATTACTTTCATTTAATGTTAAAAAATTGGTAAAGGTTTCTCGCTACAATCTCATTGTTTATCGAGTTTGTTAATGATTATGCTTCCATTAATGAAATATTATGGTTCATATCTCAATAATTCGGATTATTTTTATTCTAATATGGTTTATCATGAAATATTATTGTATTATTGCTATTTTTCCACTCGTTGGTACTTACTATAATTAAAAAAGTGCTTTAATAAAATATTACCTTATTTCTCTCTTCCGTTAGAAGTCTGTTTTATTCAAAATCTATGTTTTCAAAAATATATTAAAAATGTCTTTAAAGTGAAATTTTAATCTCATTTTCAAGAAAAAATTGTTTTTTAAATGGTTTATTTTTTAAAATTTGTTTAAAATGGGATTCAAATCGTTCTTTAAAAAAAATTAAGTTATTTTCAACGAAAAGAAATTATAAAATTTTTTAGGATTTAAAAATATTATTTTTAAGAAGAATGGATTTTTACCTCAAGAAATGTTTTTAAAAGATTTACCAAAATTATTTTCCATATAAGTTGTCATCTGTTTATTCTACCTATATCTTATTGGGGCTATGATCCAAGGATACCATTATTATTCTTTCTCTGAATGGATATTCATTTGATGACATGTTGTCTATGAAACATGATTTTCTTCCACGGGTTATACCATTATAAATAATCATGAAACCCACTTATTTTCATGGGTTATTCTATGATAAAATTATTATGAAACATGTCTATTTTTTATAGGTTAATACATGATTAAATGACCATGATGCCCATTTTTTCATTTAATGGGTTATGATATGATTTTTTTTATGATCTTGTGGCACACATATGGATGATTTCATTATGAGATTGGAGTGACCTATATCTCCCTCCAATGCATTATGTAAATATTTGTATCTCATGAGATAAACATGGATGGAATAGGGAGTGAACTTGGTTCAGTAAATGATTTTTTCCCTAAGATGGTCTTTGGAGAGAACGTTGACTACTAAGATGGTTTGGGGAGTGAACCCATTCCACTAATATGTACTTGGAATTAATCCTGGACTATTATGGAAATAATTCTATATTATTATATTTCTTCCACAATTCCTTGTATTATTCCTATATTATGAATTCATGGATTATAATCTTGATTCCCTTATTATTCATGTATTATGAATTTCCAATATTTATGCCATGACTATTGATTATGATCTTTGATATATAGGGTATGATTTTCTAATGTTTTGGTCATGTTCTCAAACCCTTATGCTCATGTTTATGCTTTCATATCTCACCTGTTTACCATTACTGAGCATCTAATATCACCCCTTTTTATGTTTTGTTTCCCTAGGTTATGAAGATATTTATTATTTATGATGTTTCAAATTAGGTTTCTAGTCATGGAGAACCTAGTTGGAGATAATATATATCACTTATGTACCAATGTTTATTTTTCCATGTTTCCAAAGGCACTAAAATAATATGGTCTTTGGATGTTTGTTTATGTAATATATTAAGTATTCTAAAAAAAATGATCAAATTTTTTATATGATAAGTGATGTTCATTAAAAACAGGACTTTTAAATTACAAAATTTATTAAAATGAAATGAAACTCTTACAAAAAATCGACATTTTTCATTATTCACTAAAAAATTAATATTTTTTGAAAAATACCAAAATTTAACCATATGTTAATATGAATATGATGATTTAAAAAATTATTTTAATTTTATAAAATAACAATTATTAATGTTAAAAAAATTATTGATAATATTTTCTCACCAAAATTAATAAAAATAATTTTTGAAGAAAATATAATTTTTGAAGAATAAATCTTAATTAAAAATTGAGTTCTTATTTCCTAATAATTTATAAATTTATTAGAACATTTATATATATTTTAGAAGGTTATAAATCTCATTCATAACACGTAATTTATTGACTAGGTTATAATGATAATATTTAATTAATCATGGTTCATTTGGTTTTAATGTTGTATGCCGCATACACTATCAAACATATTCATCCCTTTTAAAAACATGGGGTATTGAATTATACCCCCCTTAAATAAATTTCAACCTCAAAATTTGAACTAATGTTCATTGATAATGTATCGGAAATTCTATATTTCCTTTGTGGAAAACCTACATCATAAAAATGGTTAATAAAACATATTATTAAAAAGGGAAATGGGACATATTAAGGTCATCTGGAATAACACATAACTAGGTTTCCAAGTAGGATAAAATTGGTGGGAAATGAAAATATGGACATGGTATAAAAGAATATATAATTAATATTAATTATAGATATAATTTATCAAAATAAAGTTAATGATCATTATAATGTTAAAAACCATAAAACCATAACACTATGATGAGTTAAAAGACTATTGATTCATCATAAATAATGGATATATGATAAATTTATTTTTTTCAATATCCTTTTATTATAATTGATGTATTTTATTACTATTAATGTATATAAGGTCAAAAAATATTCTTACTTGAAATATATTTATTTCATAAAAAAATTGCATCATTTGGTTGTGCTTTTTTCACTTTCCACTTCACCTCTTACTCTAAGGAATGAATATTCAATACAAATTTTTTATATATGAATCCCAAAAATTATCTTCAAATAGATCACATGACTCCACAATATAAAATCAAGATATTACTATTTTCTTTAGACACTAACCAAAAATATAAATGGTTAACAAAGAGTATGATAATTCTCAAAATGAATATGAATTTATAAATATCCAAAATCCAACAACAAAACCAAAGGTTTAACATAAATCATTTCCTAAATAATTAACCATATATACCAAATAACCTCAATAACCTCAACATGAAATAAGGCTTCAACCTTAAAGTTTATATCATGCCCTTCAACATACATATAAACAAATATAACTGTATTATTCCCAAATAATCCTTTATGTTAAACTTAAAGGTTATATATATATATCTTAATCCAATAAAATGTTTTCCAAAATGTTATTTATTATATTAAAACACCATCATTTACAACCTAAAAACGGGTTTTAAAGTCTTCTAACTTATGATCAACCTTAAACTCATTAACCCATGATGTATCGATAACCATTAAATTAATCATATATGAAGACATACATGATTCCAAAATTAACACAATACATAGACATTTCATAATTCGTATAACAAAAAGACCATTAGTAATGATACTTCTACAGAATAATTTTTGATTCCCAATACATAAATACTTAATCCATTTTATTTCAATTATTTGGTATAACATAGGATATTACTTGGTTTAGAGGATAAACCATAGTTAGGGCCTTGAATCCGATAATTCCAAAGTTCTCCACACATAAGACATCAAATTTCTTGGAAATTTATTGCTATATGTCCTCCATTTCAACATAGAAAACATATTCCGCTCCATGTGAGATATTCTTCATGGTGATTATTCCCACCTTCCTGACATGTAGAAAATTGAATCTTCTTTTCTTTATCATCTTCAACACTTGAACTTCCATGAGACATTATCCTTCTATTCTTTTATGTGTTTCCAAATTCAACTCTGTTCAGGTTGTTAATTATAACCTGGGATAAATCATTTCCAATGATCTCAATATGTCTAACTATCATTACAATTAGTTGACAAATCTATTCAGGTAAATCATTAAATTACCCATTGCATTGGTTGTAAGAATTCTCTCTCTTATTTCCAACCATTAATTAAAATAATTAAAACAATAAGAGAATACATTAACTAATAAATGTAAAAATTGGAAACTTATAATCTTGGGAGGAATAACTTATAAATGATACGTATATCATAAATTATGGGTATCTTGATTTCAATATTGGTTATCCATGATAATGTTTCTTATTTGGTTTCCTAACATGAAAATATGTCAATGTCCTTCAGAATTGTATATAAGGAGTTTGTGATTTTTATAAGAATATACCATAGGATTATAAAACTAGGGGTGCGAAAAATCCCATTTTGTGCTAGATTATAATCAAGTCCTCCTCAATGCGCCCTTTTCGGAGTTATTATCCTAGGTAAAACTATTTCAGAGCCACATCCACATGCAGTATCCCACTAAGGATAAAATTTCATGGAAACCACTCACTATATCCTTCAACAATATTCCAAGATATTTTATTTTACTTAGAATTATCCATAGATTTTTCCCTAGGGTTATCAATATAGTTTACTAATTATAGTGTCTAAAAGGTTAACTAAACATTTACCCTGATACCATATATAGTGAACCAACTAGTTACACATATTATTATATGATTTTTTAATATAAACATATATTAATTACAATCCAAATATCATGAGGCCTAGTGTATTTCGAAGAAAAGGTTCATAACTCATCAAAGTGAGTGTAAAATAATAATTCTTTATTTTAATATCTATAATGATCTCTAAGAACCTAAAATTTCATGGGATAACCTGGTAAATACATATACAAAATGGGTGAGCTAAAAATTTTAGTAAGGGAATAAACAAGATAAGGCAGCATAATGTGTGAGTCAAAGGTAGAACATGATATCATAGAAGATAAGGTTAAAGGGAATCACATGAGATTATAACATAAATAACATGGTATAAAAAGATCACTATATCATAGGAAATTTGGTAGAAACATATATCATGACATAAAAATGAGCTAATTCTAACAACCGAGACTGTAACACATGGTGGAAAAAGTACCATGGTGGATTAGGTTTACTCCCTAATCCTATACATTATGCCTCATTAGAATAAATCTTTACCCAATTCATTGGAGTGATATATGTGTCAACCCATCATAACATGTTCATGATTTATGTGTTCCACATAAGGGGAAAAAATCCTAAGACGTAACGTAATATTTAACCATGGGAAGATATTATTGCATAATCTTGTCTCATATCATAATCAAAAGAGATGTCTTAAATAACATATTTGATAAATGAAATAAAGGAATGTATTACCCCATAAAAGGAAGGGTGAAAAATAAAGGTATATATGTGAGAAACATATATACATAATTTAGAATCAATAAATAACATCAAGGGCTGTCTTCATTGATGAAAATATGTTTATAAGATTTGATGGAATATTTCTTGAGAAAAATACCTCTTTCACTTTAAAAAAACTTTAAAAAATATAAAAATTTCTAGAATAATAAGAATAAATTTTATTTGAAAATAACCTTATAAAATTTTGAAGTAATATTCAAATTAATTAATGGTCATGATGATAGAAATGTTCTTCTCATTTTGAGTATGTTAAACGAAGTATTCCTTTCACATTTTTATAAAAAAGTAAAAAGTACCTTATTTGGAAAATAATGGTAATATTACTTTTTACTTTTTATTTTAAAATAAAATCATGGGAAAAAATTAATTTAAAAAACAATTGGATAATATTAAAAAAATTCTATATTTTTTTATAATACATGAATTTAAAAGAAAAAGGATTTTTGATTAAAGAGAGAAATAACATCATATTTTATTTAAAATATTTTATCAATAATCATAAGTACCAAAGAGATGAAAATTGTAATATTACTGGAAAATATAATAAATAAAAAAAGGATAAAAAAATCAATGGTTTTTATTAGATGATGATCATATAATTTTCTATAATGGAAATTCATGAATAAATTATCCCAATTAAAATGATTTTTAAACATAAACCCTAACCACTTTTATAAAATTTGAATCATAACTCCAATGAATAGAGTAAATAACCTTTACCTTAAAATATTATTAATTTTTAAGTATTAATAATATAATATTTAAATAGGAAATATACACACCATTTTAAAATAAATTAGGTGCATAAAAGAACATGTGTCTCAAAGAACGACGTTTTGAGATGAAATACTTACCCGAGTACAAAATATATTATGTATGTATTTTATCTTCAATATAATAACCATATATCAATTAATTATTTTTTAATTAAATTTTATTTTTTTAATACCTTATAATTAAACCATTAAATCCATTTATTTTAATGACATATTTAATTAATTAGTTTGTTATATCCACGTTAGGTGTTTTGAGGATGTTTGGTTCATAATATTAAAACACAATTAGCTTATTGAACATGTTCAAAGGGTTAATTGTTAAATAATATATAAAATAACAATCATAAAATAATTATAAATTTTATTCATAAATTTCACTTCTAAAATAAACCATGAAATATGATTATGGAAAATGAACTGCGTTACAGCCATGGAGATGGTAGGCCATACGTACGTATGAGAAACATTTCCATTTTAATATTTAAAAATTTATTTATGTAATAAATATCAAATTATTTCTTTAAATTCACTTACATATACCATATATGAAACTCAGTAACAAAACATGAATCACATCACCTCACAAGGCAGTAATCCACCGTACACACAAACGATGATATCATTTTCAATGAATGGTAAGGTAAGAAGATATATGATTTATTAATTTTAAATAATGATTATTATGTCATGAATATAATATATAATTATTAAATCCATCATAAAAAATAGTTGTGACAGGAAATTATGGAATTACATCGGTTCGTGAGTCTGTAGTTGGCCGAACCAATGATCAATGGTTTCATTTAAAATTTTATGGATATGGAGATGGATTTAGGGTACTCCAATAACATAATAACATCATATTATATGGTAGATATGAGTGTTATTATATAATCATGATTAAGAAATATTTAAAGTATATCGATGAAGAAATAAAGTAAGGATGCTCAGTTAAGAACAATACCTATTCTTCAAACCACGTATTTAGGATTATACTTAAAGTCATCCTAGATTGAATTTATGACCAAGCCAAGGATTATCAGATTTTTTTAGGGAAGTAATGAAGTTATTTAGGGAGTTATTGGCTTAAAATACGGGGTTTTAAGTGCATAAAAAAGAGTATAGGGGGTTCTCTTTTATAAGGGAGGAGGAGTGACATTTTTTGTAAATACCCAAAACTATTCAATAATGGAAATTATAACTCAAGAAAAGTGCCTAAAAATGGAAAATTAAATTATTGGAGTAGATATAATGATGATAAATTAATCTAATATTCATAAGAATTTTATTAAAAAGGTTATTCAATTTAACTCTTTTGTTTAACCACTGGTAAACTAGTTTTAACATTAATCACAGAAACCAAATTTTACTATTTTTACTATTCATTATGAAAAAAAACTAAGTCAAACTTATTATATAATATTAATTATTATTAATAAAAATATTAAATCAATTTTATTAAATTAAATTCATAAAATTTTCATAAATTTATTTAAAATTAAACTTGTAGACATGTTGAAAAAGGGGGTTATTCAAGAAATGCATTTTTAAAGAATATAACGATCTTATAATAATGATATGATAAGTAATAATAATTAAAAAAATTATAATTATATTTAAAATTATATATTTTATAAATTTTATTCCAATAATTTCTCATTATAGGGTATTTTAATTAATTAAAATTAAGAAACATTATGCACTTTAATACCGTTTTCTAAATAATTTGTTTTAAAGCGTAAATAATAATTATACTAAAATCTAGTATAAAGATGATTTAAATGTAATTAATTGGATGAAATATAAATAAATAATTATTATTCTAATTTTAAATCAAATTAAAATAATAATTGTACTTTTAAATTACTTAATTTAATAACCATAAATGGTAGTTTTACAAAAAAATTAGTATTTTTGACTATTCAATAAAAAAAATATATTTTTCAAAAAATCCCTTATTATCTTCTTCTTTTGACCCAGTTGTAAATAAATAAATCCAATATTATACAAAGGTTATTGAACCAATTTTAAATATATATCATCTCCTTGATTTCCTCAACTCTTCTCTTGACTCACTTGAAAAATAACTTGAAAAGTAAATAATGTAATTCAACTCTTGACCCACATGATGAAGACATTTTAAAACTAATAAGGGTTACTCTATCTCTTCTTTCAGTAATTCAATCAACTATGCATCTTAGATTGAGTATGGTTGTCCATAGTATTATCTTTCTTGAAAATGTCATACAGGGTATGATCTTTTTCATCTTGAGCTGGAGTAAGACAATTTAATATTGATATGATGATTTAAAAATTGATGTTAATTTTATAAAATAAAATTTACAAATTTTCTAAAAATTAATTATAAAATTTTCTCACAAATACAATAAAAATAATTTTGAAAGAAAAAATATTTTTTAGAAGAATAAATGTCTATTAAAAAATGAGAACTTATTTCTAATGAATTTATAAATTGAGTAAAACATTTATATATATTTCATAAAGTACTTAATCATATTCATAACCACTAATTTAATGGATATGTTATAAAAAACATATTTAATTAATCATGGTTTTTTTGGGTTCAGTGTATTGTGTCATATATGCTACTGAACATAGTTTCACCTTTTAAAAACTCCTGGTGTTACATATTTTGACCCATAATCAGTAATTTCCCTCTTCATATTATACCAAAAAAATTGTTCCTTTAAATAACTATACATCATGGTGCTTCCATAGTGTATAAAGAAATTTCATCTATGAGAATAGTCCAATAATTCCCTTTTTAGATTATGTGTATATGGAATACATAACATCTTTCCAAATTTTAGAACAAAATATTCATATACAATGTATGCAAATTTCCCATCATTCGTTGATTTAATTTTCCATTGTGTATTCTCACCACCAGGCTATGAAAATTTTATATTTTCCAAAAAAGATACTTTGAAAATCATTTAAAATTGGAGTAATATTTCTCCTTCATTAATAATTATCAAATTCATCTTTACTAAATCCATGAACATGTGATCTCTATTAAGGAACATTTTATTCAAAACTACATGATATGTCCTAATTAGGGAATCGGCCAAATTATATTCCTATTATGGATGGTAGTGTATTGAGGAACCACAATATTTATGTAGATCAATCCCTCATCTTTGCCACATCTTGAGTTTTTTCAATAGAAACAAGTATTTCATACTACTATGATTCGTATATATCACACATCATTAACCATAGAGATAGTTTATCCATATATTCAATGAAAATAATAAGGTAGTTAATTCAAGATCATTAGTTGGATATGATTGTTCATGTGTCTTTACCTGTCATGATGCATGGGAAATAAATTAATCATTATTTATAAGAACATAACCAATTTCATTTCTTAAGGCATCACCATAGATCACAAATCCATCATTTCCTTATGGTAGAGTCAATATCAGAGCATTCAACAATATCCTCTTTAATTATTCAAAACAATATTCTCATTCCATTGTCCAAATGAACATTACCCCCTATGAGTAATCGTAGGTAACATATTGTATGGTTAGGATTTTTTTTGAAAAAAATACCATTAATAACCTAAAAACCCATTGAAAAACATACATTAGTTATGTTTAGTGGTGTAAGCCATTCTGGGACTACCTTTTACTTCATATAATGAACTGAGATTCCATCCATGGATTTAAAATGACCAAGAAAATAAAATTTATGAATCCTTGATTCACAATTTCTAAATTTACCATATAAGTATTTTCTTTTAAGAGTCTCAAAAATGTCCTGAAAGTAATTCTCATGGCCACATATGTCATAGAGTTCACAGAGATATCATCAATAAATACCACAAAAAATTATCAAGATATTCTCTGAATTCTCTGATCATTATATCCATGAAGAAAAGGGTGTATAAGTCAATCTAAATGGAATTATAATAAACTCATAATGACCATACCCCATTCAAAAAGAAATATTTATGATATCTTCATTCTTAAATCACAATTTATGATACCCAAAATAAAGAAAAGTCTTTGAAATTTTTTTAGCTCTGTGAATTTGATCAAATAATTAATCAATGTGAGGTAGATGATACTTGTTATTTATCTTAATAACATTTATTTCCTCATAATCAATTCATAACCTCATAGATCCATATTTCATCTTAAATAAAAGAACACGGGATACCTTAGGTGAAACAATAGAGTGTACAAATACCTTATCACATAGATCATCTAGTTTGTTCTTTAACTCCACCAATTCCACAGTGTCTATTCTATTGGGAGTCTTTGATACTAGTATAGCATTGGGGATTAAATCAATGAAAAAATAAACTTCGCACGCTAGTAGATGTCCAGGTAATTCTATAGGAAATACATAAAATTATTCCTATAAAATATATACATAATCAATTAGAATATTATCTTTTAAATAGATAGATTATTCCCACTCTTATTCAAAAATTTCCTCTAGAATAGAAATTGGGGGTGGACATAAAAATGAATTATATGATTAAGACTATACTCTAAATATATGGAATTATATATCCTCATCACGAATCATAACTTCCTTATATTTGTAATAGATTCGGGTATCATATTTTTAAATGAATTCCATACTAAGTATTATGTCAAAATACACCATAGGTATATTAATAAAGTTACCAAATAGGTAATTTTTATGTGACATAATAGGAATTTACTAACATATCCTTTTTGCGGTGAGACTTCCACTAGGAGTTTTAGCTGATAACTCTCTTCATAAAGTGATAGGGAAATATCTAATATTCTTAGTGAACATAAAATAAATAAAAGAGGGAAAAGATCCAAAATCAAATAGATAATTGGATAAATTTGATGATATAACCAAAGTACCTCCCACCATATCATTAAGATCATAAACCTCAGCTGTCATGATCATAAAATCTTAAACTTTCTACCTTGTAATTTTCTAATGAAATTACTTTAATGCCTAGGAAAATAATTTGAATAGTTCACCATCTCTTTATAGTTTAATCATTTTACATTGATATCTTCTTTAATTTATTTTTAATCACTATCATGATGGCATTTTACTACACACTTTAAGAAAAATCGTCTTCCTTTTAAATAGGTACCACATTGTTTCCTTCCACAAGTACCACACGTTGAAAAAATTCGCTTTTATCTACTTCCACTTATCCATTTTTTGTTCTACCACCCTCTTCATCTCCCACTTTCCCATTAATTCATAAGACTTATATAATTCTTTCTCTATCTTGAGAGAATATGAGACAATGTCCTAGTATGGTGAGAAGGTTTGGGAGACAAGTTTTCTTCAACAGAATGGATTTAACTCATCAAAGAAATAATCAATCTTACTCATTGAATTATTTTTGTAGCCTTTATAATTACTTTACAACTTTTTAAATTTGGCATCATACTTAGAATAATTTTAATCATCCATTTTTCTTAGACTTAGGAATTTCATTTCTATATCCACTCGTTATTCATGAGGAAAATATTTTGCCAAGAAAATTTCGTTGATATAAATCCATTCCATGCTCACTATTTCATCCTTATACATAGTTTTTTTGAATCAAGGACCTCCATAAATCTGAATCTCTTGATAGATGATGAACTACCATGAAAAACTTCCCCACTTAATTAATTCCCAAAGTGAGGAATATATTCTCTAAGGAACTTATACATTGTTCACCTAAAAATGTATTTGCAGTCCAATTAAATGATGACGGTTGTTGATGCATGAAGTGGTATAAAATTTTCACACCATGTATTAGATCAATAAGATTCTATATATAAGAAATTTTGTTTGTCATAACCTATGTAAACTTCAAAAAAATAGTTATAATCTAGTTTTCTCCAGTTGCAACTCCATCTCCAACTTCATTATCTTGTAGAAGAGGGTAGTCACTATATGGAATACAAGAATTGATATGTTTTCCATTTATTTTACTAGAACACATTTGTTAATAATGGAATACACTAAATTATATCATAAAATTATGAATCAAAATGTATAATTCCAAGTCTAGTTAATCACATAACATAAATTTAAATTTTTTTACAACTAACCTCAAAATAATAATCTTAGTTTCTTTGTGAATATTATCAAAGTATGACATAGGGTTACATTTCCAAATATATGTTTTCCTAAATATATTTCCCAAGTATTCTACTAAAATTTCTTCCATACCAACTATAATGACCCTAACTGCAATATCATAGAGTTGTTGTTTACTTTATTACATTGTCACTTGATAAAAAAGATTTCATCCCAAATGACTGAACAATTTAGTAGTCTTGAAAAAAAATATACAAACATGATTCCCATATTAAATTGGAAATTTAAAATACATAACATAAAATAATTCTTCATACAATGATTTTATTCATAATACTCTTCTTCATATCTTGGAAAAAAGATAACAATTAAATGGGTGAGCTCTGATGCTCAATAAGGGTATGTGTACAATAGAAGCTAATATGGAATGAATAACTTGATAAGAATAAATTATATTAAAAAAAATTCCATATAAATAATTATATGAAATATAAACTCATCAATTGATATCATGAAAAATATAATAAACACATGCACATCAATAACTACTTTCATAATGAGGGAATTCATAACATTATACATCTAAAACTTACTGTTGAGACCTTTGCCCTAACATATGAAAATAAATGAGAAGACCTTATCCAAAACCTATTATATTTTATCTCATGATACATAATGATGAATCAAGGGGATATAGTTGGCCCCAACCTTCACTTACTCAGTCTAATTTATTCCACATATTAATAAACAATATAATTTAATCAATATGCCATAAAAATAAATAAATGTTTGTACTAAAAGAACTAGCATATGATAAATCACTACTTTTTATAGTCAAGTTGATAATAAAAATTCTAGGGAAATATATTGGATGATATTATTATAGTATATCATCATCATAATATTCAATAAAGGATTTTGATATAGATGAAAATATATTAGACATCACTTGAATATTTCTTGAAGAGAATACCCTTATTTGAAAATCATTTTTTTAAATATATAAACTTATCATATATTAAATAAACCATTTTATTAGAAAATGAAATTTTAAACATATAAATGAAGTATAAAATCATTGATTAATCATGATGGTAGGGAATTTTTTTCATGCCCTATAATTAAAAAACATTCCTTTTACACTTTCAATAAAAATAAAAAAGCACATCATTCGGAAAACGACAAGGAGAATAATTTAAAAAAAATTGTAAAAAGTTAAAACATAGGTAAAAATTTAATTAATAAATAATTTTAGGATATTAAAAACATTCTTTAGACATTTTTTTAGAAAATATGGATTTGGAAGAAAACACTCCCCCAGTAGAGACAATCCCAATAGTGATGATATTGTGAAATAAACTCCCACCTCAGGTTCAAATTCCCTAATATATGCCTAAACCACCTATATAATAAATATATATTTATTATAAATATATTATCAAACCGTAATTATATATACCATACCTTATATTATTTACTTATAACATTTTAGCACTAATTTATTAACAATTCATTATTACAATCACTATTTCGGGTGGTAATTGCTTCATTTTTCATATATATTTTGCTTAAATAGTTTCAGTAATTGTACATTCATAATGGTTCCATAATATCCATAATTTTAATCATCATATAAATATAATATATATATTCATTATTTATATTTTTAGAGTCATCCATGAAAGTAATAGACAGAAAAACGAATTACACCGTTCACAGAGACTGTTGGCCATACATATGCATGAACTCTATTTTCATTTCTTTTATGGATGAAATTAAAGAGTGAGGATAATATTTAATAATTAAAAAACAATTATTATATAATATATATCATAAATATTCATTAAATCCTTCATTATTTTCGTCCATGTAAAATATAAATGAAAAATATCACATCACTTTGTGGTGGTGGTAGTCCACACATATGTAGTGGTGAGGTTATTGTATTCCAATAGTTTGTAAGGTAATAATTTATATGTGATATTATAATTAAATGGGTATAATTATGTCATAATTATAATATATAAACATTGAACCCATCATAATAACCATCCATGAAATATAGTGGCAGAAAATTAATTTTAAAGCAACATGGAGGTGGTAAGTCATACGTACGCACAAGCGATATCTTCACATCCCATTTGATTGTAAAGAGTGTGAATAAAGGATATTTAATAATAATAATAAACTTTTCTTATATTTTCTATACTAAATTTATTATTTTCTGGTAAATACCAAATATTTAGATGAGTTAATGAAGAGGTAAAAACGACAGTGACCGGTTAGAGTGATTACCTCTCTTTTTAATGATCTCCTTTAAATATCCTATTAAGTCTCTTAGGGTTGGTATTTTGAGATGAAAAACACCTCTATAATGTTTATAAGGATGTTTATAAGGGATTTCGTTATTTTTTTGTCTAAATATAAGGCTTAATGTGGTTTAAATTTTGGAGGGAGGTGGTGCCCTTTTATAATTGAGGTGAGGGGAACATTTAGAATATCATAAATGATTAAATTTTAATTAAGTCATTATCAATAAAAAAGAATAAAAATGGTCAGTTATTAAAACTAACAGTAGTATATGATTTAATTTTCACTAAATAATAAAATTTTAATGGTTTTTGTGGCGTTTTAAAGGACATCTTTTGGTTTAACACCATAGTTGACCAATTCTAACATTAACCCCAGTAATGTATTATTCACTTTTAAAGGGTTATAATTTTTCCAATATGGTAAATATTAACTCATAAATTCAAAATGGATGAAATTTTAGACCATATATTTACCCCTTGTCCTATTTTAAGAATTTAATTATTTTCAAATAGTTTAATAAAATATTATTTTGAGAAATTGTGATTAATGCCAATTCTGACACTATTAATTAAATTTGAATTAAAATACCTCTATACAATGTTGGATTTCAAATACAATACTTTAAAATTTCTCTAATTTTTTTTATATATCTATAAAAATCATGGGACAAATTATTTCATTCAAATTATATTACTTGACATTTTTATAATCATTTATTTTATTTTCTTATGTAATGAATAAATACTGTTTTACCATTACACATGTCACAAACCAACCCTGGTCAACCCTGAACCGATCACCCGAACCAATCAGAGGCAAGGATTGGGAGGCGTTCTAGATCCTCCCAAGTTGGCAACAAGATCCATGACATCAAAAGAGAGCAACATGGAATGATTTTTCCCAATGAAAATAAATAAAACAGGAGAAAGAAAATAGAACAATGCAAAGCAGATAAAGAACACAAAAAGAAAGAATGACAACAACAACCAACTAACCTGACCATGACCAAAACTCCTCATGACCCAGAGAGTCGCTCACCAATCCACTACCAACTCTCTCCCACAGCGAGCAAGCTCGAGTCAGACCAGCAACAGAAACTAAAAATAAGAAAACACTATAGGCGTAAGTATTGAAACACAGTAGGCATTCCCAAAAACTATTCCTAAAGCACTACCTTTAAATAATTAGTTTACCAATTTCATTTTTGAACTAAATTATATAAAATATTGGTTTCCACACAAACACTTTCAGTTATAAAATAATTCATATTCCATTGACCTTTTTAATTTAAAAACTAGTTTAATTTTTGAAAAGAGAAGATGCATTACATTTTTGAAAAACATATTTGCGAACAATTAAGAATATCCAAATTTCAGTTATTATCCAAAAGGAAAACCACACATAACACACAACACAAACTAAAGGCAATGGAAAAAATGGCACATGGGGGCCAACAACCGAACTAGACCTATCAATCATCTGCCACATACAAATAAACACTTGAGGGAACATGGGTCAAACCTAAGAGCTCATGAACAATCCAGAACATACTATACATGTGACTCATCCTAGAGGCATGCCTACTCTCGATGACATCATAATTCCCAAATGCTCGGTATCACACTATATGGCTTAACCTAGGGTCCCAATCCCCTAGTAGAGTATAATCCATACTAAGGGCCACTGGCCAGTGCGTAATCTAAACTATTGAAACAATCATTCTTAGAAAATTCACACAATATGATAGGTTCTCATGTCAACATGTATAATAAAAAAGAAAGGGGTGAGTCAACAAAGTCAATAAAGTTACACAAGCATCACACACAACTCATGCAGTCAACGTACACCAAGGATCACCCATGAGTCACCCCAAAGAGAGTTTTCCTAAATAATTTATTTTATTAAAGTGTCAAATGGGCCTTCATCAATTTTAAAGAATATACTCATTTCTTCGAAGAACAAAGACACTTGTTCATGCTTCAAAATAAATCATTAATCAATAAACTAGAACTACATTTGAAATTCCATGAATTATTTTTAATGGAAAATGAGAATTCATTCACTGCTGGGTGTTCGTTTATCACGAAAATATTTCAAGATTCATGTATAAAATAAACAGATCATTTTAACACCAAATAGTAATTTAAAAATTTATTATCTTATATTATTTCCCATTTATTAAAATTAATTAAATATCAAGAAATTAATAAATTCTAAATGTAAAGGCGAGTGCATTGGGGTACCTACCTCGACATGCATCTCGATCAAGTTGACGTGACACGTCTCCCACTTGTGCACAGGTACGTGCATGGCGATGATCGTGGTATCGAGGAGTTACCCCACCAACACACTGCAACAAACACGCAACAAATAAAATACATAAATATGGACTTTAAAAAATCCAAACGGACAACCAGCGCAAAAGAACCACCTGGACATGTTTTCAAAATACAACTCCCACCATCTACATTATTTACTAAACCACTTTAAAATTTTGAACGTGTTTACAAAAACCACACCACACCATAATGATTCACTAATAATTTTAAAGATCCCCTAGTCCATTTCAAGAAAACAAGTAGAGTGCACAACATGACAAAATTGTATGGTACGCTGAAAACTACATTTAAAAGCATGCACGGCTCAACACTTTTTCAAATACAGACATGCAGAATTCATATAATTTAATAAATAATTTAAAAGTTTATAAATCTGGTTTGATAAGTATACTATAGCTTTACACACACAAAAATAGCTCAAAATCCCTTCTTTCCATCATACACACCAATTTTAAAATCCGCAAGCCAGACAATACAAACATACTAGGAAATCACCGCTTTTTATAAAAAACCACTTTCCAGTTTACACACACACAAACCTATTCAAAAAAATATTTTATGTCTCTACGCACGTTGATGATAAACCAAAACACAATCTTCAAAGTTTTTGAAATGAAAATAAACAATTAATTATGGTTGTTCACTGAAAACACGCATATATCATATATACATATCAACTTCAATTAAAAACATGATCCGCATAAAACAAAATAGTTAATATATATTCTAAACTAATTTAAGAAGAAAATTAATTCATAAAACAATGGTTAAACGCATAACCACCTACCTCAAACATGGATGGACCTCCCGAAGCCTGTGCGTAACCTTGTTCGCACTACAACCGCACCAATGGGAAGCCAAAACCAAAACACACAAACAAAATAAAAATCACAAAAATTATGATTTAACCCTAAAAATACATCCATTACCAAAAAGGGAGAGAAATTTCACCAAGGGAGAGAGTTTCATGTCGAAAAGAAGGGGATGCGCTGGGTGGAGTCGCACCGGCCAGCAGTGGCCATGCTGGCGAGGGAAAGGAGCTGACGCAGGTCTAGTCGGGGTTAGGAAGAAGGATGGTTGTGTTAGGGTTGATCTGGAAAGGGAAGGCGTGTCTGATAAAGGGATGTCAGCAGGGAAGAATTGACGCGACAGAGGTGCAGAAGCTAGGATCCGCGCCAGTGGGATGCGGCAGTAGGGAGGTTGAACGACGGTGGGGGGGGGGGGGGGGGGGGGTTCGCGAGATGGAGTGCAGCGATTGGGGGTTCTTCAAGGAGGAGAAGACCGAAGGAGAAGGTAGGTCACATCTGGGGGGTGTGGGGACAAGAGGGAGACTGACCGTGGGTGGCACTTCGGCAAAGGGAGGAGAGGGGCCAAGCAAATGCTGCGCGCAGGCTAGGTCGGGAGAGGGGTGCTACTCAGCTGCCTTCAAACAAGGGGGAGACATGTGGCGCCTCAACCCTAATTCCCCTCCACTATTTTTTCGTAATTTAATTAAATCAATTTAATAACATAATAATAATTATTAAACCAAATTAATAATTAAAGAAGATTAATAAGATAATAATGAAATACACGTGATATTATTAATAATAAATGTAGTACTAATAACTTTAATAAAATTTTAATAATTATTATATAATTATTTTAATAATAAAAATTTCAATAATAATAATAATAATAATAATAATTTTTGGATCATTACTATAACATATTTTTAACCATTATTTTCATTCTTCATAAAAATTTTAGTTTTCCCGTCATGCCGGGAAGGTCGCGCGGTGACCCGGTTGTCACGACACTGTCCCTCGACCAAGTTCTGCTCGAGAGTAGACGCTTCCAAACACACATACATGCTATTTTCTCCACAAAACTAAAAGTTTTAAACACGGTTCACCCAAAACCCTACCCGATTCATAACCAAATCAAAAAAAATTAAACCTGAGCATGACAATTCTCCCCACCATAATGCTTTCCTCCCCTAGAAATCCATAACAAGGCCAAACCTCAAAACATGAACTGGAATTTTGTTATAATTCAAGGGGATATCAAAAGAACGACAACGAATAGATAAGGAAACACTACCAAAAATGAAAATATAACCAAGAAGAACCCATGCGACAAAAACAAACTCCATGCTAAGTGTCACACTCCCCCTAAAGGGTGACCACCTCCAAGTGATCGGTTCAAAGGTCACATAAATTTCATGACGGTGAAACTAGGATCAACATACACACACATTAAAAATCATCAAATGGAACTCAACCATTTTATACAGCCTCAATTTAGCCTTAACATAGAAGATCTGATACAACACTAAGAGAAACATGATGACCCTCTTGAGACCAACCAACTAGTTAAAACCACATCCAAAGAGTAACTCTTAAAACCTTACTCAAATCGACATTGAAACTATCACACCCCAACTATTCACTAAAAAAGAAAACATTGAATTATGTGGTTCTGCACAAGACCACCCACCACCAAACCGATAACTGGAACAAAAATAAGATATTGACACGGGAGGTCTGAAAGGACTCCCCATCATAGGAATCAAGTCAAACTAAATTCAATGAGACCCATGATGGGTCTCCCCACCATAAGGACTGATGAGATTAATCGAACTGGGAGACTACCCACACAGACCAGAAACCCCACCACAAAGGGGAAGTGAGGGAAGGGTCCAACCGATAGATCATCCAAACTACCGTTACTGCTACACTAACAACTTCACACCCTTATAAGAACACATACCATACCCCACTAAGGAAAAAGGTCAAACCAATTCCCTTTTTCACTTCTGGAATTCTATTGATTACTCTCCAGATTCACTCCAGGACCTATGTCTAGTGTTCTAATGATTAAAGCATCTCCTGACTTATAGTCAGGCTTTATAAATTATCGTACAAGAAAACCCAAATCAAAATTCCTAAAAAAAATAAATTCATTAAAAATAAGGTTTGAAGGGATTGACATCTAGCATCATTACAACCAAAGGAAAAGAAACATAAAAAAGTCACCAGACACGGCTATTAAACCCAAAGAACTTTACAAAACGGAAGCCCTATAAAGATATCAAGCATCTCCCTCCTCCTGCTGACGAATTAAGGTGTCCTTCAATGGGCCAGGTTTGGCTTCACGATGCTTTTTTATAGACAACACTACATAACCGATGTAAGTTACCCATGTGTATGCGGGTATGGGAGGTTCTTAGGGTACTCGGTCACATCAGCATCTTGTGACCCTGCTTACCACACTGGTTACGGATCACGACACTATGCTGTGAAGAAGATGACTGAAGATCTGAAGGCCTCTTGATTCCCCAACTAGTTCCACTAGCAGCTGGATGCTACTCATTCTTCTTATCATTATCTTTTGCACTTCTTCCCATGGAAATAGGAGGATTCACCACATCATGTCCTCCTACTAACTTAGCTTCAGTGAGGAAGGCTTATCTCACCACGTCGGGTAAAGTGATTTGCTAGAACTCTTCCACCGTCCACTACTGGAAATTTGGGCTATAGCCACAGACCTATATCCATGGTTTTATAAGTCCGTGGCTATAGCTCGGTTATACCCATGGTTCAATTATCATCCATGGCTACACATTTGTGTTTCATTTTTTTCCCGATTTCTTTCGGGCTCGTCCTTCCCCGATTTGAAACCATCATCACGACACCCTGCTACCCTCGACGACCTCTCCTCCCAATGACCTCTCCTCATTCCCTGATTTGAAACCCTTATCTCGCCAGATTCGGTTCCTCCACTCCCGATGACCTCTCCTCCTTCCCTGATTTAAAACCCTCATCTCACTAGTTTCGGTTCCTCCAGCCCTCATTGTGGTTCCTTCATCCACAACGGCGGATTCTCCAATCGCAACTCGGCTTCTCCATTCGAGGTTGCTCTATCCCTCGTGTGATACTCCCCTCCTCCATAACCTTATTTGGGTGTTCCTCATCTATTCGGTGCATCGGTCAAAGGGTTCCTCCCCTACTCCACACCCTTTCGGTGTGTTTTCTATTTTGTGGCTCCTGTTTTGTGGGTTCTTTAAATATTTTTTGCAATATTTAATATGTATGATTTTTATACATGGATTACATCTAATCTATCATGGAAGTGATCCATTATTTTTAATCTCAATAATATAAGTCATGCTTATATGTTCGGGGATCATAATAAATCAAATATTGGGAAACATGAAAAGGAAAAATAACCCATATCACAATTACCTAACCAATAAGGTCTATTGATTGTCCAAGATCTATAATGAGTTAGATGGAATCCCCTAATGAAATAATGAGGCTTATAATATAAATCTGAATTAAAAAATGACTCCTTCTAGATTTATCATTGAGGAATAGGATTCTGATGGTCATTAGTATCTTTAAACACAATTGAATAAGGAAGATCAAAGACCCCATCACGGGCAGTATCATCTCTAAAATGTGTAACAGATTTGGATTTTGAGAAGATGAACTCCTAACATCTTAAATTCCTACTAATTATAATAATTTGTAATCTATGAATGTATGGACACAATTTATCTTCTTTTAATCCATCAAGGTATAATACCAAAACACACTTATGATCCCTTGGTTCAGACTTATTATTTTTAATGTGGGATTACTAAGTATACTAGATGATAGATAATTTTTCATAACAAGGTGAATTACCATTATATGGTTCAACTAAGGGTTTATAATGATTATCATAATATGATAACCATTTAATTAGGTACACTATCATATCGATATATTCTTCCTAAGATTATTTTGGAAGCCCAAAGAATTCACAATGCATTAGAATCACTCATGAATGGTATCATTAATTATTTTATCAAATCTATTCTATTAGAGAGTATTTTTAATAGTCTGGTGTCATGTTATTGATTTAGTTTGGAAAAAATATACAAAATTAGAAGAGAAGTACTCCAAACTATTATCTATTATCATGACTATTGTCAAATTTCCAACTTGATTTTTAACAAGGTTTTCTATTTTTAATGATTTCTAAAACATATTAGTTGTTATTGTATAGAAATAATTACTTTCACAGAGTATAGATATATGAATGTAACAATATAAAAAAATCAACCATAGGATGTGGTTCTAGAAGGAACCCATAAAATTGGATGGATGTGCTCAAATAGTTTAGAAGAAAGGAATACCTACAAAAACTACTCCTAAAAGACTTACCTATGATATAATATCTACAAAATATGATATTTCTTGGTGTAAAATTTTATAATATCCCTTATTTACTAACATCCTTTATGTTCTTGTGGAAAACAAGACCCAATCATCAATGTCATTACATGTTATTACACCGCCAATCTACCTTGAATTGGTATTATCATTCTATAAATATACCTTATTAACTAGATATTTATTAATTTTAGATATATATCCCTTGAATATTTTATTCCATTCATATTAATATCTAAAGAATTTTTTTTGTAGAATCACCAAGTGAAATCAGGTTTCTGTGAATGTCTGAGACCCAACTAACATATAGAGGGTGATGATTGAATGTTCATATAATTCTATAAGAACATAAAAAATTCCTTGAACCTTAACCATACTACTATTCCTTAATATTACATCTCCCTTTACTCTCTCAACCAACTCAGGGAAATACTATCATGAATGAACCACATTGACAAGGATAACTGAACCTAGAACCCACTCATCAGTGAGTGTATGTTGAGAAAATTTATAACTTCAATTGTATCAAAATCCAAAATCAACTAAAAGTGATCAAACACAAGGTTCTTGAGCCTTATGTTTTTTTTTCAGATACTCTAAAATCGGGTATTCTATACCTAGGATTACTATTGTCGTAATACATTACTTTCCAATCCCTAGACATTAATATTGATTTGAGATGGTTAATTATATTTCCTTTTTTATATACCATATTCTTGGTTTGTATATTTAGGTTGTGGTCTCCATCTAGGGAATTGAATCTCAAACTAACCCATTATTTTGGGTTTAGAATGAAACTCGCTAGAAAAAAGAGCATATGTTACCTCTCTAATATTTAGATTGTGTCAACCATATATTATTGTTTCTACTAATGTGGTGTAGAAATATAATGGATAATGTAAAATAATATTTGCTTATTCCTCTTCATCAATAATCAATTTTATGTTGGAATAATAAATAATTTTTTAATTTCATCCAAATTTTATTTAATATAAACATCAAAATTAATTTTAAAAGTAAACATATGTTATTTCATTTAAATTATACCAAAAAATGTATTTTTCAAGAAATAATTCTCTTTTTTATGTCATATACTAGTAGTGTTATATTCAAAAGAACTTTCCAAAGGTCATTATCACCAAGAGAGAGTAATATAGAACTACATGCCATAACAAGGATTTCAGTAGAGATGTATTGATAAATAGTAGTGGCTTTCGCATTAGTAGATTGTGTAAAACAAAATTTATTTAGGCCATATAAGAAATCTATGATTCCATGTTGTTCGAACATGGCCCTTATCATAATTTTCAGCAAAATAAAAACAATATCACCTTAAAACTATTTGATTTCATACTTATTTGAATCCATGAAACTTTAGGCCTTATAATTCAAGTGCCTTTTTAAAAATGGATGTTTTGGGAATTGACTAGTCTTGGGTTGATTGAAAGATATACCCTCTTAGAGATTGGATATTTGGAGGATAATTCGTTTAAGTACCAACAAAAATACAAAAAATAGGATTTCATATTGGCATTTAGATGATTGTTATTTTATAATCCACATAAAAAAATTAATGACAGTTATTTAGATAATCAATGTTAAATGCATTTTACCAATGGGTTTTAATGAATCTTATCTACTCATTGCTCTTGCAAGAATGCCCAAGATAAATTTTTCTATACCTACCGTGTGAAGGTTCAAATCTAGTTATTATACACTAGTGATAATTATCAACAACATTGATTGGATTAATTATTCTATATTGATTAAAATGAATTTACTCTGTGGTGTAAATTTTTATCGAGTTGTAATCACTCAACTCACACATGGTTGTGCCTTTATCAAAAGGTAGTGTATTGGTTATGATAACCAAGTAAAAATTAGTTCATAGGTTCTACTTTATCCCTAAAAAAATGTAGGTGTTTGGGTTGTGCCTTCACGTGTGAAAAAGGTAAGTTGGTTTGTTTTGGTTGTTGGGTTTGATAAAAGAAGATTATAAAGAGTTTTCAATCTCTTTCACCATGATTCAGTGTTATAATCCATGATTAAAATTCAACAATGGAATGACGTCGCGTCCTGACACTATGGTATATGATATGGTTTATATTTTCCATCATCTAGCACTACTCAATGGGGTGCGGGGTAAGGCATAAAATAAAACTGAGAAAAATCACTAAACAACTCATCCACACTAGAAATTCCCAAGGATTTTAGTTGAATGAAAACAATGTAGAGTAGGGTAGGATATAAGTTAGAGTGGGGGACTATTGTGGTATACCGGTAATCATAACATTGATAGCACTTCACCACCCATCGATACAATAATTGAAATGGACCACTGAGGTGATGTGGGGATCTTCATTCCTGTATTTGACCCAACAGTTCATAGATACGAGAAAGGGTGGGAACAACCAAGTTAATGGGATATCCCCTTTCTAAGGTGACCACCATCATTAAAGTATAGATTTAGACACAAGTTATTATTCTAATCTTTTTACCATTGTAATTCTCATCCAATTATTTAATATTAATGATTGGTATATGATATGGTTTATATTTTCAAAATGTCACTAAATTTCAATAAATGTTTGTAGATTTAATACAAAACATCACAACTTGTTATGAATTAACCCAAACAATTTTGGGAATTGATTATTATTATCTCTTAGATTTCATATAAATTCATTTTACTATAATCAATCCTTATTCTTGGAACTTATTTATGACTATTGATGAATTTTTATAATTTAAAACATTTATGAATTCCCTAAACCATATTTTTAATATGTTTGTGATTATTTTTTTATTAACTTTGTTATTTATGATTACTTAATATATTATGAAACAATACATATAATGTTAAGTCATTTTCTAGATTATTTATTTAATGTATGTTTATTTACCTCAGAGTGGATAGATACTGGATGTACACCATTGATCAAATCACAAATGAATTTTAGAAGGAGTTAAAATATTTTTTGGACTTTGAATTCACTAATGATTTATATGGTGGATTTATTCGATTCCCATGTTTTGATTGTGTTGGATGAACTTGGTTAACTCATGAGGAAGTGAGTTACCATATCACTAAATGTGGTTTCCAAAAAAATCATCATGTGTGGTATCACAATGGAGAAAAATATCAAGTGTTGAATGACATTGATTAAGAGGAAAAGATTGGTTTGAAAAATATGATTTCTGATCGGTTTCCTTTTGTTTCTAAATCTAGATCCTCATGTAGACCAGTGAAGGAGGAAATGAATATTGGAACAGAGTTTTCATCTATTAATCAGGATGATGACATTGAGAGTGTTAGAAGGTTGATGGAAGATACAGATACCCTAGTATATCCAGAATATGGAAAAATGAGAAAAATTGAGTTTTTAATGCCATTATATCGTGGGAAAACAATGTTTGGATTTAGTAATATTGCGGTCGATTATCTCCATACATTTATTAACGATTTACTGCCTGATGATGCATGTATTCTATACAATGAATACATGGAATCAAAGTTGGTTGATAAATTTGGATTTTCATCTATTAAGATTCATTCTTGTCTCAAAGACTATTGTTTGTTCTGGAAGGAGAATATAGACTTGAGTCAGTGAAAACAGTGTGGCGCATCAAGGTGGAAGACTAATAAAGAAGGATCTCAATCATGCATACCAAAGAAAGTGATTTCACACTTCCCTTTAATTCCCAGGCTTCAAAATTTTTTTATGTTCGAACAAATGGCAAGGAATATGAGATGGAATGCAGATGAAAGAAATAAGGATAACGATGAAATAGTGCATCCTGCAGATGAGTTGGCTTGGATGAAATTTGAAAGGTTACATCCTGATATTGCAGCCGACCCATGAAATGTTAGATTAGGATTATCCTATGATGGTTTCAACCCATTTCGCCAAATGAATACTACACACAGTACTTGGCCTTTTTTCATTCACATTTATAAATTTCCATCATGGATGTGTACGAAGAATCTGTTCACTATCCTGAGTATATTGATTTCTGGACCCAGTGATCCTGGAAATGATATTGATATATACTTGCAGCCATTAATAGAGGAGTTAAAAGAGATTTGTATTGTTGGTGCACAAGTGTATAATTCATTCAAAAAGGAGTACTTTATGTTTCGTGATGCATTATTATGGATGATAAATGATTTCCCTACCTACAGAATGATGTCTGGTTGGAGTACTAAAGGGAAATTATCCTATCCTATTTGTATAAAAAATACACTTTTTCGAAGATTAATGTTTCGACAAACTTTTACCTTCATATAGCATCGACGTTTTCTACCAATGGATCATCCATATAGGAAAAATCGGAGACAATTCGATAATGCCATCGAGACATATGAGACACCTCAACGAATGTCAAGGACTGATATTGTTAAAGAACTTGATGATTTTAATTATGTTCTTGGAAAAAGTCAATCAAATATCAGAAAGCGAAAGCATGCTAATTCGAATTACAATAGAAATTGGGGAAAGAAAAGCATATTATTTGAGTTTCCGTATTGGTCATCGAATTTGTTACGTCATTGTTTGGATGTAATGAATATCGAGAAAAGCATTTGTGATACGTTACATGCTACTATTTTAAATGTCAAAGGCAAAACAAAAAGCGATTTGTGGTGTCGTCCTGATTTGATGGATTGGGGTATAAGAGAAAGACTTCATCCTAGGTTAATTGGTCAAAATAAGTGGAAAGTCCCTGTTGCCTGTTATTCGATGAAAATTGTGGAGAAAAAAATTTTCATCCGGTCTTAGAAAGTTTGAAGGTTCCGGATGGTTATTCAAGTAATATTTCGAACAGGGTGAATACACAAGATGTGAAACTCAAATATCTTAAAACCCATGATTACCATGTCTTGTTACATGATTTGATTCCCATTTCTATTCTCCATTTACTTTCATATAATGCTAGAGTTGCGGTGATTAAGTTATGTCAATTTTATCGAGATCTTTGTGCCAAAAGATTGAGAAGAAGTGTTGTTCAGAAATTTTAGAGAGATGCACCGATTATTCTTTGCGACTTGGAGAAAATTTTCCCACCGTTTTTTTCAAATGTATGTTACATTTGAATGTGCATATTCACAAGAAAGTTCTCTTTGGTGGTCCTGTTTTGAGTCGGTGGATGTATCCTACCAAAATAATGATGTTTACATTGAAATCTTATGTGAGAAATAAATATCATCCTGAAGGCTCTATTATGAAATGCTATTTAGCACAAGAATGCATGGATTTCTTTTCATTGTACTTGGATAACGTCACTACGAGGTCTAACCGAATAATGAGAACTGAAGATGAGAAATATGATCCCATTGAGCCTGCATTTCCTTCAGTGGGCCAAACAGGGGGGATATCTGGATCGTACTCGTTGTGTACTTTAAGCAGGGATGAGTGGGAAATGGCACATCGCACAGTATTATTCAACTATGGTGTGCTTGATGATTATATCAAGTAAGTAAACTAATAA
The DNA here is from genome assembly GCA_963277665.1 of Viscum album. Lineage (NCBI taxonomy): Eukaryota > Viridiplantae > Streptophyta > Magnoliopsida > Santalales > Viscaceae > Viscum > Viscum album. Next base: position 573,036,096 of record OY728157.1, read on the forward strand.
ATATGTATTTTTTCATTGTGTGATTTCTTTATATCTTCTAACATTTTAATGTTTTCATATCTGTAGAGAATATTTAGAAATTATAAAAAAGAGACACCACTCTCTATCTATTAAGAGGAAGGAACTGTTGCACAACAAAGAATTTGTTGCCTGGTTAAAGTCAAAGGTAATAGATTTCTTTTTCTTCTTCTAATAACATAATCACATGTCTCTGTTTAATATTCTATGTTGTAATCTTTTAGGTTTTAACTCTACCAATGATTGAAGTATCAGATAAATTAAAAGCATTGTCCTTTGGTCCAAATGATGTGGTAAGTGATTTTAAGTCAATGGTTGTCAATGGATTTAAATTTTTTATAAATAGTTGTGCAAAAAAAATTTCAACACAGCATGACGGTGTCACGATAAGTGCCAAAATAGATTGTTATGCGAGTGTATCAGAGAGGCAGCCTCAATTAGAAAATATATCATATTATGATGTTGTTGAAAGAATCATTTTATTAGATTACTATGCACATGGTCATGTCGCAATGATGAAATGAAAGTGGTTTGATTCAATGACATGACAAAGAATGCATATTGATAACTGTGGATTTAGAGTGATTGATATGAACCACCAGCTTCGTACCAATGAACCTTATATTCTTGCGTCACAAGCTAAAGAGGTGTTTTATGTAAGTGACCCTTTACAACCACAATTTGGTGTTATTGTTGATGTTATTCCTACGCATATTTTTGACAAAGGAATGGATAAAAATGATGTTGTGGATGAACATATCGATATTTATTCGAATTTTTAATTTGATGATACAAATGATGCAATTGTTAGAATAGATTGTGAACCAGAAATTGTCACAGACCCTACATAGCGTTGACACATTTGTAAGTATTTACCTGTTATTATCACAATATTGTATGTGTTTTTTTAACTTCCATACATGATATCAAAATAACTAGTATATTTTATACCATTATCGAATATAAAACTATTAATAGCCTCACCAATTTATGTTTAACCACTTCTCTAGTAAATATTGAACATATAAAAGTCTTGATATTTTATCAATATAAATATCACACATGAAAATTTATCTCATTGTTTTATGATACAATTGTATTATTTAACATTTTTCATTATTTATATTTATTTGAGAATATTATTTTAAATTTACAGGTCAAAATGTCTGATTATGATGATACTAGAAGGAGTATAAGAATACCGAGAAACAAACAACGCAGGTCTCCTCCTGGAAACAATGTACGTAAAAATTATGTTTGAATATTATGGTCTTTCATACTATTTATCTTGTTATCATTCGTTTTATTTTATCATCTATGTTATTTTATGCTGCATCGTCGAGGAGATGCTTGGATTATGCCTCTGAGGATGATATTGTGGCGGGGGGTACTGATTCTATAGGTCAGCCTACTACTACGTCGCTTGAGACACCAGGAGGCCATCCTCCCATTATTCCACCTCTATATTATCTATACCCACCTTTTCCATATCCCTTTTTTCCTGCACCCACATCGGATTCTAGTTCTCAGGCTCCCATCCCTCATTTTCCATTCCCACTATCCACTGTACAGGGTACTGTGCCCCCATATATCCCACCGCCATATCCATATCCATATCTACCCTCATCTGTATAGGGTTATCCATCAGGTTTTCTGCCTCCATCAGTACACTTTGCATCTACTATAAATAGTACTCTTGTAGATAAGCGAAGATGAGACCCTACGATGTCCAACCAAATAGAAACTGGATGGTGAGGTTCGCTTCCAAACTAGCAAATCAACATCCACGAATGCAACAAAAAAATAGTAACAAAACCATGACATCATGAAGAAATAACCAAGAATTCGTAGACTGTAAGCACCAGTAACAGAAACTTGGGAATAAGGGAACATCTAAGAGCCTCCCCAAGCCCTTCCATACTCCAAGATAGGCAACTAGAATCACCATTAATCACATCCAGTAGGCGATGGGCAGACAAAAAACTAACAGGAGACATGGTGGATCCCCCTCCAATCTAGTGGCACTCGATCACTGTAGAGACATCGCCTATGAACTTATAGAATGTAGCGACAAAAAAACCCATGAACCCATCAAGAAAGACCGACATGTGAAAAGAAGATTCCCAAAAGGAATAGGCCAACCAAACTGCAAGCCAAACTCAGACTCTATATCAACCAATCCGATAAACACACACTCTAACACACCACCAACCACTGACACTACCCAATCCACTCACTCACACACACACACACACACTCACTCATGAAACGCCACCCAAGAAAGATCCACTCGAATCCCAATAAAGCAGCAACAAGAAAAGAAACTGGAATCCCCCCAATCAACGACCTGCCCCTAACCACCTATAAGAAACCACTCCCACACACCAGTCCATATGAGCCTGCACGGCACCAAACAAAAAAATAACTGACAAAAACTTTCACCATGTGACAAAAAAGAACAACTCTAGCACACCCATGACACCTGACCAACGATCCCAGCATAGACCAGCTCCATGCAAAGCAACCTGCAATCCAGCTAACGCCCACCGGACAGACTTCTACCCAAACTACTCTTAAACCGTCCTAATCTACACCTCAAACCATCCAAATCCACTCCTCCATCCATCAACACCCATGCACCACTGAAAACCTTATCCCACACCAGCCCTAGCACGTCCACCAATCAATGACAATGGAATCCCCAAGAATGTATAGAAAACCTAGGTGAGTAGGCATGTTATTCCCTTCACCCCACCAATCCACGAGCACACTAGAAGCAAGAAAAAACCAAAATTCTCCTAGAAACCTACTCTGAAAAAGAAAACATGCAACCTCACTAACCAAGAGACACACACCATCCACATGCCCCATCAAGAAACCACCTGCACCGAGAATCACATCCAACCAATCAACTCAGAAACCATAAAAAAAACATCCAGACAAGAAACATTGCAAAATACTATAGCCTACCCAATGAAAAACCGTGAAAAAAGACCAATCCTCACAAAAAGCTGCCTAAAGCAAATACCATTCAAGGGAATCCCACTCCAACCGAGCCTGAATCCAGCACAAGGGTAGCCATAAGTCCTGCAAGAAGAAAACAACAACCAAGGAGGAAGCATTCATCCACAATAGCCCCTGCCAAACTAGAAGAACACACCTATATGGGTTGGCGACACTAAGATGAACCAGACACAACCTATAATGAGAACCCAACCAATGATATCCGAGACCAACACCAGAAAAACAAAACACAAAAACCAACAAAAACCATCAACTCAACATCATGCTGCCCCAAAACTATCATGCTCCATGCCTCGACGAGAAACCAATGGAAGGAAAGACAACCAGTAACAACGGAAGCCATCAACCAGCCCAAGCATCACAACAGCTACACCTCCAACACATCCCCTCTACCCTGCAGATGACCAATTTCTAGAATCACCAGTAGCTCCGTCCAGAGACCCCAACACCAAAAAATCAAGGGTACCTATAACTGGCTGAAGGCCTGATAAGAAGAGAGTCCCACAACACATGAAACCACACTTGAAAGTACCACAAAGCCACCCGAAACGAACTCCAACCACATGAAACAATAGCCAACGACCTCACGAGTCCAGAAACCAATGAAATAAAAATGGAAGGCACAACATCTACTTCACCAGATCCAAGAAAATCTATGTACACACATCCAAACCCTGCACTAACAAGAGTATCCCAACCCCATCCAACATCACCTCAACAGAACCCTCAAGTCCAACAACTAGAACCCTCACCCAAATACCAACAAAAAACATCTAGTTCCCTCTCAACCCAACCGGGGGGAGGGGTGCTATCCAGGGGAGGCTTTACTGGGGGGAGGGGGATGCAGGGGGGGTAGGCTGTGTAGGGGAGAAGGTGGGGGCTATTTTTTTGGGGGGAGGGGGGGCTGTCCATGAAGGGGGGGGGGCTGTCCAGGAAGGTCTTTACAGGGGGGAGGGGGCTGTCCAGGGGAGGCTTTGCAGGGGGGGGGGGGTTGTCTACTGCAAGTGGAGTGGGGGGGGGTGTCAAGGGGGGCTTTACAGGGGTGGGGGATGCAGGGGGGAGGGGGCTGCAAGGGGAGTGGGGACCGCTAAGGAGATTATGTTTCATTAAAGGATGGGGACCCACCATACATTAAGTAAGGTGATGATGGATTGATTATCTAACTCTATAATAATGGATCATATTCCCTCAACCTTGCACCTATTATTTTTTCCTAAGAATAAAACTACTTATCTCTTCCTGAACAGCTCTAAAAATGACTCTCTCTGTTAGAAAATATTAAAAGAACAACTAGAGTCTAGGACCCACTCTCGATTGAGTGTATAAATGGATAAATTCAAGATTTAAACAAATTTCATAGCCTGAATCAACTTGAAAATACAGGTTAGTGGGCTATTTGGATTCTAACTCATGCATGAGTTTCCTACGCTTGGGCTTAATGTTCCCAGGTTTACCATAGTGAAAACATATTACTTTTGTATCCGTAGATCTTTTCCTAGATTTGGGTTATTTATTAATCTTATTTTTTTCCCTACTGAATTGTTTTTTCTTACCTTTAGTTTAAGGTCACCCCCTTGTGAAAAACTCTTATCCTCACCTTTTATTTTGTTCTAGAATGCAATTCCTTAAACAGATGGGCTGATTTGATATCTTCTAATGTTAAATAAACTCAACCATACAGCATGGTCATAACAAGTGTTCTATATCTATTTTAAAGGGTGGTTAATGTGATCATTTCTGGATCCTCATAATCTACATAAACATTAATATTGTCTAAATCTAACATGAATTTATTAACCTCATATCAATGGTTTTTTATAGATGTACTTTGGATGTGTGCTGGGGCAGGGGGAGGGGTGTGTGTAGGTGGGGGGGGGGCAGGTGGGGGGCAGGGGGAGGGGGTGTGTAGGTGGGAGGGCATGGGAGGGGGAAGGGAGGTGTGTAGGTGGGAAGAAGGGGGTAGGGAGAGGGGCAGGGGGGTGTGCAGGTGGGGGGGGGGGAAGGGGGTGTGCTGGGGCAGGGGGAGGGGTGTGTGTAGGTGGGGGGGAGGCAGGTGGGGGGTGGGGGCTGGGGGTGTGCTGGGGCAGGGGGAGGGGTGTGTGTAGGTGGGAGGGAAGGGGAGGGGGGTGTGAAGTGAGGAGGGGGTGGGGGTGGGGTGTAAGGTGTAGGGGGTGGGGATGGGAAGGTGTGCAGGAGCAGGGGGTGGGGGTGCTGGGGCAGTCCTCCCAACAGCCAGCATGGTGAACTGTGCTGGCTTTTTTTTATGTAGTGGAAATCCCTATAGCCACGGTTGCAAACCGTGGATAAATCCCTATAGCCACAGTTTGAATAGGGGATATAGGCCTATAGTCACAGTTTGGAACCGTGGCTATAGATTTTACTGGCATCTACCGGGCTGACCCTATAGCCACGGTTCACAAAACCGTGACTATAACCTATAGCCACGGTTCATGAAACCGTGGCTATAACCTATAGCTACATATTTGGGGCCTATATCCACGGTTTAGAACCGTTTCTATTGCACAAATTTCCAGTAGTGTTCAACTGCACCTCAGGACGAAGCCCAAGCTCAAAATTCTGAGATTTCATGGGATCATTTCTAACATAACCTGGTTCATACAGAGCTAGGTCAAGGAAACGACAAAATAATTCCAACACAGATTCAACTCCCTAATGAAGACAACAAAAATCCATCCTCTTCCTCATCTTCGTCAACTAAGAGAAATATTTTTGAATAAACGAAGACTTGGAGAACTCCCATGTTAGAACTTCCCAAAGGATTTTTCCGAGACACGGACTTCCACCATTTCTTGGTTGGAACTTCAATCATAAATGTAGCCAACATCACATTTAACGACTCAGGTAACCCAATGAAACTGAACTTCCTCTCAGTATTTTTCAACCTATCTTCCGCCTCAATAGGATATGCTTGACCATAAGAGAGAGGAGGATTCAACTTATGGAATTCTAGAACTTAGTCTATAGGTTGATCAACTGGATTATTTTCTAATGATTCACCACCCGAAACTGCACCTTGGGCATCCATCGAACCCTCGTGGGGGTGAACACTAAGAACAAGAAAACAATGAGCAAGATCAAAACATGGTCATTACAATTTCAAATTCATCTTTTCACAATCTCCAAAATAAAATGTTAAAAATACATTTTTTGATGTAAAGAAGACCCATACAATCCATAAGGAAAACTAGTGCCTATGGGTGACTCGGAAATATGGTTGGAGGCCATATGATAGTCACGCAACCGTCATAAGGAGAACTCTAGGGTAATGTCCCCGACCACACATGGCTTTCCAGACCATGGGAGATCATAGAGGTCACTTTCCTGACTCCCATTTCATTTCCCAACAAAAAACAATTCAAAAGAACCAAAAATACACAAGCAACCTAGACATCCCATGGTAACCCGAGGTTCATAACGAGAAAGGGTTCATGATGTCCTTCCCATTCCTACACCTCAAGTCCCAAAAATTATACTCCTTCTACAATGAAAACCCAGAATAACAATGGGCACTTGGAGAAACAAAGTATGCTCAAGAGACAACCTATTATGACATCATTTTGTCATGAACCAACCCATGTCGACCCTAAACCAGTTACCCGAGCCGATCCGCTGCAAGGCCCGAGAGGCATTCCCGATCCTCCTGAGTTGGTGACAAGGGCCAGAGCATCAAAAGGGATCAATGAGGAATAATTTCTCCCAATGAAAATAAATAAAACATCTGAGAGAAAAGAGAACAACGCAATGTAGAAAAAAACACAAAAAGAAAGAACGACTAACAGAAACCAACTAACCTAATCACGACCAAAACTCTTGGAGACCCCAAAAATTGCTCACCAATCCAAAAAAAACTCTCTTCCACAATGAGAAATCTCGATTCGAACCTCCAACTGAAACTTAAATAGTAAAACACAGTAGGAATGAGTATTAAAACTCAGTAGGCGTGACCAAAAACTATTTCCAGAGCACTATCTTTAAATAAAGAATTTACCAATTTTAGGTTTGAAATAAATTATATAAAATATTTGTTTCCATACACACTCATTAATTTCTAAAGTAAATAACATTCCATTGCCCTTTTTAATTTTAAAACTAGTTTAATGATTGAGAGGAGAAGGTGCATTAAAATTTTGAAAAACATCATCGCTAACAATTTAGAAAATCCAAATTTCAGTTATTAGCCAAAAGGAAAACCACACATAACACACAACACACACTAAGGGAAATGGAAAAAGTGGATCATAGGGGCATGAAACTGAAGTAAACCTCTAAATTTCCCACCACATACAAATAAACACTAAAGGGAACATGGGTTGAATATATGAGCTCATGAAAAATCTATAACGTATTATACATGTGACTCATCCTGAAGGAATGCCTACTCTCGATGACGTCATAACGCCCAAATGATTGGTATCCCCCTACCTGTCCTAACTATGGGGCCCAATCCCGTAGCAGAGTATAATCCGAACTAAGGGCCACTAGCCAGTGCATAATCTAAAATACTGCCGGAATCGTTCTTAGAAAATTCACTCACTATGGTAGGTTATCATGTAAACATGTATATTAAAAAGGAAATGGGTGAGTCAAAAAAGTTAATCAAGTTTCACAAACATCACAAACAACTCATGTAGTCAACATACACCAAAGATCACCCCTGAGTCACCACAAAGAGAGTTTTCCAAAAAAACTTATTTTATTAAAGTTCCAAACAAGCTTTCACTAATTTTAAAGAGATTCCTCATTTCTCAAGAGAACTAAAACACTTGTTCATGCTTTAAAATAAATCATTTATAAATAAACCAAAACTACATTTGAAATTCTATGAATTTTGTTTAAATTCCAAACGTATATTCTTTCACTACTGGGTGTCCGTTCATCAAAAAAATATTTCAATTATCGTGTATAAAATAAAAATCTATTTTTCACATCAAATAATCATTTAAAAATTAATTATCTTATATTATTTCCCATTTATAAAAATTAATAAAATATAAAGAAATTAATAAATTATGAATTTAAAGGCGAGTGAAGTGGGGGACCTACCTCGACATGCAGCTCGATCACAATGACATGACACGTCTCGCACTTGTGTACAAGTACGTGCATGGTGATGATCGCGGTGTCGCGAGGTTACCCCTCCAACACACCGCAACAAACAAACAACAACTAAAATACATAAATACGGACTTAAGACAATCCAAATAGACAACTAGTAAAAAATAACCACCTAGAAATGTTTTCAAAATACAACTCGCACCATCTTCTTTATTTACTAAACCACTTTAAAATTTTCAACGTGTTTACAAAAAACCACACAACACCATAATGCTTCACTAATGATTTTAAAGAGACACCCATCAATGTTAAGAAAACAAGTAGAGTGCACAAACTGAAAAAAGAACATGGTATATTGAAAACTACATTTAAAAGCATGCACGGCTCAACACTTTTTCAAACCAAGACTTCCAACATCCATATAATTCAATAAATAATTTAAAATATTATAAATATGGTTTGAGAAGTATACCACAACATTATACACACGAAAAACCTCAAAATTCCTTCTTTCCATCATACACAACAATTTTAAAATCCACATGCTAGACATTACAAACTTACCAATAAATCATTGTTTTTTATAACAAATAACTTTCCAGTTTACACACACCAAAACCTGTTCAAAAACCTCTTTTATGACTCTATGCACATTTACTCTAAACCGAAACATGACGGAGGTGCACAAGCTGGGATCCATGTTAGTGGGATACGACAGTAGGGAGGTTTAATGACGGCTGGGGGGAGGGGGGGTGGGGGTTCGTGAGATGGAGAGTGGCGGTTAGGGGTTCATCACAGAGGAGAAGTCCGAAGGGGAAGGTAGGTCATATCCGGTGGGGTGTGGCGACAATATGGAGACCGGCCGAGGGTGGTGCGCCAGTGAAGGGAGGAGAGGGGCCATGTAGATGCTGCACACATTGTAGGTCGGGAGAGAGGGGGATGCTTGTCTGCCTTCAAACAGGGGGGATCTTCTTCAATCAAGGGGGGGGGGGGAGACGTGCGGTGCCTCAACCCTAATTCCCATCCTCTTTTTTTCTTAATTTAATTAAATAAATTTAATTACGTAATAATAATTCTTAAACCAAATTAATAATTAAACAAGATTAATAAGATAATAATAAAATAAACATGATATTATTAATAATAAATGTAGTACTAATATCTTTAATAAAATTTTAATAATGATTACATAATTCTTTTAATAATAAAAATTTCATTAATAATAACAATAATAATAATTTTAGGATCATTAATATAAAAGATTTTTAACCACTATTTTCATTCCTCATAAAACATTTACTATTCCCCTTAGACCGGGCAAGTCACGCGGTGACCCGGGTGTCGTGGCACTGTCCCTCGACCGAGTTTTGCTCGAGCGTAGATGCTACCAAACACACATACGTGCATTTTTCTCCAAAAAACTCAATTTTTTAAACATGGTTCACCCAAAACCTGACCTGAGTCATAACCAAAGGAAAAAAATTTAAACTAGGGCATGAAAGCACAATAATTTAAGGAAATTATTTAATCATTAATTTTCTGAAATAAATTATCATAAAGAATATAATTTCATTATGAACAAAATTAACATTTATATTTGTTCATAACATTATTTTTTCTATATCCAGACACATAATAGATATTTAAAACTAAGAGAGTGACGTTTTGAAACTAATATTGATTTAAAGATTATATTGGTCATTTTTATGAAAAAATGTCCATTGAAAAAATTATTTCGAGGTGAAGGTTATAATAATAGAATTAAATTCATCTAAAAAGAATTAAAATGAAATATTATGACCTTATCAATTAGTTTTAACCATGATTAACTCGATATACATTTTACTAAGGAGATAAATTTTACCATGATTACTTTTCATATTTACCAAAACTAAAGGAGAATTATTGTAGAAATTTGAACATCATAATTACAACTAATAAATAAATTTTTAAAGATTAAATTTCTATATGTTTCTGAAATTAATTTTTATATATGTTCACAAAATGTGATGAAAATATCTTTTTAAAAAAATACAGTTTTAAGCATAAAACTAGATTTATTCTTATCTTATCCCTAGTAAAAACTCTTCATGAATGATAAAATATTTAATTGAAAATATAAAATGTAAATTTTATTAAAATAATTCATTAATAATGACTAATTATATTTATTAATATATACATATATTGTGTTCAAACAAATAATTTTTTAGAAAAAAACATTCTTTTATATTAAAATGGATTTTATTTTTATTAATAACTAATGAATTTATTTTATAAGTGTGCAAAAATTATAATTTTAATAATTTAGTTAGTTCTATTATTACCCACCAATTATAATGGCTAGGTTATGATAGTTATAGAATAATATTTTAATAATAGATCATAGTTTATTTTATCTCGATGTTTCATACAACGCACTCTATTTAAGAGATGAAATTTATTTTAAAATTGATATATCGTAAAATGATATGGTGTTACATATTTTATTTATACATTGAATTATTATTATTACGATTTATTCTTTTAATAGTTTATTTAACTTTAAAAACTATTATCTACCTCATCAAATTTAGTTTAATAATTTATTTCATTATAAGTAATGTTTTATACTATGGTTACATCAATCTTTGTGTGTGGGTTTTGTTTTGGGTGAAAGTATTTTTTATAGGGTTGTGAATGAAAATCAACCCACAATAATACATCAAAGGGAATTTAAATATGAAAGATCATATCAATAGAAAAATCCTCTACTACAATTTCATCCTACCAATTTTCTTTATTGATTAGTCCATGTGGTCTTGTAACCATGGTATTGTTCAGATGAGAGTAATAATTTTTTACCTCCTTGAAGGCATGGTTTAAAACACTTCATTTTCCACAAAATACATATTACCAATGACCAAAGCCTTCTTATAATAATTATATTCATCCTCTTCCCAACCAGCCTAACTACCATTATTGGTAGCTGCCATGATATTGTTGATATCTGATTGAATATGTGAATATTGTCCCTCGCTATTATCAAGAGGTACATCCCTGTTCTCTTACTTCTAATGTGTGTGAAAGCAATGACCTGATATTTTTGACCCCTATAAATTAATATTATATTTAATAAATTGTGTCACATTCAACAAAAAAACTAATACAATGCCTGACTAAAACATCCCGTGAGGTATTTGTTATTAAAAATCTAAAAATTAATAAAATCTATGGTAGATAAAAATATTTTAATCAATTATAAATTTTAAAAAAATAGTATTATGAACACTTAATGTTTTCAAAGATAATTTTATAATATTTTTTATTTATATATACATTATTTTCATTTAAATGATTAATTTATAAATTTGATTATTATAATTTGAATAATATAAATTCATTTTTAGATTAATCATGCCAGTATTATATTAGGATTAGTTTTTTATTTTTATCTAAAATAATTTAATTTTAGGTGAGAAGTTTAAAATACCAATTTTTCTAATACCAACACTTTTATAACATTATCATAATACTATAATAAATTAAAATAAATTGTATTTTTTTTATAAAAATATACAATTACAAATAAAATTTAATCATTTTAAAAATACAATGTTTAATTTATTTTATCCCGTTTTCAACATTTTTAAATCTTAAGTTATAGTTTACTCTAAAAACTATTTTTATCCAATCATATTAAAAATTAGTCTTCATCACTTGTAGAAACTAAATTTAACAAAATAGATTTAAAATTTTATATCAATATTATTCTAATATTTAATAATATCAATTTCATTTCAAGAATAAAATTATGATTACTATGATTATAGTTAATGAGCATGATAAGGGTGAAAGAGTTATTTTCAAAGAATTGTTTTATTAATGTGGAGAAATTTTACCGAGTAAATTGAAAGGATAGATTTTATATAATGACAATGATATTATTTTTTAACCAATTTAAAAATATTTCATTACTCATTTGATTGTTAATTAATGTTATATAATATAAATAACACTTAAAGGTGAAAACTATATTTTTCTACAAAATAGTTTTGTAAATATAATTTTTTTTATTTAAAAGATAAATCTATATTATTTATAAATTTAATTAGAATAAAAGGAGGCTAAATTTAGGTTTATATGTTCCAAATTTGATTAAAGGTCACACCTTATATTTTTAATAAAATATAAATTACTTGGTTAAGAACTAGTTTCCATGGTAAAATAGAAAATTGTAAAATATAAAATCCAATGGTAAATCACTTGAAACATGTTTAAAAATTGTTTGGAAATTTATTCTTAGGGATTTTTCGACATTATATCACCCTAAAATCCTTTATTTATCACTTTCAGAACTATTGACACATGAATAGTGTCATACCATTATTGAAACCTAATGGCTATTCATGAAAGTTCCCTTTTCATCACTTATAAAATGGGAAAACTTTCACCCCTTCATGCAACAACAAACCCTTTAAATTTTATCCTGAAATTAGACTATTTTGTCCTCATAGATATTATTTTTCTCACCATCCTTAGTTTTTATGATCACAAAAAACGTTTTTAATAATTTAATTTTAAGTGAATGTAAGTTAGTATTGATGAAATCACGATAGCATAATTAAATAACCCTGAAAGATACTTAAAAAATATTAATATTTATATTAATGTCTTGGAGTGATGTTCCCAGATCCCTATAATGTTGTTTAAGATGGTGGAGGATCCTCTAGTTTAAGTTGTAGGTCAAAATGTCTTAGTAGAGATGACCACTCCCATGGTGAAAGTCATGGTACTTGTGGTGTCTAATTGCAAGACATAGGGAAGTTCAAAATAACTATAGTGAAGAATCCATGGTTTAGTGTGTGTTCTACATAGAAGACCAAAACAGTATGGATAATGACCACGGTGGAAAAATTTTTGGTTGATAGGTGGATTTTCAAGCCAAACAGACAATGGAAATCTACCACACCCATGGAATTTGGTGTCTTGAAGGAAAAAAGACAAATAATTATACACCAGGACATGGTGAAAGGCATGAAAACGGGTATAAAATAGATATCAGGTGATTTTTTTTTTCAGGTGATGCCTATGATATTTATGTTATTTGTTTCAATAGTCATTCGACTCATTTTATCCCATGAATCATGTGGTTTAAAAGGATTTTTTTCATAATTGATGATGATGTTTTTAGAGAATTAAATCACACTTCATGGGGATATAAATGTATAGTGTTGTGAACTCAAATATTTTTTAGGCTCTTTTTAATGTTGGTCTTAAAAAACATAATTACCACTAGTGAATTATTTAAGGTTCCTAAATTATTTAATGTCTATAAATAGATAATTCAGGAGGCTTGGAAACAATTGATCTAACCTTCTATCATTCTCAACCATTCTACAATACTGACATGATATGATCACCAATCCTCTATTAAGTGACTTATTTTTCTAAATCCTATATTCTCTTAACTAGAGTGTGTGTTTATTTTCAAATTTTGTCACTCTCATCCTTTTCTCATTCTCTCCCAGTTTTTCTACATATTCTTTTGAAATAATCGAGATTGTACCAAAACATGTTTGCTTCTAATAAATCACCATCTCTTTGCCTTTTTCATATTATTAGTGATCATTACCTTTAAATTTATGTACATTAGTTTTCATTCCGTAATGAATTAAATGTAAAGGACTATTCTCTTTGAGGCTTCTAGATATACCCATTGAATATTTAGTGCCAATTTTATATTTGGTTTCTTGATAAAACCTAAAAAGTAAGGGACTTTTGGAATCTTTGATATCATTAAAGACAAGGGACTAATAAATTAAATCCATAAGTGATTGAGGTGGTAGATACATGGTATCTTCTTAATCTATTTCCTAATTTCCTTACTAAATTATGTGCAAATTTTATTTTTTGTAATTTTTATTTATTAATCGCTTTTATTTGTTAAGTTAATCAATTGTTTAACCCTTCAATAAAATAAATAATTTTATTTATGAATCATAATTTCACTTATTCTTACAATTTTATAAACTATATTATTATTATATTATTTTTATTTTAACTTTAATTATTTTATTTATCTCTTCAAAAGGTTTTGATAGTCATCAATATTTCTAAAATAGATTTTTAGTTTCTAATAATTTAGTACATTAAATTTATCTATTAAAATGTAAATTTACCCCTTATTTAATTTTACCCTAATCTTGCATATATTTGGTATAAAAGTACTTTTTAATTTCATTATTTTAAAATGATTTCAAATATTATTTATTATTAATATATTTTACTGATTAATATTGACTTTTGAAATGGAATATTAAAACAGTCATGGATCTCATGAAGGATAGTTTATGGGCCATGATTCCATTTTTTATGGTAATAATTATGGTTATTAGAAAAATCACATGTATACGTTTTCAATATATATTGGTTATCCCACATATAAAGTTTTTATGCATGGTTATATTCTGACTACTGAAACAGAAGATAAATGGACCCATGATGATATTACTGTTTTTGAATTATATTGTAAAGAAATGAATTTCTTGTGATGTTGTTTAGATCAAGATTAATTTAATAAATTTTCTACATGAAAAATGTCTCATGAAAATTTTAAATTCTGAAAAGAAACTCATGATGGAACAAAAACTAATTTAAAATACACGATTAGATATGTTTTGAAAATATTTTGAAAGTTTCTCAATGCATCATAGAGAATCTATTATTTAAATGTTTACTTTATTCATTGATAATTTTATTGGTTGAAAGGATCATGGTTATTGACTTTATATATATGATTTAGTAACGAAAATCCTTGGGTATTTAAAAATTAATTGGGAACCAAAGTCACTAAATACAAGAAGCTAAATATATAAAGAGTACAGTGGTTGAGGATCTCACTAGTTTAATCATGAAAAAATAAATGAAAATGATTCCAAGTAGGTTATAGAAACTAATAATACTATTAATATTAAATTAATCAATAATGAATCATCTAAAAGAGAATCCAAGGTAGATCAAATAGACACCCCCTTATACTATTGGGACATCATGAATGAAATTATTGTTAATATTGGGAGATTAAATTGAAAAATTTGTGTTCAATCTTAATTACTTGATTTTTAAAATTACTATTCATCCATTGTGGTGTATTTTTTCTAGAGTTCTTAGAGAAAAGTGGGATCTACATGGCCAACTCTCTCCATTCTCACTCATTTCCACCATTTATAGCCATTATAACTTGTTTTCTTGAGGATATTCTAGTGATGAACATGAGAACGTTCAATAGGGTCCTTAAGAAACATCCTAGAATGTCTTATAACACATATCATTTGGTATCATATATGACTTGCCAAAAATCTGGTTCTTTATTTAATATATCTTATTCCATCTTCAATTCTATTTGAATTGGGATGACATAAATTTTGGTCCATTTTTTTATTCACTTATAGATGAAATTTATTATTTATTTTGGGTTTATATAATATCATTATTGAAGTTTATAATCAGTTATTTATTCATTATCTTGAATCACTAAAATACAGGTTGTCAATTGTTAGATATAACATATACAAATTTTGTGATGAATTTATAAAATTTTGAATTGTACAACTCTCAATTTGATTTCATTTGAAATTTTGAATTATTAATTCTCATACATATACATATTAAAATTTAATCTTGTTTTTTTGCTATTATTCAAAAAAAGTTCCCAAAAATATAAACAAATTCTATGAAAATTGCAATATTTTGACTCCTATATCTCATATCCATTATTACACATCTTTTTTCTTCCCTTACAACTTTTTTTCATCATGAAACCTTTTTGAATTTATATTTTAATTTTAGTTTGAGATTTACAAATTCCCAAAATCCTTTATATTTTTTTTGGAATTGGGTCATAATACTATATGAAGCAAGTGGAACGGTAAAAGTAAAAGGTTTTAAATTTTGTTAAAAAATACAAAATTGAGTGAAACATGAGATAAAATATTATCTTTGAGGGTAAACATGTTTGGGAGTGTGTGATGTCAATATTTTTCACTTATTAAATTTTATACCAGGTTCCTTAAATGGTGGAGGTGAGTAACAACAATTATATGGACATCAAGATGTTTTTGAGGGATGTTCAATAATAATTTCAAATGATGAATTTTATAATAGATTAAATCCAATACCTATTGAATTATAGATCATAACCAAGTAGGAGGTTCATTGAAGAAGATTAAGAATTCTTAGATTTTTATGAGTCACCAATTCCGAGAAATAAACTACCATGGAGTAAAACCAAGGATCATGGATGACTAATGTTTAGGATCCCTTCATTGCAATGTAAGAATGATCCTAAAACAAAACTGGCATGAGAATGAAATATTGATCATATTTTTTATTATAAAAAATATTTAGAGGAAAACATGGTGAAGTTGGAGGCTGTGAAATTCATAGACTATGTTAGTATTCAGAGGGACAAACTACAACTGAGTCGATGATGAAGTGGAGAAAGACTCATCCACATTTGGGAGGATATGAAAGTGGTAATTCATAAGAGGTTAATTTATATCCATTATAATTATGATTTTTTCCTCAATTTCAAGGGTTTTAAACAAGGAACCATGATTATTGATGAGCATCGCAAAGAGATGGAGATCATTATGATTTAGGAGAATATTGATGAGGAGAGAGATGCCTCGATAAAATGGTTTTCCAAAGGACTCAGCCAGGACATTAAAGATATAGTATAAATGCAACCCTATTTGTATATAGAGGATCCAATTCACATGGATATGAAAAAAAGGAGGCATGTAAAGGAAATAAATATGTGTTTTTCATATTAAGGTAATGATTATAGATCTTATTTCACATTAAAGGATTCCAAATCATAGGAGAAAGCAAGGGAAAAAAATTGATTCAAAGTAGGTGATCAAAAAAATAATTATTATTTTTGGAATCTAAAGGTAAAATAGATGGTAAGGTTTTTTACAAATCATGTGAACAACGAAGTTTTAAATTTGAATGATTTTTTCATTTTTCCTAACAATGTAAAAACAAGAGGACCATGATTATTTTGGATTATGGAGATGTTCTTAGTTCTAGCTTAAGTGAAGATGAAATTCAACCACTTAATGAGTCTTTCGTTTTGAAAACTGAGAGCCTCATACATAGAGAAATGCATGTGGAATGGCATGCTTTAAGTGATCAACCTAAAGGATAAAATGATAAAGTGAAAAGGGAGAACATTTTTTACAATAGATGCATCATCAAAGATGTTGTATATTGTATGGTTATTTTGTGGATATTTCAAAATGTATCAAGTAGTTTTATGTTTGATAAATAGGGATTAAATATAACCAAACATACTAGGCATTATATAATTCAACGGTTAAATAATAGTGGCTATGATAAAGTGACTAAGAAAACACAACATCCATTTTCTATAAAGAAGTATGATGATAAGGTGATACGTGATTATGTTCCCATTCCTCCAAGTTATATCTTATTGGGAAGGACTTGTAAATATGATAGGAGAGTCACACATGATGGATATAACCACCACTATGATTTTTATAATAATAATAGGATGGTTATACTTAATCCCTTGATAACTTTACAAGCTTATGAATACTATGTGAATATTGTGAGTGATTATGAAAAGAGAGAGAAAGAAAAATGATAAAAAATAGTGAAAATTAAAATAGGTAAAAATCAAGAGTGAAAAATGAATGATGAGTGACATAAAAATAAATTAAGGAAAGAAAAAAGATGAAAAAAGCATGGAAAAAGAGTGAAAAAATAGTGTTGAGGGAAAAGTGAGTTTATTTAAAGGATAAAGAGATATAAATAAAGATTTAGAGGGTACGAAAACTGTCATGATTTGATGTCTGGGAGAATTTTTTACACCAACTCTATTAACCCATCAATTCCATCATGTGTTGTGTTCTCATTTCAAGAATATAGTGATATATCAAGGAGGTGTTGGACACAAGTTAAATTTTATCTAGGTGGTTTAGTAGGGAAATACATACTAAAATGAATATTTTTGAAGAAAAGGAAATAATAAATTTGACCTTAAGAATTTTACCAATTCCATGTTATAGAAAGAAATAATGATAACACCTATAGGATTAACATACCTAGTAGATATGGATACACCAATGCCACATTTATTATTTTCTAATCACTCTTCCTTTGAATTTGTCGATTCATGGGTGAATCCTTTTGAGGAGGGATGGATGATGAAGATTGTGGATCAGATGGGAATTAAGGGGTTGAAGGTAGAATTGACAAAGAATGTGGAATTCTCAAAAATGGAAAATACCTATTATGAGTAATTGGACACCCATTGAAAAGAAAACATATTAAAAGAATAAAAGAGAATTACAAGGATTAATCATTAATATCCACGGGTAGGCCCAATACACATTCATGGGGGAATAAGTTAGACCCATAATTACATAATTAAATCCCTTACATGATTATAAAAACTCAAAGGATTGTTTGCTATGAATTTCAATCCAATACCTATAAAAAACCCACCCATATAGCCTCTCAAAATGGTACCCAACCTAAACTCTCACATACCCTAAAGGAGTTACTGATCCCCATAGGATGAGGACTAGAACATAGGCATCAAAAACAACTCTATGGAATGATTTATCCCAACCATAAGCAGAAAACATGACACACACACACATAGATTTATATATATTTGACGTAAAGAAAAAGTGTAAGGTTAAAGGAGAATATATGTCATAGCATAGGGAATATTTATAAGTGACACAACTGTAAGGTAGATAAATAGTTTCAAAGAAAAAATTATAATAAAAAAGGAAAACTAAAAACCAAAATAGCCACTCTAAGTGATAGAGTGGGAAACTCCCACCATCTCACCACTAGCTACAAAAAAACAGCTAATAGAAACCTCATTGCCACCCATGAGTGCCTTCAATTTCCCTACATAGAAATAAATAACAAGGAATATTATCCATTGAAGGGGTGAATAGGGTGTGATCTAAACAGTCTTAGTAGGATCCCATCTAAGTGTTCATAACAAGTCTCTGTATAATAATATAAAATTTCACACCTTTAAATGAAATAAGGAATGATAAACTAGTAAATAATTTTTATATCAAAATCATGGTAAAACATTTAATTTCTCTATATTCTATATTTCCAAACTAATCTAGATATAATATCTTCAAATAATATCACATGTTTCAAAGTAGTTAAATAAAAGCATGTATATCATATCATATAAAATCCAATAAAATAAAAAAAAGGGTAATATCACACCAATGATCACTACATGCCGGGCTAGCTTGGACACTTGCACCCATGTCATATAAAAATGAACACATCAAGTATCTATATATATTCTTCAAATCCAACGATTAGAAGAACACCCAAGAAAGTGAACTGCCCAACAGGTCTATCAAGTGCCCATAAAAGTGGGCATATGGAGTAGAGGAACACCCCATGAGTGAACCCCCCCCCCCCCCCACAACAGTATCAATATATGAGGCCTACTACTATGGATTCTATCTAAGTACCCATGGATTCCCATGTCCTACATTTTCCAAACCATTTCATCAAAACCATGATTTGAAAACCATTTCACAATGATTTGAAAATACCATTTCTTTTACAAAAATAAGGGGAAACCATATTTTCTCTAAAAACCCATTTCCAATCATGGAAATCAACCATGCCAAAACATTAATAAAAAAATTTATAAAACCTGTGTAATATATTTCATCCAACATAGGATAGAGACAAAACCACATACCTCAGTTCTCACATGAATATAATGATATCCACCTACACGGAAGAACAAAAAGCTAACCAAGGAGGCCCTAGAATCATTCCTTACATCTCAGAATCAATTCCATAATGAAAATGGTCTGCAAAGAAGACAGATTACAACATACCTCAAAGAATTCCCAAGCAGCACCAAAAGCAACAAGAATGTCAACCTAAGGAAGAAGATCACACAAAAAATATTGAAAGGATCAAGAATACTATCATAATAGAACAACATATCTATAAACATAGTGCAATGTACCTATAATGATCAATGAAAATAAAGAATCAGAATGATATCTTACCTGAAGAGATGCACCACAATAACCATAGAGAATAATATCCGAATTAATGATCCATAAGGAGTAGATATCCCCAAAAATCACTGAGGAGAGATCATAGGTATCAAGAGATAATGGTATGAGAAAATGGAAAAGAAATTAGGCATACAATTTGGTTAAAACCAAAATTTAATAAAATTTCACAACACAAAATCATTTCACAATTTGAATTTCTTAATTAACAAAAGATGCTAAAAAATGCATCACCTTGGATAAAAAATCCCGATTTTTGTCCATTTCACGATGCCAAACATATTCATAACATTTAAGACATTAATTCCTTGAAATAATTCATATAATTTATCTAAAAAATGTTATATATCATGAAATCTGGTCATTACCTAAAATATTAGAGTAGAAAAAAAGTCTAGGTTATACACAAAAACAAAACCATCACTGTGATCTCCAAATACTGTTAGAACCCCAAAAATCCTTTTAGACATTTACACCCAGAATCCATTAATTGAAAAAACATACATCCCTTAAATTTTTTACTTTCCCCCAAAAAAGGCTCTCCATCCTTGAATGGCCAAAAAATACACCCAAACAAAGTGGGAAATGAGAAGAGAGATGAGAAATTCCTGAAATATGGTAATAGAATATTAAAAAATCCCTAAAATAAGACTTTCCATCCCTACGAAGTTAAGTTTATGAATTATGTTCAAAAAGAGGTGATTCAATTTATCCATCATTAATGAATTGTGATCCCATGTCTTGTGAAAATATGATACGTGCCTCCATAATACTATGTCCAATGAAATCGATATTCCATGAAAGACTTTCACCTGATATTTGATAATTCCCACTTACTTCTCTATAAAATAAATGTCTATCTCCAACTCCATCTCTTCCTAACGGAAATAATTAGAGGGATTAGGATGGTACTTCCTAAGAAGATTAATGTGGAAAATATCCTAAATACACATCAACTAAACTGAAAAGGATAACTGATAAAAAACCATTCCAAGATTCTTTGTGACCTCAAATAGTAGAACATATCTTAGAGCCACCTTTAAAAATTTTTGAAGTCAAAAATTACCCAATCGAGTTGAAACATTCAAGAAAACATGGCCCCTATTGTAAAATACCAATGGAAGACTTTGATGATTCACATAAGTTTTTTGTTGACTCTTAGTTGTAACCATATGAGGAAGTATATCTTGAATCCTCACTAATGTCTCATGTATAATACTCGATCCTATAAGAGAGGTCTCACCCACATCATCCAAACAAATAGTTGACCCATACGAGTGACCCAAAAAAGCCACAAGGGATCCAATCTGATTGATGACTAATAACTGTTGTTATAAGAAAACACAACCAGTCCCATATAGCTATCCCATAATCCACAAAAATATAAGATGCAGGAATGGATCATATCCTCTAGGATCTAAAGAGCATGCTCCATCTGGCCATCTGTATGTGGATGGTAAGCTGTACTAAACCAGACCTAAGTCCATATCACCTCTTGGTGAATCCCCCAAAACAAAAAAGTAAATCTAGGATCCCTATATAAAACATTGTCTTATGTAACCCCATGAAATATCATGATCTACTATATATATAGCTTACCCAGTTCTTCAACTATAGTGGTTCCCCTGATTAGAATGAAATGAGATGAGTTTTTCAACTGATAAATCACTACCCTGATAGAATTACTCCCTCAGTGAGTTCATAGTAATCTAATGATAAATTATAGGGACAGATTTTTTCATTATCCAAATGGAATTGGAATAGGCCAGATCAACTAAAAAAGTTTTAGATACCCTGCCGTTGTCTATTGGATGGTTTAACAATGAGAAAAATAATATGAAATGTCACTCTTCATACCCAGTTACAAAATGCATCATCTCATTTCATAATACATAATCATTGTGCTTAGATGAATAGCCGATGAAGAACTATGGGAATCAAAAAAAATCAAACCCCTCATATATGTTGGGATGAAATCCCGATCTATGAAATAGATAACACCGTCTAAAAGGAGATATGAACTCGAAATGGCCTCCCCACCATATAAGGTTTATAGAATTTCTCAGAACTCATTATCCTACTATTTATTCTAACGAATCAGATCAAGGGGAGATGATGATAAGTAAAAACTATCCAGAAACAAGACTAAAACATCCTCTTGATCATATAGGTGTAACTGATTGAAGATCCCAAAAAGGATAAACTCTTCCTTTAATTCCAAAACAACCTTCTATGGTAATTTCCTGATAAGAGAATCAATGATAACATTTCCCTTCTTAGGGGTATAGATGATGTAATAGTATAATTACTAAAGGTATTCCACCCATCATCTCTATCTGAGATTCAAGTCTTTGTGAGAGATGATATAGCTCAGAATTTTATGGTCAGAAAAGACTGTGAATTTCTCCCCAATAGGATAGTGTCACCAACAACTAAGCACATTCATAACCATGAAACATTATAAATCATGATTGGGGTAATTATTCTCATGAATTCAATGATTTAGAGATCCATAATGAACTACATGATCATCTTATATAATCATGAAATCCAAACTAGTTCTAAATGTATCATCGAAAACCACATACCCCTTACTGAGATCAGACAAGATCAGAATATGAGATGATGTTAGAAGTCGTTTCATCTCATTGAAAGAGTACTAAAATTCTGCATCCCATATGACTTTCAACCCTTTCTAGATAAGAAAAATAAAAAGTGACAGAAACTTTGAGTAGTCCTTGATGAACTATTAGTAGTATTATGAAAGGAAAAGTAATCTTAAAATCTCAAAACATCATGCGGATCTTCCCATGAAAAGACAACCATTACTTTATTATGATCAACTAATAATCCATGCTATAAAATCACATTCCCAAATAAATTCACTTCTTGGATCCAAAAATTACATTTTGAAGGATTTCTAAAAAAACAGTGACTACTTAGGACCTCCAAAACTAAACTAAAATTGTGCTCGTGGTCATTCTAAAATACCAAATAAACCAAATATCATACATGAACACTACCACAAAAGTGTCAAGATGTTTATGGATTATCTGATTCATAAAATCCATGAAAACTATAGGATATTTAGTCAAAAAAATTGAATCACAAGATATTCATAATGGGTATACCTGCCTCTGAAATTAATCTTTAGAATATTAGACTCCCAAACTCCATGTTGATGATAACTAGTATGAAGATAAATCATTGAAAACCACTTTCCACCTTTAACTGATCAAAAAAATAAATCATGAACATGAGGAAAATGATACATATTTTTTAATCGTTACTTGGTTCAACTTCTGATAGTCCACACACAATTAGAGTGAACAATATGCCTTCTGGGAAAAGAGCATAGTGGATACCCAAGGAAAAACACTATGGTGAACAAAACCTTTTTTCCATCTGATTATCCAACTGAAACTTGAGATATTTCAGATCCATTGGTGTCATTATATAAGATTTCATCGAAACTAGTTGCATACCTATCACTGGGTTAATCATGAACTCTACCATCCTTTCTGGATTAAGACTAAAGAAATCATCTAGGAAAACCTCAGTAAAGTATCTAACACCAATGGGAATGTTATAAATATAAGAAATGTTATTATTCTCAACTGATACATTAGAAAAACAATCATGAGCTTTGGGAGGGGAGGTCCCACACAACCAGACCTCAGATCCCACTTTCCTTAAAACACCCAAGATCTTCCATCAGCCATAAGAAATGAGACACATATATGGTAAAAATCATCCTCGACATAATGAATTATAATCCAATCCATCCGGATGATGACATAAAATAGATCTAAATCTAGAATAAGGAAATCCAAGACTAAATCCGCATTGGCTATCGACAACAAATATGGTCAACAAAACCCATACTTTTTTCTCTTTCCAAGTGGTGTTGCTAACTATTTAACAAAGGATATAAGATACATTGGAATTTTAATAATATCAAGAAAATTACCAGTTATAAATGATTTGGAGTTACCTTTATCAAATAAAGAAATCAATATAAAAGATTAAAAAAAGGTAGTACTTCTCACTATATTTGGCCCCACATCTACCTCCTCTATAAACTCACTCACTGCATGTAGGTTGTACACTCTTGAGCACTATAGATAGATCCTTGTAGTATTAAAATAATATGAATATGTTGTAGTAGACATTGGATCCAATGATCCCTAACAATAACATTGTGTGGACCTATACTGATAAAAACACTTTAGATATCCATATCACACAAAACTATTATATATCTTTACAAGTTAAGAAGAAGAACACTAGTTGTTCCCAACCTTTACACACTAATAGAAATTCAATGGTGCCCTACGGGGTATAGATGAAGGTGTAGAGGAGGATCTATACAATGAACCACCCCCACCACTCCTACGATTATCATGAAACTTCTTCTTTCTCCCCTACATGCCACTAAAGCTGCCATTGGGTGGAATATATGGAGTAGAATAACCAACCATTCCTACCATGTCTGTCTATTCCATCATATCCCCATATACTATCTCTAAATAAGTATAAAGATTCATTAAAATTACCTATCTTCTGATATCTAGTAACAAACCCTATAGGTACTTTTTAGCATTCATTTAGTCATTCTTTAATACATCAAGAGAAAAATGAACTAAATTTATGAATTGATTGGTGTACTTAAACACCGATTTCTATCTCTTATTCATGGAGAGGAAATCCACAGACTCTTCCATAATTAGTGACTATGGAAAAAATGCCTGGATGAAAAGTCTTGAAACCCTTCCTGTCCAAGCCCACATGCCTATTTTCCTGTACCACGGAATCCCATCATCACTTTCTGGAACCGTCTAGTTTAAATTTCTCACACTTAAACTGGAAAATAACAGGTGTATCTAGGAATTTTAAGATCTAATAAATCTTTTCAATATAGTCATATAACTTTTGAGGTTCATTAAAAAATTTAAAAGATGGTGGATTCTCACGCAAGAACTCTTATGACCGATCCTTGTCTTATCAGCTCTTATCTATACCTTATCCATTGCATTCTATACTGATGATAAATTTTGTTTAATAACATGAACTTCCCATATGATAGAGTTGATAATATTCTGATCAATAGTTAGATTATATTGAGGATCATCTACTGCACCATCTTGAGTAACCCCAGCAAAACATCTCACATTCATATTGTTGCACATTGAAACTGAAGAAATGATCAGATAATTAGATGATATCATATCAAACCAAAAAACCATAATAAAAAATAGTATTGAAGTAATAAACCCCAAACACGAGCCACACATCCCAACATCCCATGGTAACATGAGCCTCATCATAGTATGATATGGTTAGAGACTCACAAGAACCTACCTCTCATGTCCCAAAATACCATCTTCAGTTAACAAAATTCACAAAATTGTGTAGTTCCTAACCTGCGATACCAAATTGTAAAGAACTGATGCTGATACCCTCTCAAACCGATACCCAACCTAAACCATCACATACCTGAACGGAGTTCAGGATCCCCATGGGTTGGCGGCTAGAACCATAAATAAAAAACAACCATAGGGAATGATTTAACCCATCATAAGGCAGAAAAAATTAAATATATATATATATACATGATGGAAATAAATAGTGGAAGAGTAAAAAAATTATGTCACGGGAAAATAAATCAATAGAAGAGATAAAAATAAAAGGTATCCAAATTG
The DNA here is from genome assembly GCA_963277665.1 of Viscum album. NCBI lineage: Eukaryota > Viridiplantae > Streptophyta > Magnoliopsida > Santalales > Viscaceae > Viscum > Viscum album. The sequence goes on from OY728157.1 coordinate 573,062,008, forward strand.
TCTCCAAGATACATGTTTAACAGAAAAGGAAAACTAAAAACTGAAATGGCTAATCCATGTGATAGTAGAAGAAAACTCCCACCATATCACCACCAGCTACCCAGACAAAACTGACAGAAATCTCGCCACCTCACTATGGTACCTTTCATCTCCCTATATTGAAAGACATAACTAGGTATACTCATCGCTGAAGGTTGTCATAGGGTGAAAACTAACAAGGCTTAGTAGGATCACACCTAGGTGTTCCATAACAAGTCTCTATATAAAAATCTAAACATTCACAACTTTATATAAAATAATAAATGATAAATATTTTAAAAAATTATTATTAAAATCATCAAAAAACATTTATTTTCCCCCCTTTTCCCTATTTCCAAAATAATATTGTTATAACAGTTTCAAAGCATATCACATCTTTCAAATAGGTCAAATAAAATCATGTATCATTTAGTATATAAAAATAAATACAAATCAAAATAATTGGTAATATCACACCAAGGATCATGTAACATCCCAAACCGAGTCAGTAGGTCCGAGATGTAATTCCACATGACCTCAAGCACATTTACCCATACACAAGAGGCTTCCAACTATCTGTGAGGGTCTGAGTTTGTCAGTGGGGAAACTATACCCTCAATATCATGTCATAGGATAAATAATCAAAAGTAAACATTATATTAAATAATTAGAGTAAACATGCAAAAATGTAAAGATGGCATACATGTAATACAAATAAATAACCTCTCATAAGTGAAATGAATGAACAAAGAAAATAAACATATAAGTAAATAAATAAATAGTGGATCTTATGTAGTCTATCCTGGTCTGGCACTAGCTCTATGCTCCTCTTCTCATTTATCCACCATAGGGCCCTTTCCCTTTGTGAGATCCCTCATGAAATCTATAAGCATATCAAAATTCCAAAGTAGGGTGTGATTAAAAGTCTCAGTATAAAAAAACTAGTGTGTCCTTAACATGGTGCTCTCAAGAATACAAGTATATGCTATAATAAAAAAATGTGTAATAGTAATAACAAACAATCAAAACCAAGCTATTGTGTGGTAACCAATTTTCCACAACCTTTGACTGTACCTAGTTTGTCTTTATACTGGATCGATAATCAAGGTGTAAGATGAATCAACAATTAGCCACAAGGATAATGAATCATGCTACTTGAAATCATGTGATGATGAAACTAAACATAAATTATCATAAAGAAGATATGTTCTATATACATGCAAGGGAATGAGATCTAATCATCTTACTTTATTCATCGAGTAACATACTAGGGACAAAGAGCTAATCAACAACCCGTAGTCATCGAAGCATATACTTGGGATGGAGACCTATTCAACATCCCTTTTTCATCGAGTAACGTACTATGGACATAGATCTAGTCAATATCCCTTCTTCATTGAGTTCATATTAGGGGTTTACAGTTAGTTATAATCCCTTAGTCATTGAGTGCATCACACAACATCCCCAAGGCATCATCATATTCCTAACTCATGCATCGGTCCCTCATCGTCATTGTCGCAAGTCATGAACACCCCCTCCAAGGGATAATATGTCATGACGGTCCACATGTCTTTGGATCCATGAACAATACCATAAGGGATACATAGAATTATAGGATACATGATATCATGACATATCATCACTTGTAAAGTAACATACAAAATAAATGTGATCAATATCAAACATGAATAACAAGCTACAAATTACTCATGACATCAAGTGTAACATAAGGATTACATGGCCACATACAAACCAAAATGAGATCATAATCTAGCATGGTCAACAAAATATGTCTACACATAATCATAATAATTTCAACATGCGTAAATGATCCCAAAAAGGTAGGGAACTTTCTACCTTAAAAATCATTGATGTAAAAAGGCAGAAGTAAACCAGGCAGAAAACCTCTTCACGACCTTATTTTCACAACGTCAACACTTAGGATTCACCAAGGGTTCCTAGAATGAAAACAAGTTATTTAATTTCAAAAAACAATTCTCATGCAATGATACATTCTATCTCCTAGAAATTCTCAAAATTATCATTTTATAATTATATTTTTATAATTTTTCATAAATTACCCTTTTATAATTTTTTTTGACAATTTCTCATAAATACTTTATTATAATTATATTTTAATAAATTATCTTAAAATAACCTATTATAACTATATTTTTATAGTTTCTCTACAATCATCCTTTTATACTTATATTTTGATAAATTCTCTTAGATTATCCTTTTATAATTATATTTTGATAATTTCTTTTAAATTATCCTATTATAATTATATTTTTGATAATTTGTCAAAAATTATCCTTTCATAATTACATTTTGATAATTTCTCATAAAGTATATTTTATAATTTCTTATAAATTATTCATTTATAATTATTTCTGATAATAATGTGTCCCTTGATAAATTTTAATCTTCAAATTACAGTGTGATAATTTATAAACTATTGATTTATAATATGCATAATTATCATATGAAAATTTCAATTGTATCTTCATGTGATAATTACTTTATAATTATCCTTAAATAAATTTTTATAATTATATTCTAATAATTATTCCATATAAATTATCATTTCACAGTTATCTTATATTAATTTGTTTCCACAATTATTCTTTGATAATTTGGTTCAATTATCCTTTTAATAATTTTTATAATAATATTCTAACAATTATTTCTGAAAATTGTTTGAATTTAAATTATATTTTGATAATATTTTTCTAAAATTATCATATGATAATTTTTTGAAATTATCCTTTTAATAATTTGTATAATTATTTTCTAATAATTATTCATTAAAAATTATTATTTTTCAATTATCTTTTGATAATTTTTTCCACAAATTATCCTTTGATAGTTTGATGCAATTATATATTAATAAGCTTTGATAAATATTTTTTATAAGATTTGTAATTTTCATTTAGTAATAAATAGATATTATCATATGAAAATTTTATAAATTTCCTATCGATAAATCCATGGTATTATCCTTTGATAATTTATTTTAAAGGATCAATTTAAAATGTACAAAATCAAATTGAAAATACCATTCTACTTTCATATCGGAAATATGATTTTGATTCTCCTCGTCGATATGAATCCAATGAAATTGGAAGCACATTAATCCAATAAATAATAGAGAATTTATCAAAGAGAGAAGTTTCATTGGAATAATAAAATAAAATAAAAATAACAAAAATAAAAACAAAACCTAGTAAACCCTCACACAAAGAAGAAAAAGTGGATTGTCTTGTTCAGTGAGGATGAGGAAAATCTGATCAAGTGGGGGTTTAACAAACACCATCAAAGGAGTCTCATGTCACTTGACTAAAAAGGATTGACCATAAAATAGGGGTCACTCTGCTATAAAATCCTCAATAGTGTATTCCATCATTAATTTCTGAAATGAAAAATTAATCAATGGTTTCAACTTAAATTTAAAATATAGTCATTGATTTAAACTTTTTAAAGAATTTATATGATATTTCTGAGTCAAAACGATGATAAATGTAGGGTTTTAAAATCTATTTGCGCAAAACATGGAGGTGCGATGTCTCAAATAGTGGAATATGAATAGTAACATTTTTTTAAATGAGTATATAAAATTATTTATAAAATATAAAGATTTAATAAATTAAATTAATGAGTGATCCAAGAAAGCACCTGATTCTTATAAAAGTTATGCTTCCCCAAGGTTAAACCACACATCCTGGACCACACTGTGGTCTCGAATTTCTAATAAGGCACACTGTTTGTGAGATATTAATTATTTATTATTTAAAAAGTGGAATATATTAATAATTAAATATAAAAAGGGTCTTATCACGTGAGATGTTTTCAAACACCCGACGCACATAAATGTTATACCACGCCTAGGGTAAACCCCATGGCCCAGACCCAAGAACAGTCTCATATTTCTCATAATATGTAGCATTTAGGATATATTTCATTATTTTCAAAAATAATATATTAAAAAATTTTAAAAAATTTATTCTCATAATAGATCCATCCAAAAGTCTAACACTTACAGATGTTATAGCCATCCTAGGGTAAACACAGCATCCTAGACCTAATGGTGGCCTTATATTTCTCATAAGACACATTGTTTTGGAGTTATTTAATTATTTTTAATAAGTTATGTGTGCTTAATACAATATACTTAATAAATTTATTCCATCTTCACCGTGGATTTATGGGCCTTCTAATCTCACACCAACATAGCGTCCAACCCCAAAAATATTTGATTGAATATTCTACATATTTAACTTGGATTTTACCTTTACATAAATTATATAAAACCATTATTAAGTTATTTTGATTGATAAATCATTTTTTTTCACATAAGACACTAATAATTTATCAGAAACAAGGTTTTTATTATCTTTGTAAAAATCAATATATTTCATATCACTACGGGGAAGGCTAGCTCAGAAACTCACAACCATGAAATCGAAAATTACATGAATCAAGTCTCAATATATATGAATTGAATCTAGAGAGCAGAGGAAAAACTCATCAAGTGAACCCCCAATAGAACCATCATGTCCCAAGAACAATGGGCCTAGGGAGTATATAAACACCAAATGAGTCAACCCCTAATACTATCAATGGATGAGGCCTATTACTACACATTCCACGTAAGTACCCAAGGAATACCATGTACTATATTTTACAAACCATTTTATCAAAACCATGCTTTGGAAACCATTTCACCCTCATTTGAATATACCTTTTCTTTTCCAAAATAAAGTGAAAACCATATTTTCTCCAAAAACCCATTCGTACACATGAAAATAAATCATTCCAAATATTTTGAAAAACAAATTTTAAAACCAGAGAAATATAGTTCATCCAAAATAGGCTAGGGACGTAACCACAATCATCAAAATTGTGTTTCACACTCCTGCAATGAGATCAAAAAATATGGAAGAACACAAATACCACCATGGAGGTTTTAGAATCATTCCTCACATCTCATAATAAATTCCATAATAAAAATAGTCGATCGAAAAGTCAGATCACCACATACCTCAAATAACATGGACACCACACCACAACCAACAAAAAGGTCAAGAATTAAATGATAATCACACAATATATCTTGAAAGGATTAATAAGATTATCATCATAGAACAACAAATCTGTATTATTATCACAATAGCACTATAGTGATCAATGAAAATGAACAATTATAAAGATATCTTTCCTGGAAAGATGCATCGTAATAATAAAGATGACCAATCAGCAAATGAACAATCTAAAAGGAGAAAATATCCCTAAAATTACATGGGAGATATCCTGGGTATTGAGAGAGAAGGTTGGGGATGAATGAAAAACAAACCAGGCCTGAAATGTCATTAAAATCATAATTCATGAAACATTAATGACATGAAATCATTACAAGGCATGAATTTCTTAATTAAAAAAAGATGATAAAGAAACACATCAACTCTAATTAAAAATTCCAAATTTTGGCCATTTTATGATGCAAACCATATTCACCACATGTAAATCATTCATTCCTAGAATTAATTCATGAAATATTATTGTAAAACGTTTCAATTCATATAAAAAACTCAAGATGTGAAATCTTACAGTATAAAATAAAGAGTCTAGGATTTTAAAAAACCCAAACTATCATTGGTGTTCTACACTCTTAGGGAGAATCCTGTAAAGGATTTTAAATTTTTATTCCTAAAATGAATTAATTCAAAAAAAATTTATATCCCGAAAAATTATTCCATTTTCTCTATAAATGGATCTCCATCATCAAAAGCCTAAAAATGTACCCAAATGAAGAGGGAAATGAGAAGAGAGATGATAAATCCTTAAAATAAGGTAATTGTATGCTACAATCCGCACATGGAATCTTCAAAGTCAATGTTAGATGTTATAATTTCAAAAGTGGTGGGATATGTTTCATTTCATTCCAAAAGGATTCTCCAATTTTCTTCTATTGTCATGGAATATGAATTTTTTTTCAAAAGTATAATTTAGTTTTTTTTGACTTGTAGAAACTAGGTTTTATAATTTTGTATATATCTTTGGCTATAAATAGCCACCCCCTATACTCTTGGTACAACATCATTGAAATTATTATTACTATGGAGAGATTATATTTTAGACTTTGTTTTATTTCATAATTACTTGAATTATCAAAGGATTGTTTATCCTTTATTGCATCTTGTGGTTGGAGTACTTAGAGACATGTTCTCTTTGGGTTCCACATGAACAACTCTATCCTTTATTCCTTATTTCCACCATTCAAATCAATTTTCACTTATTTTATTGTGGATATATGGGTGCTCAACACATGAATGATGAACAAGGTTCCTGAGATACTCTTAGAAGGTATTTTATCACATATCAGCATGAGTGATTTTTTAAGGAAATTCATGTTGTAATTAACAAAAAATGTTGAGAAGCTAGGCAGTAAAGGGAAAAGAATGAGATCAGTTGGTAGTTGTTAGTTCAGTTTGAACCTAAGGGAATTAAGTATATCAATTCACCCAACCATCTTGATTACATTAGGCCTTATTTATATCGATTTTTCTATCCTCCACCTATATAGTGTACTTTATATCTCATATCATTCTTGCCAAGATCACTCGTGATACAAATATTGCTAATGAGGAAGAATCTTGTAGGCATATTCATCCTCCTAAATTTTCTAAAATTAATTGGACATCAATGTTAACATGATAAACTAAACATCTAGTTCATAATCTATATGATTATGTTATTTATATTTATCCACCTTTCTTTATCCCTGAGGAGTCTCAATAGGGATTCGGAAGTCTAACACATAAATTTCTTTCTTGGTGTAGAACTATATGAAAGTACCTATACAAATCCTGAAAGTTATGACTGATCATGATATTTTCATTATCCAATATAGATCACAGTGACATTGAACTAGTGGAGGGGATTTCCATTTTATCTAAAATATATAAATTTATCATATTTTTACTTTATGTTTGAATCTTACTATTTTATCTAACCCTAGTATCCCTCACTATTAGATCAGAAACACCTAGTATCTTGATTATTCTTGTGGAAATGATCCCATAAACCTCTCTTAATAGTTCAGGCTGTGACTATTCTAGTACACAAAGAGTTTAATTGTTGGTTTTACACACACACACATACAAACATGCTATTTATTTTATAAAACCACAAAATCAGTTTTGATCAGATTTATAACGTTGCTATCCATGTTCGTATCAAATCTCTGTTTGGTACGATGGGACTGTGAAGATTTACTCTATATTAATATAATGAAATTTTAATTTTTTAGACTTATACCATCAAATGATCCCTCTGATACCAATTACTGGTATCAGGATGTGCAGCGGTAGAAAATTGGCCATGAATTTTAAAATTTTCATCCCTAGATTGATGTAAAAACATCATATCCAATTATTCATGCCCCAGTAAAAAGTCTTCAGGATCCCACGTGAAGTAATTAATAACAAAAATAAATCAAACATATACCTTGTTGAATTTTATGGTGTGTTTGAAACCCACACAACATTGATGATAGTTACTCAAAGGAACCGAGGTTAGATCCCTCTAGATCTGCCATATTCACTTTGAAAGTCTATGAAAAAACAAATTATTCATAATCTAGTTTCTCTCATGGAGATTCAATGATGAATTTTATGTCCAAATGATCACCAAAACATTAATCCATCGATTTGTGTGGAAGAACATGGATTGAACGCTTGAATTGAGTTTTTCCCTCTCAAAGATGTGGGATAGATTACAGAGAGGATATCAAATTGATGTGGTGAATAATGATACAAATGAGATCCTCCTTATACTTATATAGTAAGGTATGAAATACCCATAAATGTCTCCCTGACCACTGAATATGTATTAACCACATAATAAGTCATACATGACGTGTTATGACCAACTAAGTGTATCATAAATGAAATTTATTTTTTATCACATACTTGTAATATAATTAATATATTATATGATTAAAGTGAGCCAATAATTGATGTCGTTATTCCTGAAAATATAAATGAACCTTGAATATTAAAATAATATTCGATCATTAAATATTTTCCCAAGTATTTACATAAACACTAGTAAATATGTTAAATTAAAAAAATCAATTCCAATTATTCTATACTCGAATAATATGGAATTTATTTATTACATTGTGATTGTATATTATCAAATGTAGGCTAAACAATTTGGTGGGTCCCACCATGTCATGTGCTCTAATTCATTAGAATATTCCAAACTTTTGAATACACTATGTGTGTAACCCTCAAGGCCCTTATCTCGATAGTAGTGAATACCATTCATATATCAATTTCAAATTCTAGAAACCCATAAAGTCCCTAAAGTTATAAGTAATAGTCATAATAATGAAAATATTTCCCATGAACAAACACCGTGTCATATAATCTCTTTGTCTTGTGATAACTCATAAAGCAGGACTCACAGTTTGTGTTATCATCCTTTCATGATTTATTATTTTTTTGACCTAACTAGATGGACTTAACTTCTTATACCATGGCCATGGATTTAGTGAAGGTACCTTATTCCAGATCAATTAGTCCTGAGATATCACTTCCTTTCAAAAGTGAAATATTCTATCTTGATTATTCTATCAATTTCATACCACCAATAACACACCTAAAACAAGCTACCTCACCACAACATAAATGTCAGGGTTTACTTATTTCATCAATGTACATAATAAAATTGCATATACTAATATTAATATAAATTCAGGAGACCATTACACATGTTCAAAAATAGGAACTACCAATGACACATGAAAAATGTGGTGTTCTTATTGGTAGGTCAGTCCACATGATCTCATCTACTTGAGATCACTAAGTGAAAACTTCATGAAAAGAAGTCTCAATTCATATGAGCCCCTAACACCTAACAGTCAAACATAATTTCTGTCCTATCAGAGTGATGTGTTTAGACTAAATGAAATAATTTTAAGGTTATTGTTATGGTATCTTTAGGTTCTCAATATAACCTGGGGACAACTATAATATTTTGCAATGATATGAAATCAAAGCACCTTACAATAAATATAGTATATGAAGAAGAATTAATAATACTGTGGTAAGATATACACATGTATATATCAATCTATACACATGTAATGGAAATAAAAGTACATAATGGAATTGGGTCTAGGGAACCCAGTCATAAAAGGGATGATCATAATCAATGATTCCATAATTAAAATTTAAATCATTTTAAATAACTCACACATCGCCTACTCACACCCTCAAAAAAATAACCTCAAACATTAAAAAAAATAAAATTATACAAAGATGAATCAATTCAAGATATCCCCTAATGGGATGACAAGCCACCACATGCATAATAAGAATAACACGGGGCTCAAAGGGGGTATCACACCATTTATGAAAAAATATTTAACAAAACGTTCCAAATAATAAATTTCCAAAATAATACTAGAATAACAAGCTAATACACCATTTTCAGATTCTCTCCCAATATACTATTGATACCAATTATGTCAAAAAACTTATTAAACTCAAGTAGGAACCCACACTTCCCTTTACATCCACATTGAAGACAATCAAAGACACCAATGAGTGTCAAAACATAATTTACATGGGATAACACACCAATTTGAAACTAACTATCCCATTTTGATTAACTGAAAATATTTAAATTCCTCAATTCTTTTATTTAAAAAAACAAGGTTTTAAATAGGTTTTTACTATCACACATTAGGGTTAACACACTATTTTAAAATAAAAATTCTATTTCAAACATTTTTAACCCCTTAAAAACATTAAAACACTTGGTTTAAAAATTATAAAATAATAAGAACTCAATTATAAATCCAACAAAACATCAAGATTTTGTTTTAGAAATGTTCACAATGTTTGAAAATAAACATATGAATTTTTACAAAAACTTGGCATGGAATCTCATCCAATTACAGGGGATTAAACCATTTGGAAAATAACATTTGTCCCTCATAGACTCTCATATAGGTATAAATCTTTTATGGGAAAAAATTAAATAAAATATCATTTAATGGAATGTAATATCAAGTGAGAAATAGAAAAACCTACCTCAGATCAATGAATATCAAGCCATAAGTTATCACCTATGACGATGAAAACTCCAACAAGAAAATATGTGCCCTCTACTAACCATATAGAGACAAATCCACATGATTCAGACCAATCCCAACCCTAAAATAAAAACCCAAAAGATTATTAGGGTTGATGAAAGGAGGTAAATCAATGGGAAGAGACGAAATAGAAGAGAATGAGGGGTTTAAAGGGACTTACCATGGAATAAATCCCTTGAAATTAAGGAGGAAGCTGCCAAATTGAATGGAGAAGGAAGGAAATTACCAATGTGGGTGAACCTAATCTATTTGAATTAAAGGGAGAGAGAAATGAAGACAGAAGGGTTTAATTAAAGAGAGTTAAATCCATAATTTCATATTTTAATGAATCTGAAGAGGTCTCATTTTTTAGCCACATATTTTACCCAACAGTGTTCCAACCTTCCATAAGCTACCACCTAAACCAAAATCCACATTCATGGTTTACCTGGGAATCTACAAGGTTATAAAAAATGAGATCTAACTATTCTAAATGGTACTACCAAACTAAAAAAATGATCCTCATGCTTTTAATATATTTCAACAAACTGTGTTCAATCCATACAATGTCACCCTTACATACTAAAGGTATTGCATGGTTTCCCATATGATTTACATGGTTTGGACTCAACCATGCACCACCCGTGAAACCCAACCGATTGTAGAAAAAATGAACTACAAGCAAGGGATACCTAGAGACCCATATAGATATTTTCATGGTTTACCTTAAACTATGTATAAAATCACTTGTATGTACAATTTGGATATTTATGAAGGAATGTGAATTTACATTGACTATATGGGTTTAATTTTTAATCTAGAGTCAGAATGAGATTCTGAGAGTTAGAATGAATCCAAATTATTTTTTTGAGTCAAGGAATAATGATCAGGTGTTCTGATGAGTTTTAGGGATTTAAGTGAAGGTTCATAAGTTTTAGAGTTTTTTACCCAGAGTGTATGGTTTAGTGCGCATGGTTTAGAAGAAATCACGTGACACCTTGATGCTCTTGATTTTTTCAGTTCATTTATAATTGATAATGGTTAGGTGGCATGAATTGATAAAAGAATGGGGTAAACTACATGATCCAAATGAGAAACCATGTGAGGTGGAAGAGAGATTGATGTATAAAATATAAACTATACATGGTTTTAGAAAAACCGTGTGTATTACTACATAGGGTTACAATGGGGTGTTGCATGGTTAGATCATGGTTTGGACAACCATGCAATGAAACTATGTGGATGGATTGGTTTTGGATAGTTCCAAACACACAGTTGGTTTATGGTTTATAAAACCATGTGGCAACGTATAACTTCTTAAAAAGGGATATTTAACCAAAATTACCCTTGGGGTTTTAGTCCACTCCACACCATTATCCCTCATTCAGTGTGCATAAACTAGGGGTATTCCCCACCCCCTCCTCCACCCAACCCCTTGATTTAGGGTGTGTTCATGGTGATTCTTCATCATTTTACTTCCCTATTCCCCTTCATTATCTATAATCTTGGAGTTATTTTGTTTTGGTTTGGTTGATGATTCCACCATAGAATGGTGGAATCATCCGTTTCTCATATGGATTTTTATTATATTGTATAGAGGAGATCATGATATTACTTCTTCACATCACCGCATGATGTTTCATTAAGGTATTTATTCTTGAATAATTTTCTAAGTGTTTCCATAAAATTGGTTTTTGATTAACCTTGGAAATGGTATCACCTCTTATATATTCACCCAGGAATGGTTTTGGGAGTCCTTTATGGAAAAACCATGGTGGTTTCATGGAATTTAAATTAAAGGTGAATTCTTGGTGAGTTTTATGTCATTATGTTAAGTTTGGTATTGATGAATAAATTAATTATAATTATTATACTTAATTAATCATGGATTCTTGTAATTAGGTTAGATCTTTGATGGCTGAAATGAGCTCATTTAGACATTGGAAAGTTTGGATGAGGCATGTATGGGCCTTAGTAAGGAATCCAGTCTTTTAGGAAGGTTATGAAAAGATTCATCGATAAGGTAGGTAGTCTATGAGATTTAACCAAAGTAATTTTAATTTAATTAAACGTGTATGTTTCATGGGTGTTGGAATTATTTTGTGGTGAATTGATTATTTGGTTTAAGAAAATAGTCATAACCTTAGATGGAGGATGCCTTTGACCCTCCATAGATATTGTTGGATTCATTGGTGATCGTGAAACTAAACCCAATTCCACCCATGGGGTGTTAAATCTCATGAAAATGATAATGTGGGGTCTTAAAGGGTAAAATAGTTGGTATACAGGCTTAACTTGGTTAGGATTATGGGGGGTTTCATGATATCATGGTAAGAGGGATAATGGGTATAACATGGAAGTAAATGTTTTATGATTTGTGTGGGGTAAAAATGTGTTTTTCATATGTTGATTCTTTGTGAGAAGACTAATGAGGCCCTTGAAATGAATTTTGACCACATGTGTTGGGTTTTGACCCAGTTTTGGGTATCAAAGGTGGAAATTGATTCTTTGAAAATGGACTTTGTTTTAAAATGTTGTGTTTTCCTCCAATTATTTTTATTAAAGGGGTTTATTAATGGATTCTGAATGTTAATTTTAAATGGGTGTGTGGGTGCCTCTGGTGAAATTCATTGATGACACTTTCAATTATTTTGATATAAATAATGGTTTTGTACATATTGTGGAATTAAAGGTCTGTAGAGGCATTAGTAAATGGGAATTGTTTAAAAAAGTGTGTTTTGGGGTTTTTCAAATTATTTTTACGGTTAATATGTTGAAACTTAGTTTTTAAAAAAATGATTAATGGTTTAGTTACCGGAATGATGCTTGAGGCACTGTTGGTAAATTGTATGGTTTAGGTGCCAAAATGATACTCCAGGAATTGCTAGAAAACTATATGGATTAGGTTCTAAACTATCACTCCATGTATGGGTAGTATACTATGAAGAATGCATTAGAATCAGGCTATATGATTGTATAGTATTCTCTCTGGTCTAAGGAATAGGCTGATGCTCTAGGAATTCTAGTATACCATATGGAAATGGATTGAGGATTGATGATCTTCATCAATGGTTTAAGGTACCAAACCTATACTCCATGATGTATTATTAAAATTAATGAGTAGTTGATGGAATGAGGCTTTGAGCACTATTATTGTGATGTTTGGTTCCAGATGTCTTCATGTCATTCCACATACAAGGTTTAAGGAACTATATTGATTTTTTATTCTTTCATGAGTCAAATTATAGATGGGATTACCTTTATTGTTTAAGGTATGTTTCACCCCTTTTTATGATTCAGATAATCATATTGGGTTGATATTGGTTGGGTTTTCTAGGTTTTATCCCTTGAACATGAGGGCTAATGGATCACTAAATAGGTATTTGTTCTCTTATATGTGCCTCCTTTTCTATAATTTTTATCCCACAATTTTTCATAAAATGTTTTCATGAATGGTATTTTCTTTAAACACCGTTGGTAGTGTCTTACTAAGTAGTAATAACACCATGCTCAAACCTCCACTATACATCGGTACCTAAGAATCTATCATATGTTTATTATAGACATAGGTTTCAATGATTATCATGTTGATTTTTTCATGATTGGGTAGGATAGTTTTGATGGAACCTGAAAACTGGATGAGTTTCATCTTAGTGATGTAACAAATCCATTATCCTGGGTTTTATTTTATCTTTCATATTTCGGTAACCATCCAAGTGGGTGGTCAGTTGTATTGATTATATGGTACTCTGGTCCTTTATTGCATTTTATTTTATACCATATCATAATCTGTTCTGTTTTTTTATTTACTCTAATTTCAATGATACGTGGTTATTTAAATTTCTATTTTTCACTCTGATATGGGGGTATATAATCTTTATAGTTCCACGTTAGACACCCAATATTTTTCATCATCCTTTGGCATATGAGGAGGTGCGCCTAAGGTCATGTGGTGAACCAGCTCAGAGAACTTTTTCAACAACTTACGGGTCAAGATGTCACAATGTGGTATAAGAGGTTATTTTACTTTCCAACTATTTGAATATCTAGCATTTAGTTAACTAATGATATTGGAATGTGTGATAGCCTATGATGGATATCAGACAGGTGTATCATGAACACTTGTTCTAGTAGGAATTCAAGGTTACTGGGGTCTTGATTATTTTTCTAATTTATGAGGTTATGATTTTATTTTTTTTAACTTCGAGTGATGTACATGAGTTTTTTATTTGATGATTTAGGATGCAATTATATCTCTTGTAACATTGGAAGGATGACTATGATTTTGTTTTGACTCTTGTTTTAAAGAGGCAAGAGGTGTCTCATGCATCATGGTAGGCGCATAGGATCTTCATTTATAAGTCTGATACTATGTGATCTTACTGATGGCATATTCATAGTTTTTATAGTGTCAAAAAAATTAATATGATGTTTTATCATATAATTAATTGGTGGAATTATACTCACATGGGACAAATTTTATATGAATCTGTTTCTGATGGAATGTTATGTAGATCTATGGCAATATGTTTGATGTTGAGGAAATTGATGTGATCCTCATGCACAATGGGTGTAGTGCCATGGTGAGTTATCTTGGTATATGTATATGATCACTGGACCCTGGTGGGTGGTTTTTCTTTTGGATCGATTGTGTGGCTTAGTCCTCTAGTGAGCGGTCTGGTGTATAGATGTTGGAGGGGATAGGTGCCCTAGTTGTGGGTAGATGGTTTGATAGGTGATTTATTTTATAGGTTATTCCTTAGATATGGGAGTTTTGACATGCTGATGTTGTGTGATGTTTGGATGAGAGGGTGTTTGACTCCCTCTGATTTATTTCCTTCTATGAGTTGGTGTGGACCTTAGTAGTTGGACCTAGGGACTTTCCTTGAGACTTTATTTGTGGGGATATGTGGGAGATCCTAATAACTTTATTGACATGACTACAGTTTAGATATATTATGATATGGTTGACCCATGAGAGGGGTCAGATGATTTGATGGTTACTTTGGGTGTGTGAGGAATGGGTGGATGGTTTTTAGCTCTTGTAAATGGTACATAGAGGGTAAAACCTAGTATGGAGCTTAGCTGTGCTATATGACTTCAATTTGAGAGGAATAAATTATGTGTCGGTGCTTCATCATTTTGGTTGGGTTCTAGAGGGGTAGGCTCATTTTTGTGCCTAGGTGGGTAATATTTTTGAATATTGGATGTTCCTTATGGTTATGATTTAGACCAGGGGCTTAGGAAGTTATCAAAAATATTTAGATCTAGGTGTACATGTTTAATTTGGGTGATTAATATACAGGTGAGGTAGAACTGGTACATTTATCATGTGAGACACATAGACATGTTTAGTTTCCATGAGATTGAATACACTTGGAGTTATAATTATTTGGTTGGGCTTGTGCTTTCTGAAGGAATAACCAGTTAGTTTCTTGGTCTGGATAACTCTGGATATGTCTTTTGGAATATGATTAGATCATGAGGGAAAATAATGGAACTTTTTAATTTTTCTCAGGGAATAAATGGTTGCTCAAGTAGTTTTTGATTTTGAGTATTCTTTGGTTTGGGAAGGCACCATGGGTACTAATCATTGGGTGATATTAGCATGAGGGGAAGGCGTAGCCAGTGGTTAGAACTTGTGAGGAAATGTTTCGTGATATGTGACTCACTAGAGTCCTAAAAAAGTTATGTGGTTGGGCTATAAAAGATCATATAATAGTTTAATATTAATGGGATATTAGAGGGAAAAGCACTAGTGATGCATTGTGTCATTTTTCATGTGGTCAGATAGTATAGGAGTGTACGTATGAGGTTCTTGAGTTAGGTAGGAAACCATGAATAGGATAAGAACCAATGTGGGTGTGAAAATTCACTTGAGGTAAGACCAATAACTTTTAATAGGTTTGATATGTCCCTATAGTTAGAGATGACATTGAGATAGATATATTTATGGTGGTATTCATTGATGACATCTTAGTGTCTTATTATATCAAATATGATCATTCCCAATATCCTGAAATATTCTTGAGCATGGTGAGAGAGTATTATCTCTAATCCAAGATATCTAAATTTGTTTTTGGTTTCAAAAAAGGAATCCTTATATATTTCACTCATTGAGTAGTGTGTGTGAAGACATATAGTGGGAAGTGCACCACCAACCATATTTGAGTAAGGTTATAGTGGTGGTATGGACTTCACAAAATGTTATGGGTACCATCTACAAAATCCAAAAACAGGGGATAATTGATGTTTTATTTTTATGATTTGGTGAGTGTTAGAAACCCACATGAAAATATTTTGTTATTAGTGGTTGGAGTGTGGGATATAGTGGTTGGAGTTTCTTGAGTGAGGTGGTGACATGAAAACTCCTATAGTGGGGAGTGATGCATTGTTCATGAAGGTGATACCATCATGCAAAAAGGGTCGTATGTGTGTAGAACTAACCATGGACTAGTCAGGGTGGAATTATGAGTCCAATTAATAACCATTGAGGTACGTGGTTGAATTTTATAGGGAATGATAATAGTAAATCAGTTGTGGTAGATTATTGATTTGATTGTTGTATTTGGGCTTGAGGTAGATCTGAAAAGTAATATGAGGTGCTTGTGTTAGAGGTGTGTCAATGGTGTGGTTGATCTTATGGAATGTTTTGATTAAATGGAGGATCTAACTATATAATCACTAGGATTCGTTTATGGAGTCCAATGGGAGTGTTCATATGACTGTGTACCCATATACTATTTAAAGGTTGTGGTTTGATTGTGTTTTAGGCATTCAGAAATAGAATGAGGTCATCAGTGATAACATATGACCAACATAGCTTGGTTAGTGGGGATGGATGACCACTAAGACTTCACATTAATGTGAAGTATTATGGAAGAGAGGTTGTAATATCCCATGCCCATACAAGTTGGAAATTTCAAAAGGAATTTAAATTTTCTTTTATTGGATGAGATGAATTTTAAATCAAGACTGAGAATGATATTATGAGAGTTAGAATGCCTAAAAATTATGTTTTGAGTTTATGAATAAGGATAAAAAGGTAGTTAAGGTGTTTATATGGGATTCAAAGGCTTCATGTTATGTTTCAAATGTTTAGGATTTTTTTTGTAAAGAGCACATGTCATACTGTGCATAGTTTAGGAAACACCATGTGAAACGTTGACGATTGGGATGTTTTAAGTTTATTTTGAACTGAGCATGATTAGCTTCCATGGTTAGAACATGGCTTGGAGTAAACTATGAATGATAAAAGAGGAATCATGTGATGTGTTAGAGAGTATGTGTTATGGTGCAAGACATGTCCATTGTTTCATAAAAACTATCTGCCTTACTGAATAGGGGTCTAGTGGGGTGTTTCATGGTTTGCACACGGTTTGCCCATCCATGCAACCAAACCATGCTAGTGGGTTGGCTTGGTAGAGTGATAACTACACAGTTGGTTCATGATTTTGAAAAAATTTCGGCTAAACAATGCAGATTCTTGGAACATCATTTAAAGGTGTAATTTACCAAAATTCCCCTTGGGCTTCTAGGACACTCCACCACCTTTATCCTCTATTTAGTGTGTACAAACTAGGAGTATTACCAACCCTATTATCCTCCTCCAAACCCTTTATTTGGAGTGTGTTCATGGAGATTATTTAGTGTTGTAGGTGATTCCTTCTCCTCCAACAACCTATTTTCATCTCCCCATTCCTTATCTCTAATTTTAGAGTTCCCTAGTTTAAGTATAATTAAAGATTCCACCAGAGCATGTTTTAATTATCTTTTTCTCATGGTTTTTGGTAAGATTGTATAGAGGTAATCCCAATATGACATCAATTAATCATATCATAAAATTTCATTAAGGTATGCAGTCTTACAGAATCTTATTAGGTTTTCTATCAATTTGGATTTTAATAACCTTAGATATGGTATCACCTCTTAAAAATTTGGTCAAGAATGGTGTCGGGAGTTCATTGTGGACCTCTCATGGTTGTTTCATTGAGTTTAAACGAGAGTTGAATGTATGGTGAGTTTTATATAATTTTGTTGATTTTATTATTGATTAATCAATTAATTATAATTGTTATACTTAATTAATTTTCTTTTCTGGGAATGAGGTTAGAGATTGGATGGTTGGAATGAGCTCGTTTGGATGCTGAGGTGTTTTAGTTAGGGATGGATAGGCCTTGGTAAGGCCTTAAAGATTTGGGAAGGTTATGGAATGCTTTATTTATGAGGTAGGTGGTTTAAGATATTTACCTACATTTATTTTAATTTTCATACATGTGTATGTATCATGGTACTTAATTCCATTGTGTAGTGAATTCATCCATGGATTAAAAAAATAGATAAAAACTTAGACGAATGCCTATGGCAATCCACATATCTTGTTGGATTCATTGGGGATTTTGAAATCTAACCCAGGATTTCCTATGGGGTGGTACGTCTCTTGAAAATGGTAAAGTCATATTTTAATGTGAAAAATTGCTGGTGTATGGTCTTAACCCAGTTACGATCTTGAGTTTACATGATATCATGGTTAGAGGGATAATGGGTATAGCTTGAAAATTAATTTTTTTTGGCTTTTAATGGGATAAAAGGAGTTGTTATAACGTACTAAGTCATTTTGATAAGACCTATAAGGCCCTTGAAATGGATTTTGACCATGCTTGTTGGGTTTTGACCCAATTATAGGTGTCCAAATGGAAAAGAGATATTTTGAAAATGGTTCTCATTTTAAAATTAGGTGTTAAAATCTAGGTGGATTATAAAATGGTCTTTATAAATTGATTTCAAATGGTGATTTGAAATTGGTGTTTAGTTTCCCATTTGGGGAAAAGCCTTGAATACCCTTTTAATGGTTTTGAAGGAAATACAGGCTTTAGAATTGATTTGGTGTTAATGGTAGATAGGGACCTTGGTAAATGGGAATGGTGTGAAAGAAAGATGTGTTTTGGATTTTAGAATTATTTATGAGGTCAAAATGTTAACCCATAGTATTTTAGGAAATATTGAATTGTTTGGGTGCTGGAATGATGTTCTAAGCATTGGTGGTAAAATGTAATGTTTATGTTCTAGACTGACACTCTAGGAACTAGTAGCAAACTATTGGTCGGAGTGGATTCTCAAGAGGGGGGGGGGGGTGAATTGAGTTCCAGTTAAAATTTATGTTAAAAATTATTTCTAATAAAATCCCCAATTTCTAAAACAAGTTAAATTGTAGTGAATTTGTAAAACAGTAAAGGTTCAATTAGGTTCTCAAAAGATTGATTAGGTCTCAGTTAATTTAATCAGAAGATTAAATTAGCTATTGAAACTAATATACCAATTTACAATAATTAGAAACACTTGCTAGATTAATTATCAAAGTAACTTTAAAATAGTTCTGTATTTCAAAGTAACAGTAGAGGAATATAAATTAGATATTTTATACTTTATACTTAAACTAAAATGCACAGTAGACATAACAAAGATGTTCAGTCTCAAGCCAAGACGTAGTCCTCTTAAATTTGTATATAAATTTAATCCACACCCTAGATCGGGGTTAACAACAGTACAAGACTGTCCATGCCACGTAGGGACCTCTACCATAGTTCTTTGTGGGAAACAAAAAAAACAAAGTCCAGGCCACACAAGGACCTCTTCCACAGTTCTCATGGGTAAACAAGAATAAACAGTTTCGTGTGAGGATTTTGATATCCTCCAGTTCAGAATAGGAGACAGTGTGTGTGTAATATATACAGAGTACACACACTACTCGAGAAAGTAAATAATAAATCACTTAGAGCGATTATATGAATGTTTAGAAAGATCTAGTGATTGGCAGTGTAGCTCTGGACCTGTTCGATTCAGTAGAAACACTTCTTAGTCCTTCTTTGGTTTTTCCGTTGAAAAATAGAGTGTCGTTGTTCAGCTTTTGTTCTTCAGGAGTGAAGATTTTATCTTGAATTTAGATTACGTTGTGTGTTATTTAGTAGTGTCAGATTGTATGCATGAGAGTTCTTTGAAGATATTGCAATGTGTTCCACTTCTGTTCAGTATAGTGCTGGAATGTATTGTCTTTATGTATTGCTCTTTTTCACTCTCGAGCACTTGGGTGGACTCTTGTGTATCTTTTGTTCTACTGCAGATCAATCTTCTTTATATTCCATAAGCTCCAGAAATAGGAATTATTACATGTTTATAGGTATGAGGTACAGTTTCCTGACATGAAACAACTATCATTAAATGACATTAAATGCATTAAAAACATTAAATATTACCTTTATCAATATTTAAAAAATATTGACAGAAAGGTTAAGAGAGGGTGTCTCCTTCACGGTACGTCCTTCAATGTGTCTCCTTCACGGTATGTCCTTCATGGTGTCTGAGTCACGGTTTCTTCTTCATGGTGTGTCCTTCACGGTGTGATTCTCACGATGTGTCCTTCACTGTGTCTGAGTAACGGTTTCTTCTTCACAGTGTATCCTTCACGGTGTGTTGCTCATGGTGTGTGAGTCATGGTTTGTAACACCCCAAGCTTCTACGGTACGTTTCTCTTTGAATAATGCGATAGCGTGTGTTGTACGCAACACCGAGTTCTAACAACCAATCAAACTAGCCGTTATGAATAGTAATAACTACTTTTTAAAATTATATATATTTTATATTTCAAAATGGACTTCATTTTTGGATTCGGAATATCTAATTTAGCCTAAGGTGAAATTTTGGTACTTTTCGGATAACTTTCATATTTTGATGAATAGTGAAAATTACTAAATTTTAATTAAAAACAACTTTTTTAATCAAAATAATTAATAGTGATAAATTATGAATTTTAGTAGTTTTAAAGTATATTTAGAATATATTTTTACCATTTAATATAATTTTGGTCATTGGACATAATTTTACAATTAAACCGAACATAAACAAGTGTCAATCTTTTGATAGTTATTATCTCTTAAAAACACGCTTTTTGTTTTGACAGCGGGAATTAATTTTAAATTAATTTCTACCACTTCTGTGTTTTGAATTTAGGAAAATGGATTCAATATTTGGAATCAGGATGTTTAAATTGTGTAAATAGGTAGCTTTTATTTTTAGATATTTTGAATAATTACTGCGGTAAATATTTTATTTACCATGGTTAAGGGTAAATCCGGTAAATAAGGGTTACAAAATAATATAATAATAATACTAAATTACCCTAAAACATGTCTTAACTCTATTTTTTGATACATGGTCGACCAGGGGCATCTTTGGGTCGATTTTGGGACCCCATGGATCCACTTGTAAGTGATAATGACACTTTATTTTAATTAAGTTAAAATGAATACAAAAATGACACAAGCATATATCTTTTAGAGAAACAATTGTTACATAGGGTTATATATGTTGGATGTTAGATTATAAATATTCATTAGAAAGATAAAAAGATTTCCTACATAATCATATTTTATTTATAATTTTTAGACATTAAATAATTTATTTTATTTATGACACAATGATGATGCAGTAATTACTATAATAGTGAAAAATTAAAATAATTGATATTATAAATACCCAAATAAATATAATATGAAACTTTTAATGAATTAAACTAATTTTATAGGATAATATGATATATTAGGATTTATTTAATTGACTTTGTTCGAAGTAATCAATCTGTAATGAGTTTCAAAAAAATCAACTATTGAATATTGTCAAAATTGACATAAAAGAGTTCTTAAAACAAATATTATATTATTAATTGATATTAAATTCCTAAAAATCTAAGGATCGGCCAAGAGACTTATATCATGATAGTTTCATCATTAATGGACCACTTGGGGGTCGGTTGGATGTATGTAGTACGTTTATCAACCATATTATATAAAAATACAAAGAGACATTGTAAAAGTGAAACTAATTAACTTAGAGTTAAAACAGAAAGATAAGGTTAATATAAGTACCCAAACCTGTCTACATTCTATTGGTTGAGTTGTTTTCGACCCATCCCCACCTTAACCTTTGAATAATCAACTTTGGATCCATTAGAAACCGAATATGAATTTATTATAAATTAATATTTCTAGCTTTTCCAAAGGTGCCCCTCACCCCTCTTATAAAAGGGCACTCCTCCTTCTCATTTCTTCACACCTTCAAAGCCTTTTGGTTCTGCCAAACTCTGCCCAAATACTCTCCCAACTTCCCTCACTACAACCTAAGGGCCTTAGTTTGATCAGAAAGCCAACCTAAGGAGCCCTTTTGATCAAATCAAAAGGAAGAACCCGAAGAAGAGGTAATGATTTCACCACCCTTTTCTAAGTTCATTTCTTCTTCCACTTCATCTTCCTTTGTTGTTACCATTATAAAATAATAAATCCAGTATCATATATATACTGTGATGTTATTATAAATATGGTACAACCATATTCAGTATTCTATCCACCCTTTGAATAACATGTCACCATACGTGCGTACGTACGGCTTACCGTCTCCACGTCGTGGTGTAATTGTTATTCAATATAATATTATTTGGATGGGTATAATAATGATGTGTAACTCATGTAAATAATAAATATAACATGTTAAGGATTCTGTATATATGATATACCATCCATTTATATATTATTTTAATATCAAAAGAATGATATTGTCGCTCGTTCGTACGTACGGACTACCGTCTCCACGAACGCGATGAGATTCATTCTCCATCGTATCCATTCAAGTATAATTATCATTTGATGATTTAAAAAATGATGTTTAAGGACTTGATATCATTATGGATATGAATAATATAAAACCTATCCTTTACAAACATGTCTTACATAACAAAACATATAAAAGAAAACAAGTAAGTTAACACCTGAAACAACAATAATACTAAGATATTATTATCAAATCAATATTAAAAGATCATATATGATATCATATTAATGTATATGATTATTTTATAATTTAATAACAATTATTTCACCATTATACAGGAGGTTAACCTACCCCAACCAAGGAAAAGTACAAGGTAAGGGTTATTTCACAATCTCTTCATTATCCGAGGTTGTTTATACGTAATAATCTACTGGGATCTCTTTATCATCCATATCCATGTTTCTTAAAAATGTATTTCAAAACATTTTTACTATTTACTAGAATATGAGTTAAAGTCATTTATACCCTTTTTGACTTTTATAAGTGGGTTATAAAGGAATCTTTCGGTCGTTTTCAAAACAATGTCCTTTTTAACCTTTTCGACAGAATTAAGGTAAGAATGTTTTTTTAACTTATACGGCGGGTGAGGCTATTTTCCGCTGTTATAAAATCTTCAAAGCTTCCCTTACAAGCTTATAAGAATATTTTCAAAGAAAATGTTTTATTTTATATGGATCTTAAATGTTTTCAAATTAAAAGGAGATATTTCTTTAAAAAGAATATTGATTTCATCTATGTCAACATCCTTAGATGGATTTTAAGATTATTTGAAGTTGATTTATTATGATACAAAACTTCTATATTGTATTGAAGGTTTTGTGATATGTTTGACTATGGATGTGCTATTTTTATAACATTCATAGTTTATGGTGAAATTATTTACATTTCATATGCTAGTTTTAATACGAATGTTTATGTTATGTTTAAACCTTTTCATATGGGAATGCATTGGACTTAGTAAGTGATGGGTGTAGCCCGATATAGCTCCTCGATGCATCGGTAGGTCTCATGAGACAAAGTAGTGTCTTGGCACAAGGCCTTGACAAAATCTTATTTGTAGTCTTGGCACGAGGCATTGACTATGTGGTTATGATAGTCTGGCATTATGCATTCCAACATTATGAAAGTGGTTAGTGATTTTGCATGTGATTATTCGATTAGTAGAATATCCATGTGAATGAGTAAATGGAATTATTGTATTTTATTTATGCCATACAATGTTGAATGTTCAAGTTTGAAAGGTTTTTGTTTATTTATACATTTCACTAAATGTTTATTCTCATTTATGAAAGTTTCCGCTATATTGTTATCCTTACTGGGCATTTGAGCTCACCCCATTTCTATGTTTTATTTTTCCTAGGAAGTGAAGAAGTAAATTATGAATGACCTGCAGGGATATTATGTGGGGATATGAGTGTGGAATATGGAGACATTATGTTGTTGTAGTAGTTTTTCATTTTATGATGTAATGTAAAACTTATGAATATATCTAGTGTTTCCAAGGCTACTAAACCAATCGGTCCTTCGAGATTTGATCTTTCTTTTGATCATGCCAATGTTATGTAATAATGCATCGACTCTAGGTAACTAGGGTTGGGGCGTTACAGTTGTTATCAGGGGATGTTTAGTACAAACCTTGGAAGCTAGATTTAGATAAACTCTGATTAGAGCACGCAGAACTAAGATGAACTTTGAGGATTAGTATAGAAGAACTTCCTAGAATTTTGGTATTGTATAGATTTTGTGAGTTTTCCGAGCAATAAATCCCTGTCTGGATACGAGCAGGTAGAGGCGGCTC
Source organism: Viscum album (assembly GCA_963277665.1). Lineage (NCBI taxonomy): Eukaryota > Viridiplantae > Streptophyta > Magnoliopsida > Santalales > Viscaceae > Viscum > Viscum album. The sequence goes on from OY728157.1 coordinate 573,086,628, forward strand.
TGGCACAGATGTACCTAGGGGTAAAACCCAAAAACACCGCTTTGAGCTAGACTCGAACGGGAACTGGTGCACGACAACGGGCCTTGCTGCACTCTTGGTTACGACACTCCCGGGGGATATGCTTAGGATAACACTCATTTTCATTACAAATCATTTTGAAGGGATTATGAGTATTTACTTCCTCAATGAAAACATTCTTATGATTATGGATTATATCCATAAATAGTCCAATTTATGTTAAGTGTTTTATAAGTATGGGATTATGTATTTTGATTCATAAACTGATCTAGTTTATGCCATTGTTTAGAAATGGCGCCTAGTGGAAGAAATGGAAACCGTATCAATGCACGCACTCCATGTAGGGATTGCCCTCCTGCTCAAGATAATTATAGTGGGGCTGGTGATGCAACTGGTGCCGATCAGCTAATCACCATACTGGGAAAACTTACTCAGGTTATGAATAATAACCTTACCCGTATGGAGCACCCTGATCCGCAGCGTGGAGGATCAATGTTAGATCGATTCATGAGGCAACAACCACCAACGTTCAATGGGAGTACAAATCCCTTAGTATCTGATCAATGGATATTTTCCCTAGAGAAAATATTTCAGGCTTTGGGGAGTAGTGAAAGGGAAAAAGTTATCATGGCAGTTTACCGCCTCACTGGAGATGCTGATCAATGGTGGTCATTGATTCAAAATACGAAGGAAGATGATGAAGTATAAAATATGGAATGGAGGGAGTTCAAAGATCTGTTTTTAGAAAAATACTTTCCTCGTGACCATCGAGCAGATATGGAAAGGCAATTTCTGAGTCTGAGACAAAAGGAGGATGAGAATGTCACAAAGTATGAGGCTAACTTTACAAGGTTAGCGAGGTATGATAGAGATTATATTTTCAACCCAAGAAGTAATATTGATCGTTTCTTTGATGGGTTAAAACCATTTCTCTGTCGAGCATTAGTCTCACAATCCTTTTCATCGTACGAAGACATTGTCTCATGTGCTATCAAGACCGAAAAGGAATTCTATAAGTCTTATGACTTTAAAGCAAAGCAAGAGAAGAAGAGGCCTACTGATCAATCTGGGAATGGAAATAAGGGGAAGAAAGGAAAGGTTGAATATCCATCCTGTGGTAAATGTGGGAATAAACACCTCGGTGCTTGCTTGAAGGGAATGGGAGTCTATTACAAGTGTGGTGAAAAAGGCCACCAAGCTCGTGATTGCAAAGGGAAGAAGGAAGCCACCAACGTTCAGTGCTACAATTGCAGGGAGAAGGGACATTATGCGAATGAATGTCCTAAGCGTCAGGAGAACTTACCTCAGAAAAGGCCAAGGGATCAAGGCCAAGCTTATGCGATCACTACTGCTGAGGTAGAAGCTCCGAAAGACGTGGTGGCAGGTAATTTAATGGTTTCCTCAAGTTTAGCAAATGCATTATTTGACTCTGGATCGTCGCATTGTTTCATATCTTCCCAGTTTTCTAAGAAAATTAGATATTTCCAATTTGATTTAACAAGGGAGTTGTCAGTTAAAACTCCTAAGGGAAGTATCATTGCAACAAAGTTTTGTGAATCAGTCCCCATTAGAGCACATAAATTTTCTTTATCTGCTGATCTCATCGTCATAACTATGATTGAGTTTGATATAATCCTCGGTATGGACTGGCTTTCGGACTATGATGTGAAGATTTATTGTAAAAAGAAAGAGGTTACGATTCTTGATGATAATGATAAGGAACACCTTATCTTTAGAGCAGAATCGTCACCACCTAATTCTTATTTAGATCCACCCTCAATAGCTCAACTAAATTCAATTATTGGGGAGGAAGAGAATGAAATAACTGTCGGTGAGGAAAAGAATGTTCAAATAGAGGATGTACCTGTTGTGAAAGAATTTGTAGATGTATTTCCGGAAGATTTACCTGGACATCCTCCAGAACGAGAAGTTGAGTTTTCCATTGATTTGATTTCTGGATCAAGGCCTATATCGAAGACCCCTTATAGAATGGCCACTGTAGAGTTAGTCGAACTAAAGAAAAAACTAGAAGAAATTTAGTAATAAGGGATTTATTCTCCCTAGTGTTTCTCCATGGGGAGCCCCTATTCTTTTTGTTAAAAAGAAAGACGGATCTATGAGGTTATGTATCGACTACAGGGAGATCAATGCTATAACGATAAAGAACAAGTATCCCCTACCTCTTATTGATAATTTATTTGACCAACTGCATGGAGCTCAATACTTTTCAAAGATTGACCTTCGATCTGGATACCATCAGTTGTGTGTGAAGAAGGAAGACATTCCTAAGACAGCATTTCGAACCAGGTACGGGCATTACGAGTTTAACGTAATGCCGTTTGGATTGACTAATGCACCCTCTGTATTCATGGATCTGATGAATAGTGTTTTCAAGGAGTATCTCGATGAATTTGTGGTGGTATTTATTGATGATATCTTGGTATACTCCAAAACCTACGAAGATCATGAAAATCACTTGCGAATTATCTTGAAGACTCTGAGGAGGCATGAATTATATGGGAAGTTTAGCAAGTGTGAATTCTGGCTTCATGAGATTTCTTTTATTGGCCATATTGTCTCTAAAGATGGAATCTCTTTTGATCCTTCTAAGACCAAGGCAATCTAAGAATGGCCAGCACCTACGAGTATAACTGAGGTACGCATTTTTATCGGTTTGGCAGGTTATTATCGACATTTCGTCCAGAATTTTGCCCGATTGGCTAACCCGTTAACGAAGCTCACACGTAAAGGGGTTAAATTTGTTTGGACAAAAGAGTGTGAAGAATGTTTTGAAGAACTGAAGAAAAGATTAGTCAATGCTCCTATATTGACTCTACCATCGGGGAATGATGGGTTCGTTATTTATACTGATGCATCAAAGAAAGGAATTGGCTGTGTCCTTATGCAGAATGATAGAGTTATTGCCTATGCATCACGACAGTTGAAAATTTATGAACAAAACTATCCTACTCATGATCTCAAGTTAGCAGCTGTTATCTTTGCTTTGAAGATATGGAGGCACTACCTCTATGGTGAAAAAAGTGAGATTTATACTGATCACAAGAGTTTGAAGTATATTTTCTCACAAAAAGAACTCAACATGAGGCAAAGGAGATGGCTTGAATTACTCAAGGATTATGATTGTACGATACACTACCACTCGGGGAAGGAAAACAAGGTGGCAGATGCTTTGAGTAGAAAAGACCATGGAGTTTTGAACAATATGAGAATTGAAAGGGATCCAATTTTCATGGATCTAGTGAAGATGGACATGGGAATAACCAGGGAAGGTGAAACATCAATGCTTTTTCAAATGGTTGCCAAACCATCTTTACAAGAATGGATTAAGATTTCTCAGACCGATGATGAAGAATTCCAAAAGAAGATTAAAGCTGTGAATGATGGGAGATTGAGAGACTTTGTGTATGAAGATGTAATTTTGAAATTCGGGAAGAGACTTTGTGTTCCCGATTTACCTGATCTAAAAAGGGAATTGCTGGATGATGCTCATAGTTCCAATTTCTCTATACACCCTGGGAGCACAAAAATATATATAGATTTGAAGGAACATTTTTGGTGGGACAACATGAAGAGGGAGATTGCTGATTTTGTGTCAAGATGTATGGTTTGTCAACAAGTGAAAGCTGGAAGGCAACAGCCTGGAGGAGTCATGCAACCTCTTCCCATACTGGAGTGGAAATGGGAGAATATTACGATGGACTTTGTCATGGGGCTACCAAAGACTCCTAGAAGGAATGATGCAATATGGGTTATTGTTGATCATCTTACCAAGTCAGCACATTTTCTTGCTATAAGAGAAGATCTACCCCTGGAACGTTTAGAAAGACTATATATTAATGAAGTTGTGAGACTTCATGGAGTACCCTTATCAATTGTTTCTGATCGTGATCCCCATTTTACATCAAGATTTTGGAAAAGTATTCAGAAATCCCTGGATACTGAACTTCATTTGAGCACTGCTTACCACCCTCAGACAGATGGACAATCAGAACGGACTATTCAGACCTTACAAGACATGTTGAGATCCTGCTCACATGACTTTCAGGGTATGTGGGATCAATATTTACCTCTGGTATAATTTTTCTATAACAATAGCTTCCATTCGAGTATTCAGATGGCACCATATGAAGCGTTATACGGAAAGAGATGTCGTACACCAACCTGTTGGGATGACGTCGGTGAAAGAAAACTTGTATGTCCGGAACTGGTGGAGGAAACGATGGAAAGGGTGAAGGTAATCCAAAATCACATCAGGGCAGCTCAAAGTAGGCAGAAGAGCTATGCCGATAATCGAAGGAAGGATTTGGAATTTCAAGTTGGTGATCATGTTTTCCTGAAGGTATCTCTGTGGAAAGGAGTCATACGTTTTGGTAAGAAAGGTAAATTGAGTCCTAGGTACATCAGACCTTTCGAAATTCAAGAACGAATTGGGGTTGTAGCTTACCGATTGGCAATGCCGCCAAGTCTCTCCAAAGTTCACGATGTGTTCCACATATCTCTGTTGAGGAAATACATGCCTGATCCAACGCATGTACTCACCTATGAGGAATTAGAACTGGAACCCGATCTTTCCTATTGTGAAGAGCCCGTCAGGAATCTTGATACGAGAGAATAAGTACTGAGAAACCGGACGACGCGTCTGGTAAAAGTTTTGTGGAGAAACCATAAGATGGAAGAGGCTACGTGGGAACCCGAGGAACTTATGATGAAGAACCACCCGAGTCTTTTCATGCGATAGTATTCTAGAAATTTCAAGGACGAAATTATTTGAAGGAGGGGAGAATGTAACACCCCAAGCTTCTACGGTACGCTTCTCTTTGAATAATGCGATAGCGTGTGTTGTACGCAACACCGAGTTCTAACAACCAATCAAACTAGCCGTTATGAATAGTAATACCTACTTTTTAAAATTATATATATATTATATTTCAAAATGGACTTCATTTTTGGATTCGGAATATCTAATTTAGCCTAAGGTGAAATTTTGGTACTTTTCGGATAACTTTCATATTTTGATGAATAGTTAAAATTACTAAATTTTAATTAAAAACAACTTTTTTAATCAAAATAATTAATAGTGATAAATTATGAATTTTAGTAGTTTTAAAGTATATTTAGAATATAATTTTACCATTTAATATAATTTTGGTCATTGGACATAATTTTACAATTAAACCGAACATAAACAAGTGTCAATCTTTTGATAGTTATTATCTCTTAAAAACATGCTTTTTTTTTACAGCGGGAATTAATTTTAAATTAATTTCTACCACTTCTGTGTTTTGAATTTAATAAAATGGATTCCATATTTGGAATCAGAATGTTCAAATTGTGTAAATAGGTAGCTTTTATTTTTAGGCATTTTGAATAATTACTGCGGTAAATATTTTATTTACCATGGTTAAGGGTAAATCCGGTAAATAAGGGTTAAAAAATAATATTATAATAATACTAAATTACCCTAAAACGTGTCTTAACCCTATTGGTTGATACACGGTCGACCATGGGCATCTTTGGGTCGATTTTGGGACCCCATGGATCCACTTGTAAGTGATAATGACACTTTATTTTAATTAAGTTAAAATGAATACAAAAATGACACAATCATATATCTTTTAGAAAAACAATTGTTACATAGGGTTATATATGTTGGATTTTTGATTATAAATATTCATTAGAAAGATAAAACGATTTCCTACATAATGATATTTTATTTCTAATTTTTATACATTAAATAATTTATTTTATTTATGACACAATGATGATGCAGTAATTACTATAATAGTGAACAATTAAAATAATTGATATTATAAATACCCAAATAAATATAATATGAAACTTTTAATGAATTAAACTAATTTTATAGGATAATATGATATATTAGGATTTATTTAATTGACTTTTTTCGATGTAATAATTCTGTTATGAGTTTCACAAAAATCAACTATTGAATAGTGTCAAAATTGACATAAAAGAGTTCTTAAAACAAATATTATATTATTAATTGATATTAAATTCCTAAAAAACTAAGGTTCGTCCAAGATACTTATATCATGATAGTTTCATCATTAATGGACCACTTGGGGGTCTCTTGGATGTATGTAGTAAGTTTATTAACCATATTATATAAAAATACAAAGAGATATTGTAAAAGTGAAACTAATTAACTTAGAGTTAAAACTTAAAGATAAGGTTAATATAAGTACCCAAACCTGTCTAAATTCTATTGGTTGAGTTATTTTCGACCCATACCCACCTTAAACTTTGAATAATCAACTTTGTATCCATTATAAACCGAATATGAATTTATTATAAATTAATATTTCTAGCTTTTCCAAAGGTGCCCCTCACCCCTCTTATAAAATGGCACTTCTCCTTCTCATTTCATCACACCTTCAAAGCATTTTGGTTCGGCCAAACTCTGCCCAAATACTCTCCCAACTTCCCTCACTACAACCTAGGGGCCTTAGTTTGATCATAAAGCCAACCTAAGGAGCCCTTTTGATCAAATCAAAAAGAAGAACCCGAAGAAGAGGTAATGATTTCACCACCCTTTTCTAAGTTCATTTATTCTTCCACTTCTTCTTCCTTTGTTGTTACCATTCTAAAATAATAAATACAGTATTATATATATACTGTGATGTTGTTATAAATATGGTACAACCATATTCAGTATTATATCCACCCTTTTAATAACATGGCACCATACGTGCGTACGTACGGCTTACCGTCTCCACCTCGTGGTGTAATTGTTATTCAATATAATATTATTTGGATGGGTATAATAATGATGTGTAACTCATGTAAATAATAATTATTACATGTTAAGGAATATGTATATATGATATACCATCCATTTATATATTATTTTAATATCAAAATAATGATATTGTCGCTCGTGCGTACGTACGGACTACCGTCTCCACAAACGCGATGAGATTCATTCTCCATCGTGTCCATTCAATTATAATTATCATTTTATGATTTAAAAAATGATGTTTAAGGAATTGATATCATTCTGGATATCAATAATATAAAACCTATCCTTTACAAACATGTCTTACGTAACAAAACATATAAAAGAAAACAAGTAAGTTAACGCCTGAAACAACGATAATACTAAGATATTATTATCAAATCAATATTAAAAGATCATATATGATATCATATTAATGTATATGATTATTGTATAACTTAATAACAATTATTTCATCATTATACAGGAGGTTAACCTACCCCAACCAAGGAAAAATACAAGGTAAGGTTTATTTCACAATCTCTTCATTATCCGAGGTTGTTTATACGTAATAATCTATTGGGATCTCTTTATCATCCACATACATGTTTCTTAAAAATGTATTTCAAAACATTTTTAATATTTACTAGAATATGAGTTAAAGTCATTTATACCATTTTTGACTTTTATAATTGGTTTATAAAGGAATCTTTCGGTCGTTTTCAAAACAAGTTCCTTTTTAACCTTTTCGACAGAATTAAGGTAAGATTGTTTTTTTAACTTATACGGCGGGTGCGGCTATTTTCCGCTGTTATAAAATCTTCAAAGCTTCCCTTACAAGATTATAAGAATATTTTCAAATAAAATGTTTTATTTTATATGGATCTTAAATGATTTCAAATTAAAAGGAAATATTTCTTTAAAAAGAATATTGATTTCATCTATGTAAACATCCTTTGATGGATTTTAAGATTATTTAAAGTTGATTTATTATGATACAAAACTTCTATATTGTATTGAAGGTTTTGTGATATGTTTGACTGTTGATGTGATATTTTTATACCATTCATAGTTTATGGTGAAATTATTTACATTTCGTATGCTAGTTTTAATACGAATGTTTATGTTATGTTCAAACCTTTTCATATGGGAATGCATTGGACTTAGTAAGTGACGGGTGGAGCCCGCTATAGCTCCTCGATGCATCGGTAGGTCTCATGAGACAAACTAGTGTCTTGGCACAAGGCCTTGACAAAATCTTATTTGTAGTCTTGGCACGAGGCCTTGACTATGTGGTTATGATAGTCTGGCATTATGCATTCCAACATTATAAAAGTGGTTAGTGATTTTGCATGTGATTATTCGATTAGTAGAATATCCATGGGAATGAGTAAATGGAATTATTTTATTTTATTTATGCCATACAATGTTGAATGTTCAAGTTTGAAAGGCTGTTGTTTAGTTATACATTTCTCTAAATGTTTATTCTCATTTATGAAAGTTTCCGCTATATTGTTATCCTTACTGGGCATTTGAGCTCACCCCTTTTCTATGTTTTATTTTTCCCAGGAAGTGAAGAAGTAAATTATGAATGACCTACAGGGATATTATGTGGAGATATGAGTGTGGATTATGGAGACATTATGTTGTTGTAGTAGTTTTTCATTTTATGAGGTAATGTAAAACTTATGAATATATCTAGTGTTTACAAGGCTAATAAACCAATCAGTCTTTCGAGATTTGATCTTTGTTGTGATCATGCCAATGTTATGTAATAATGCACCGACTCTGGGTAACTAGGGTCGGGGCGTTACATGGTTTCTTCTTCACGGTGTGTCCTTCACAGTGTGTTTCTCACAGTGTCTATTTGACTGTGGGAATCTTCACGGTGTCTTGTACATAGGCAAATAACTGTGCTCAAACTTAAATAGTAATATGCATAAAATGGATTGAGCTTAACCATTATAAAGTGTAAGATAACATGAAGCGTAAATACATATGAGAAACAAGATATGTGAGATTTGTGACTAATGATAAGATGTATAATTATTATTAATATTTGAGATCATTAACAAGATGTGAAATTATGATTAAGATTTGTGATCATTAAAACATGATTAATACATGAGGAGTTCAACAATATCCCCCTTTTTGATGATCAAAAATCATGTAAAGGTAAAGTATAAGTTAAATGAAACTATAGAGAAAGTATCATATATAATAACATATTCTAGAATAACACATCACTATTTCTCCCCCTTTTGGGTTTATCAAAAAGTAGAAAGTGTAGAGAAAAAACAGTTCATATGTCATTAAAAGGGTTCAGAATACACCATACAATAGAAATACAAACAATAAATGATCAAATACATCCCCATAAAAAAGAAATTAGTCACTGGGCTTCTTCAAGGATTGGCCTTCCCTTTGCCTTTATCAGGTGTGGATGTGGAAGAAGGCATAGAGGTGGTAGACAAAGAAATTAAAGGTAGACCTTCAAAGATAGAGGGAACCAAAGATGGAGCTGTAGAGGATCTCGTCTGTGGATGATCAAGAATGACTGGCCTGATCTGAGCTAGAGCTTGGCTAACCGACATGGTACTGGAGGCTAAATCAGGTAGTCTAGGTCTAAGAGGGGCATCCACTGGAGTAACTATTGTAGTACTTTGGACATGGATATTGTGCTTCAGAAGGTTGATGAAGTCTATGATAATTTCTCCTCCATATTGAATAGCCTTTTCAAAATCATCTTTATTCTCCGTGAATTTGTCCAACAATCTGGTGAACTCAGTGAGCTTCTGAACTTGAGTTTTGAAATCCTGAGTCATATGAGGTATATTAATATTTTCCATAAGATACTTAAAGTTATTTATTATAAAAGATTTGGAGTAAAACTGATTGAGATACAAATCTATCTTCTTGGTGATCTCCTATTGAGCATCATTGGAAATCTTCGAATGAACTTGAACAAGATCAAGAGCTCTATCAATGTTCTTAACTACTTCTGAAAAAGGAGACAGATCCAACCCACTTAAAGAATTCTGAATTTCTTCCTTAATTATGGATCTGATAAGAGAATCATCTAAAGAAGGTATGGAGGTCTTACCAGAGGGAGGAGAAGCCTTGAAAGATACGGTTAGAGCATTGAGTTGTTTCAAAAACTTTTGAGGAAATCCAGTGTATTCATCTGTAAGATTATTCAGATTATCTTCAAGATCTCTCATGCATTGCATCATATTTGTGTTTCTTTCTCCAATATTTTCATCAAAAGATAATATATAGGGATGTATTTGGGAAAAAATCTCTTTATAGATGTTGGAAACATAAGGCTTTGGAGAAGTAGGAATAGGTGCAGGAGCAGGAGGAAGCTCTGATCTGGAAGACAGTTCTTGTTATAGGTTCTCAACCAAACCATTCAGAGTTGCAACAGAAGCACTACGAATTTTTTTTTCAACCCTTACTTCTTTAATTTCATGGATCATTCTGGGTTAAATAAGCAGAATAATATTTTCCAAAAGAATCGAGGAATCTTCCTGACTTAGTTGAGTCACAGGATGAGGTTGGTAGGATATAATCTTCTAAACTATAGATAAGATAGTCTCTCTAAAGTCATTAAAATATTATTTACTTACAAAAGAGTGTTGATCAGGTAAGGATTTTGGTGAATAAAGTGGTCCATGGGTAGGTTCAGGGTCTGGTTGTGGTTCTGAGTCAGTTTAATATTCTGATTCAGGTTGAGGTTGAGGTTGAGGTTCAGGGTGTTTGACTGAATTCAGTTGAATCAAAGAAGAAAGGTCAATCCCAGATTCAGTTACTTGCTGTGATTCACTCACATCATAGATTCTAGGTAATTCATATCGATCATACACAATGTATGACTCAGTTGTTGGAGATGCATCACTAGGCTTAGCTTTATCAATCACAAGATTTTGATGTTCCTCCCCCTCAAAATGTGCTTCCATTTCAGATTCTTGAGACTCAGAAACTGGGTTAAGATTTATATGATCATCTCTAATATCCTCACCCATTTCTTTCCATGCAAACTGAAAGGAATGTTCCATCCTCTCTTAAGCAGAGGTTATGTACTCATGAATATATTTTACCTCAATTAGTGCTTCCTGACTTGCTTCATTTTCAGCAGGGAGTCCTTCTTCAACATGATCTATCTCTTCCATGGCTTGCTGCTCAGATTCTGAAATGACTAACTCACTTGTAGCTTCAGATTGGGTGCCCTGATTAACATGGTCTGGAGGTGCTTCTTCTTCAAGCACAATAGAAGGACCAATAGTCCCTTCATTTTCAACAACAACCTCTTCTCTTGAAACTTCAGCAAGAACAACAGTCCATTCTTTCTCAACAGGAGCTGCTTCCTTATGTGGTATTTCACCCTCTTCTCTATGAGGTACTCGAGCTACCTCTTCTCCTTCTTCTTCCTCTTCTAGATACTCATCCATCTCATCTGGTTCCAAACCAGGATCAGTAATGTTCTTAGGCCTTGTAGGATAATCCACATGATTGAACTTTTCATAAACCTTTTCATTATCTTCAACCCATTGCTTCTTCTAGGGGTTCCAGTTCATCTTTATCCTTATGATGGTAGGCTTGGATAAACAGTACTCAAAATACACAATCTTTTCTTCATTTGGTCCAACTACTCCCTTGGAAGCTAACATAGCCAAAATAATCCTTGAATAAAATAGGGAAGTGGATTTGGAAGTGACCTTAATCAATTCACACATGTGTCAAATTATATATTTGCAAATATTTATCTGATGGCCATTCTTCATCAGATGAATCATGAAGACATCCTGATATTTCAAAACATCAAAGTCACCCTTCCTCATGCTAATCAAATTATAAACAAACTTAAAGAATATCCTAGTCTACCTATCCTATTCATCTTCTACAGCCCTTCTCTTGGTGCCATTTCCAGTTAGAATTTCCAAGGCATTCTCTAGGTCAAAGATGTCGGTTGAAGGAAGAGTGTATCATTAGTAATCATCACAAATCCCTTCATGAGGAATCCTCAGGCATGCAACCCATAGTATCGAAGAGAATGATCATTTTTGTCCATTGGTCCAGTTTGTTACCATATAGCTTTCTCCAACATTAAAGTAAAACCTTACATACTTACAGAAATATGCAACCAACCTCAGGTAAATAGGTTTATATTTTCTAGAGAACCATTCGATCCATCCTTGTTCTCTTAATAATTTTAGGACTAAATACTTTCTGGAAAAAAGCCACTCAGGGCATATTTCCTTCTCAGGAGAAACATTACGGCTTACTAGGTTAGGATTCAGGGGTCCTTCGGGTTCAAGCTTCGATTTCCTCTTCTGTTTATTAGGGTGGCGCTTCTCAGACGAGGGTTAAGATGGACGCTTCATCCTTGGAATTCCCTAAAGGTTCAGGCGAGAGAGAAGGAGAGAAGGTTTGTAATGTAAATAGGGTTCAAGAGAGTGAGCAGGAGAGATCTCATGTGAGGAATTGAATGAAAACACTTTTGTTTTATCATTTTGGAATGTCAAAAGTCATAAAAACATAAATTCGGGAAAGTAAATAGAAGTGAAATAAAAATTACCGCGATGCAAATTAAAATAAATGCATATATAATCTTCACAGTGAGACCGTGAGTAGGGGATACGGTGCAATGAAAAGCAGTCGTCACGGTGAGACAGTTGGTGGTCGTCACGGTGAGACAGTGACTATTCTGTACAGTCATGGTGAGACAGTGAGTGAACTGTTCTATCACGGTGTGACAGTTAAGTGACAGACCGTGAACACAGGGTCTTAAATTTGAGAACGTAAGCATGAAACAATAACTGAGAAACAATAAGCATGAAACCGTAAAGTAATTTAGAAAAATATTAAATAGTAAGACCATTAAGATATCTATTTATTATTAAGCATACCAAGATCATGTATGATGTAGTCTAATCTCTCAGAAATTAATGGTTTAGTGAATATATCGGCAAATTGATATTCAGTACCAATGAATTTGAAGGTGATATCAACCTTTTGATAATGATCCCTCAAAAAATTGATGTCTTACATCAATATGCTTTGTCCTATAAGGTGAAACATGATTCTTTGAAATGTTAATAGCACTTGTGTTGTCACGATTTATTGGTACATGTCTGAATTGATATCCATAGTCTAGTAAAGTGTCTTTCATCAACAAAATTTGTGCACATCAACTTCCAGCAGCTACGTACTCAGCTTCTACAGTAGATAATGTAACATAATTTTGTTTCTTACTAAAAAATGATACAAGTGACTTGCCTAAAAGGTGAAATGTTCCAGAGGTGATTTTTCTATCTATCTTACATCTAACAAAATCATCATCAGAATAACTAACTAGTTCAAATGATTGTTATTTTGGATAGAACAGTCCCAGATTAGGTGTATGCTTGAGAAATTTGAAAATTCTTATTACAGCATTTAAATTTGATTCTATTGGATTTTCATGAAAACAAGCACAAATACACACACTAAACATAATATCAGGACGACTAGAAGTCAAGAAGAGTAGAATTCCAATCATTCCTCTATAAGTGGTTTGATCAACAGATTTTCCATCTTCATCAAGAACCAACTTATAGGTGGTACTCATGGGAGTGTCAATACTTTTTATTCTATCCAATCCAAAATGTTTTAAAAGATATCTAGTATATTTACATTGAGTAAAAATAATTCCATCATTATTTTTAATGATTTGAAATCCATGAAATAATTTTAGTTCACCCATTAAACTCATTTCAAATTCATTTTTCATCATTTTATAAAAATTAGTACGTGGTGAATTTTATGAAGATCGAAAAATAATATCATCTAAATAAATATGAACTACTAAAACATCTTTAGAAATTCATTTTATGAATAGAGTAGGATCAACTATTCCTTTTGTAAATCCTTTGGAAATTAAAAAAGTACTTAATATATCATACCAAGCTCTTGGAACATTATTTAAACCATATAAAGCTTTTGATAATTTTAATATATTATTTGGAAAATGAGGGTTTATAAATCCAGGTGGTTGTTCAAAAAAAACATCCCTAGCTATATACCCATTTAAAAATTCACTCTTGACATCCATTTGATATAGTTTGAGATTCAGATGTGCAACATAAGTAAGTAGAATTCTAATGGCTTCAAGTCTAGATACTGGAGAAAAAGTATCATCATAGTCAATTCCTTCTTCTTGACTATATCCTTGTGCAACTAACATAGACTTGTTTCTAACTATGTTTCTATCTTAATCTACTTTATTTCTAAACACCCATTTAGTGCCTATGGTGAAAGTGTCCTTAGTTCTTTCAACACGTTTCCAAAATTTATTTCTATCAAACTGACTGATTTCTTATTGCATAGTAATTACCCAACATTCATCATTAATAGAATCATTAATGTTTTTAGGTTCATGCTGTGACAAGAAGGCTTGATGTTCAACTTGATTTCTGAGAGAAGCTCTAGTATGTGTCCCTCTATCCAGATTTCCTACGACATCATCTAAAGGATGATTAATTAGAATCCTAATTGATCTAGTAAAGGTAGGACTATAAATTTCAGGTTCTTCTCTAGGTTCGGGTTCATTAGGAGCAGATTCTGAAATATTTCTAGAATTGGATGTCATTACAGCAGGTTTATTGAATATATTGTTAAGGTTCAAAATAGACAAATCTTTTTCAAGATTTTCAAGAGATAAATTAGGTTCATGTGGATCAGTTTCATCAAATTTTATGTGAAAAGATTCTTCCACACACTTTGTTCTCTTATTGAAAACAATATAGGCTTTTCTAGTTATAGAATATCGTAAAAATAATCCTTCATCACTCTTAGAAGTAAACTTGTCCAGATTATCCTTGGTATTTAGAATAAAGACTTTGCAACCAAAGACTCTAAAGTATCTATCTATAGGTTTCCTATTGTTCCATAGTTCATAAGGGGTCTTTTTTAGAACAGGTCTAACCAAGACTCGAATGATGATATAACAATCTCTATTTGTAGCTTCAGCCCAAAATTAAATAGGCAGGTCATACTCATTAAGCATAGTTCTTGCAATTTTGTGAAGGGTTCTATTTCTTCTTTCTACTACGCCATTCTAATGAGGTGTCCTAGGGGTAGAGAAATTGTGAGTATAGCCATTTTATGAGAAAAATGAGTCAAACTCGTGATTTTAAAACTCATGGCCATGATCACTTCTTAGGTTCTTAATCATAAGTCCATTATGGTTTTCTACAGACTTGGAGTATCTAATAAAGTAAGAACAATCTTTACATTTGTGAGCTAGGAAGTATACCCATGTATATCTATAAAAGTCATCTACTAAGACATAGAAATAGTTCTTCCCATTTAAACTAGAAACTCTAGAAGGTCCAAACAAGTCCATGTGAACCAACTCGAGGGGCTGAGAAGTGAAACTTTTTTCTTTGGTTTGAAAGAGATTTTGTGTTGCTTTCCCTTTTGACAGGGATTACAATATTTGTCATTTGGAAACTCACATTTGGGTAAGTCTCTAACTAAGTTCATCCTAGTCAGTTTTCTAAGTGAATGTATATTACAGTGTCCCAATCTTCTATTCCAAATCTAAGATTCTTTATAAAAATCATTTAGACAAGTAATGTTTTTTTAGATAAATAATTTAAATCAACCTCATAAACATTTTCATTTCTCAAGGAATAAAATAGAAAAACATTTTTAGAATTAAAGACATTACAAGAATCATTTTAAAACTTAAAATTAAATCCATCATCACATAACCGAGAAATACGTAATAGATTATATTTATGTCCATTAACAAATAAAACTTTAGAAATTAAAACTGAGTTAGTGTTACCAATCTGTCCTAGGCTGATGATCTTTCCATTAGAATTATCAGCAAAGGTGACATGTCCTCCATTAACCTTTATTAAGATCATGAAGCATGAATAATCCCTAGACATATGCCTTGAACATCCACTCTCAAAGTACCATATCTTATTATGGGAACTTTTTAAACAAGTTTCCTATAAAACAGTTTTAAACATAGAATGATATTGGTACCCAGACTCCCTTGGGTCCAGACAGGTTAGAAATCAATGATTTTGGTACCCAAATTTGTCATATGGGTCTCATATATTTTTGAGAATCAATATATTTTTAAAGATAAACTCTATTTGATCTATAACTATGTGAATAACTAGTTGAAGAATATGAATTTCCAGAACTTGAACTAGCAGTATTCTGTCCATATTTAGTAATAAATCTAGTTTTAGTGAACTGTCTTTTTCCAGGTTGGTAACCTATTTCAGTACTGTACTTTGGTGCCACTTGCTTTCCTAGAATTTGAGTTAGAGTGTCATTTCCATTTGTGAACTTTTCTAAGTCTTTTCTATGTTTCTCATTAGACATTTTCAGTTCAGAATTTTCCTTTAACAGTTGAGCATTATTTTCTTTTTCTACTTTTAGATCATATTTAACATTCGAGGTGAGAGAATTCTATTTCTTTAAGTCTTTTTACTTGTCCTTATGTTCATTAAAGGTATCTTCTAGCATGTTAAAATATTCAAATAGTTATTCACTAGACATGTTTTCAGATTCAGAATCAGATTCAGAATCAATTCCAGAATAGTATGAATTTAAAGCAAGAGGGTCCAGTGTTACCTCAGAGGTGTTTGTCATAAAAAAAATGTTTGATTTATGAGAATATTCATCATTAGTAGAGTCAGAATCAATTGAAGTGTCTTCGGAAGTACTCCAAGTTCCTTTCATTTATTTCTTGTACTTGTTGTCCTTGTATTCATGTCTCTTCTTGAACTTCAATTTTGGTCATTCTATTTTAATGTGACCTTTTCTCTTGCATTCATAGCAGATAACTTCTTCACTCTTATCATCTTTCTTACAGTACATTTTCCAATGACCTTTATTGTTATACTTTCCTTTGTAATTTGACTTTCTAAAGAACTTATTTTTCCTATAATCCTTCTTGAATCTTCTTGCTATCTAAGCCATTTCAGCATCATTGTCAGAGTCTGAATCTTCACTAGTTGAATTTTCAGTTTGTATTTTAACTTTTCTTTTTCATTTCTCTTCGAGGCAGATGTTTTAAGGGCTACTGACTTCGTTTTTGGTTCATAATCTTCCAACTTATCCACTTTTAGTTCTTCCACATACATCATAAGCTTACCAATCCATTCTTTGACGGGCAGAGCTCCAATGTCACATGACTCTCTTATCGAAATAGATGTTCCTCTCCATCTATCTGGAAAACATCTCAGTATCCTCATAATTTGTTCCTTTGCTGGAACATCTTTACCAAGTGAACTCATTGTCTTAACTATCTCATTGAACGTGAGATACATATCAGAAATAGATTTATTAGTCTTTGTTTTAAAATTATCATATTTAATAGTATAAGTGTTTAATATCATTTCCTTAACATTAGTTGTTCCTTCGTGAGAAACACCCAAAATATCACATATTTCATAGGATGTTTTTTAAGAAGAAATGTGATTGAATTATTCATCTCCTAAAGCCCAGTAAAGGGAATTCAATGCATTACAATTATTATTGTAAGCTATCTTAGTTAGTTCATCCCAAGTTGTTCTTTTAGTTTCTCGAATTTTATATTGAGACTCTATAGCAGTCCAGATATCAAAACCCATACTTTCTAAATGTATTTTCATTTTCAATTTCCACTGAGCATAGTTGGTACCATTGATGAAAGGTGGCCTATTGGTAGCAGCACCCTCTAGTCTATATTCCATAGTTATATTTTAGAGAAGATATTTAAAGAAATGAAATTTAGAACTAACAGAAATTTATGATCTTTAAAGATACAACTAAAATCAAAGTTGAAAAATAAAATGTTTTGAAATCCTGTATAAAAACAACCATTTCATACCAAATGTTGGTCGGAGTGGATATTCAATAGGGGGGTGAATTGAGTTCCAGTTAAAATTTATGTTAAAAATTATTTCTATTAAAATACCCAATTTATAAAACAAGTTAAACTGTAGTGAATTTATTAAAATATAAAGGGTTAATTAGGTTCTTAAAAGATTTATTAGGTCTCAGTTAATTTAATCAGAAGATTAAATTAGCTTTTGAAACTAATCTACAGATTTACAATAATTACAAACACTTTCTAGATTAATTATCAAAGTAACTTTAAAATAGTTCTGTATTTCAAAGTAACAGAAGTAGAATATAAATTAGATATTATATACTTCAAAAATAAACTAAAATGAATAGAAGATATAACCAAGAGGTTCAGTCTCGAGTCGAGACTTAGTCCTCTCAAATTTGTATATAAATTTGATCCACACCCTAGATCAGGGTTATCAATAGTACAAGACTGTCCAAGCCATGCAGGGACCTCTACCACAGTTCTTCGTGGGAAACAAAAAATCAAAGACCAGGCCTCACAAGGACCTCTTCCATAGTTGTCGTGGGTAAACAATAATAAACAGTTTTGTGTGAGGATTTTGATATCATCTAGTTCAGCGCAAGATACAGTGTGTGTGTGTAAGATAAACAGAGTACACACACTGCTTGAAAAAGTAAACAATAAATCACTTAGAGAGAGTATATGAAAGTTTAGAAAGCTCTAGTGATTGAAAGTGCATCCTTGGACTCTTTGGATTTAGCAGAAACGCTTTTGAGTCCTTCTCTGGTTTTTCTGTTGAAAAACTGTGTGTTATGGTTCATCTTTTTTTCTTCAGGAGTGAATATGTTCTCTTGAATTTAGAGTAATTCGTGTCTTATTTAGTAGTGTCAGATTGTATGCATGAGAGTTCTTTGAATATCTTGAAATGTGTTCCAATTCTGTTCAGTATAGTGCCTGAATGTATTGTCTTCACGTATTGCTCTTTTTCACTCTCGAGCACTTGGGTGCACTCTTGTGTATCTTTTGTTCTAATGCAGCTCAATCTTATTTATATTCCATAAGCTCCTGCAATAGGAATGATTATCTTTTCATAGGTACGAGGTACAATTTCATGACATGAAACAAATATCATTAAATAACAGTAAATGCATTAAAAACATCAAATATGACCCTTAGAAATATTTAAATAATATTGCAAAAAGGTTAAGAGACAGTGTCTCCATTATGGTACATCCTTCACTGTGTCTCCTTCACGGTATGTCCTTCGTGATGTCTGAGTCACGGTTTCTTCTTCACGGTATGTCCTACACGGTGTTTTTCTCATGGTGTGTCCTTCATGGTGCCTGAGTCACAGTTTCTTCTTCACGGTGTGTCCTTCATGGTGTGTTTCTCACGGTGTGATCTTCACGGTGTCTGAGTCACAGTTTCTTCTTAACGCTGTGGCCTTCAAGGTGTGTTGATCATGGTGTCTGTTTGACTCTGGAAATCTTCACGGTGTCTTGTACTTAGGTAAATAACTGTGCTCAAACTTAAATAGTAATATGCATAAAATGGACTGAGCTTAACCATTATAAAGTATAAGATAACTTGAAGCATAAATACATATGAGTAACAAGATATGTGAGATTTGTGAGTAATGATAAAATGTATAATTATTATTATGATTTGAGATCGTTAACAAGATGTGAAATTATGATTGATATTTGTGATCCTTATAATAAGATTAATACATTAGGATTCCAACACAAACTATATAGGTCAGATTCCAAACTAATGAACCAAGAATGCGTAGTATACTATGGACTTGGAATATTAGTGAGGCTTTGAGATATGATAGTGTACTTTGTGGTTTATGTTTCAGACTGATTCTCTATGAACACTGGTATACCAAATGGAAATGGATTGTGGACTAACACTCTTCATCTGTGGTTTAAGGTGTTGTATTGATTCTCAAGGAACTATTGTTCAAATGTATGAGTAAGTGCTGGAAAGAGGCTCTAAGAACTATTATTGTGATGTATTGTTTCAGATTGATAACATGGAATTCAATATATGAGGTTTAGAGAACTATATTTATGTTTTATGATTTCATAAGTAAGATGATGGATGAGAAGACCATTATTGATTTAAGGTATGTTTTACCATTATTTTATAATTTTGATGACTGTCTTGGTTCAATGTAGGCTGGGTTGTCTTGGGTGTCTTCTTAGAACCCAATGACCAATGGGTCAATAAATAGGTAGTTTTTTCTTAGATTTATACCCTTTTCTTTACTATTTATCCCACATTTTATTTTTATACATTGTTGTTTTTACAAGTATTTTCTTTAGAAACTATTGGTTGTGGCCTACTGAGTTGAACTCACACCAAGATCAGTTCGCCACTATTCATTATTACATGAGAAGATCTCATATATTCAGTATAGTAATATGTTAGGCTGAGGTTCATGTTGAGTTTTACATGACAGGGTAGGATATCTTGGATGCTATCAAGAGACTAGATGAGGTTCTTCTTGGTGATTCAGTGGAGCCCCTTTTCATGGATTTTATTTTATTCTGTATGTTTGTGTAACCATACTAGTGGGTGGTCAGTTTTATGGATCACATGGATCCTTGGGCCTTTACTAAGTTTCATTTTATATCATATCACGATCTGTTCATTTCTTCCTTCCACATACACTTATGTGTTTGATGCTTGGTTATTTACATTCCTATTGCATGCTTTGATATAGAGGTATAGACTTTTCACAGTTCCACATTTGAACCCCACTTCTATTTGTAAGCCTCTAGAATACATGGAGTAATGCATGAGGTTATGTGGTGAACCAGGTCAGGGCACCAGTATTGTGGCTTCTGGTTCAGGATGTTACACCATGTCCCCTAACAATTTACTAGAAAAAACTACAAAATTTCCATTTTTCGGGCCAAAAACGCCATGAAATTTAAAGTGACCTAAACTATATAAAATAACATAAAATAAAATTCAAAATGACACAATGGGTTCCATAATTTTCCCCACCAATCCAAGTTCTACCCCTATAAAGTCTCAGGTCTATGTAGAGGATAATAGAATAAGGACTCTAAAACAAATCCGTAAAATAAAAGAGAAGTCCCCATACAACAGGTTGAATCCTTGATCAAAACTAATCCTACCTATATTGAACCAATAATAATCCAATCAAATAAAATCTATTAAGATATGGAAACCAATAATAGGTCTTCTTATCCTTTAGAATTAATTTACAATGGTAGAACTACTAATGTATTCTTTTCCAAAAAATAAAAGGATTTCATCAATCAATCAAATTCATGAAGTACCCAATGGGAATTTAAAAAACTTAATTAGCCAAATCCAAACCACCAAACCATCTCAAACTACCAAATAAAGGAACCTCGCCTCAAAACATCTATAAGGACCACCAAAGTGGAACATAAAACCCAAGGTTTCCAAAAAAACATGGAGCATAAAAATTGACAGCATGCCTCATTAAGGCACAACATAACTCTATCCTCTATGTCACATATGAAATATGAGGGTGTTTACATCCAAATATACATAATACCATCCCATTATTATTCCAATATTATCTTAAATAAATGAAATCCTTATTTCAACTAGAAATAAAACTACATCCCTAAGTATCCATGTATGAATCACAGGTTCTTCCCATATCCAAATGAGAAAAGAAAACCCAGCACATGGTCTACACCATAAAGTGGAAAAAATGAATGTCATTAAGAAACAAGGCACCCACATTCCCCAATGAACCACCACTAATAACATGTAAACAAATAAAACACCAATTTTTTCATCATGATAAAACTACTCTAAAATCAATGAGAAAAAATCCAAAAAATGTTCAACATCCAAAAGGGACACAACAAAAATATCCAAATGATACACCAAATGATAGATAATTCATCAACCAAAAATATCTCCATGATATATCAAATAAATATAACAAACTAGAGCTCAGACAATATTATCTATGAATATCCAACCCACACTGATCCAACCATCATTCCAAGGTTCACAGCCTAATCCATTTTTCTTACACTACCCTCAATAAATATTTCTCAACCTATATGACTGTGACTAACTCCATGAAACACTACTAAGAGGATAAGGTCACACACGATGCTCTATTTGGAGTTAGAACAATGTTAAAACCAAAATGAGTAAAGAACCTCATGATAAACACTCTAATTCCATGCTTGATATTTATGAGAGGCTTATATGAAATTCTACTATATATGAGCCTAACCCAATCATATATCCTAAAGCACACCAAACAGTACTAAAATAACATAAGGGAAAAATAAAATCACCCATTTTTCTAAAAAAAGTATTTTTAAAGAACCCAACCCTATTAGCCCATAGTTGGTGGTAACATTATTATATTATCACTAGATATAATAAATTATATCATTTTTGACTGGATAGATTAATAGTATTGGAAAACTAGATATATACTTGACATTACATTTCAAATCATGAAATTAAATATAGTATTTTTTTAGAACACCATAATTCCCTATAGAATGTCCTTAAATTTTAATATTAAAAGACATCTCGGTACACTATGGAAAGGAAACATAAGAAATGGGTGAGCTTAAATGCATACTAAGGGTTTTAATAGAGCAGAAATAAATAAGGAATGAACAATTTGGAAATAAATAAATGGTATTTTGATAATTCCATATAAAATATTCACATGAGATAAAAAAATATCAATGGATATAAAAATATTTAAATAATAACATGGATATGACTAATTTATTTCATAAAAATGGAATACATAATGTAGTACATCTGAAACTTACTGTTCAAGCCTCATTCCAAGACATCTTAATCACAACATTAAGGCCTCATGGAGAGACATTATACATAAATGGGAAAAACCTCAAATGAAAACCCAAACTAGTGTTTCCCATGATACCTAATGATTCATCAAGGGGTATGTAATTACATTACCTGACCCTCACTTAATAAGTCTAATTCATTACTCATATTATTAAACAACACAACTTAATCAACTTCCTTAAATATCAATAATTTTCATATTAAAAGAACTAACATATAAAATATTAACACTTTCCCCAGTATAATTGATCATAAACCATACATAGAAATACATAGGATGGAATCATTAGATTATATCCTTAAATAATCAAAATTTTCAACAAATTATGCCGAGATCGATGAAAATACCAAAATATCACTAGAAAATTTCTTACATAAAATACCCTATTTCACTTTGAAATTACTTATATAATAATTTCCCAAATATTAAGAGAAAACATTTCATTGAAAATAAACTTCAAAAATTATAAATTAAGATTAAAAGTAATGATTGGTCATGATGGCGGTTAATTTTGTTCATGTTTTATAATTTTAAAACATTCCTTTCACAATTTTATAGAAAACTTTCAAAAGACATATTTTAGAAAATGAATAGAAGATTACATTAAAACCATTTTTTAAAAATTAAAACATATATAAAAATGATTTTAAAAAATCACTATGTAATAGTGAAAACATTATTTGAATCATTTTTAGAAAAAATGGATATGGAGGAAAATTATTTTCTACCGAAGAGTTAAATAAATATAATTTTCCTTAAAAATATTCATTTGGTAACTTGAGTACTTAAAGAGTGGAAAATGAAATTAAAACTTGTAATTTAAAGAAATAAAAAAATTAGAATAAAATATATTTTCATCAAGATATAAATATAAAATAATTCTCCCAATTGATATATAAACATGAACTATCTCGAATAATGATAAGATTATTAAAGAAACCCTTACCCCAAGTTCAAATTCCATTGTATGTGTATAAAAATCATGTATATTAAATATTTATTTACTATAAATATATTCTAGAACCATAATATATATATCATACCCTATATTATTTACTTATAGTCTTTTATCACCCATTTATTAATAATTCATTGATAAAATCATCGTTCCGGGTAATAACTTCTTCGTTTTCATGTATATTTTGGTTCGTTAGTTTCAGTCCAATTACTTTGATCATAGTTTCATTATCCAAATAATGTTAATCATGATATAAATATCATATATATTCATGATAAAATTATTTAGAGTGATCCATAAAATTTTTAGATAGAAAAATGAATTACACCATTCAGAGAGACAGTATGTTTTACGTACACATAAATGTTGTTTTCACTTTTTAACGGATGAAACGAAAAAAAGGTAAATACTAATTAACTTTAAAATAAAATTTTTATATCATATATATTATCTGTATTCATCAAATCAATTATCATTACCATACATTTTAAAATAAAATGAAAAACTAATCACATTGCTATGTGGAGGCAGTAATCCACACACATGCACAATAAGTATTATTATTTTCCAACAGATTGTAAGGAAATATAATATTTATCTGATTAATTAAAGATCTCTTTAATGATAATATATAAATATATAAATATTAGATCCGTTATAAGCCTTATTATAGACAATTTAGAATAATCTTTTAGAGATAGAGCATATGTCGCTTTATTAGCCTTTTCACGGTAGTAATGTTTTGAGTAGTCATAATCATTAATCAACTATCACCATCATCATTGGAACATATTAATCTATTTCAATGATAATATATATTTCATGCTTTTATTATCACTATACATATAATTTTATCATATGTTCAATGAAAAAATACCACTACCAACTCTATATCATGTGTCGGGTAATTTTTCCCATGAATATTCAATTATAGTGAGGCATAAGCTATAACCATGTCATTCTACATGAGAATGAATTTCAACACCATCTTGGATACATCAATATAGTTCTCAAAACCCTATCTACTATTGGGTAGTGTAAGAACAATCACACTGGGAAACCTTCTATTTAGTTTTCTAAAACATCACTCACATTTATCTATACAAAGGAATTTATATCCCTTCTAAGTTAACATGGTGAGTGGATTGGATAGTTATGATTTATTCTTCATAAAGTGCTGATAATATCTCCCTAAACCAAAAAAATATAATCCTATTCACATTTTTTGGTTTGGTCCAATTTTCACTAACTTTCATCTTGAAAAGATCCCCAGATATACCCCCACTGGATATTATATGAACCAAGAATGAAACTTTCTGAATCCAAAATTAACACTTTGTAAATTTAACATAAAACTTATCCTTCATCAGGGCCTTCTACAAAATTATACAATGTTATTTATGTTATTACTTGATATTTTTATATACAAGAATATAATTTATAAATAAAACCAAAAAATGATCAATGTAATATCTAAAGGATATATTCATTACACACATGGAGATAGAAGGACCATTGGTAATTACAAATGGAATTAATATAAATTCATAATGACCATACCTTGTATTGAAGGATTTATTTGGTATATAATTCTTCTTGATCTTTAACTTATGGTATCTAGATCTAATATCAATCTTGAAAAAATATATATCTCCTCAAAATTGATCAAAAAGATCATCGATGTTGGGTATAGGATACTTTTTCTTAACAGTGATATTCTTAAGTTCCTGATAATCAATGAATGGATGAATTTAATCATATTTCTTCGAAACATAATGAATAGGTACACCCCATGGTGAATCATAGGTGCAATGAAACCCATATCCAGATTATCCTAGAGCTACTTCTTCAATTACTATGAAGCAATTGGGTCTATTCAACATGAAGTCTTTAAAATTTGTGGGCACTAGGTATGTTCTTTATTAAAAACTCAAATTCATTATAAGTGGGAATGTTAGTAAATTATTCAAGAAATACATCATTATATTCCTGAATATTTAACAAAATTTTCAATATTTAGTTTCTACTTAACCATTTAAGATAAATATCCCTCTTTTATGGGAAGAAAACCCCATATGATAGAAGTAATTTACATTAGGTGTTCAGGTTTATCATCACAATGATAGAAGTCTTATGGTTGATTCAAAATATCAAATGTAACTTAACTTCATTGACAATAGAAATGGTATCTATATTGAGAGAGACAATCCATACCCTAGATTAAATTAAACACAACTAGAGGAAGTATAACAAGATTTATAGAAATAAAATTCTCAAAAACTTCTACTACATAAGAGTTATAGACTTGAGATGTGGTCTTCCTACCATTATGAGTTTTCAACACCGACTTACTTTATAATAATTTTGGTGGTGATGTGATACCTGATGAAAATTATATAGATATAAAATAGTGGGTACATCCAGAATCAAATAAAAAAATTTCAGTAATGATGTGGTTAATAAATGTACCTTTCACAACATCTCTAGTAACATTCACATCATCTATATTAATTTCTTAAGCCTGAACATTTCTATTTGGATTATTTTGTGGTATGTTCACTTAACATTTAGAGAATTAAATGTAATAGTTCCCCATATAATTTCAGTTAAAGAACTATATGTTGATGGATTCTCCCTTACCCTTGTATTCATGAGTATAATGGTCTTTTTATCCTAACTTAAAGCAAAATCATTATCCTTTTAATAATTTTCCAAGGTGTTTATTTCCACAGGTATCACATCTTGAGAAAATTATTCATTCTATTCTCTCCCTTATCCATCATTTTCTCTATCATCCTCTTCTTATCATACTTTCCTGAAAATCCATAAGACATGGAGAATTATTTCTCTATCTTGATAGTACATGATAATATATCCCCATAAAATGAGAGTGTTTGGGATACTAGTTCCCTTTCATCTATTGGATCAATCCCATTAAATAAAGGGTAAAAATGAATTTTTGGATTATATATGTAGTCCAAAACATATCATGGTTACTGTGTAAATATATATTCATAATTAGAAACATTTTCCTCTTCCTTTTATCTTAGAATCATCAATTGTTTTTCCATATATACTTGTTTCTCGTGGGGAAAATACTTTTTCAAGAAAAATTCCATAAAATACTTCCAATCCATGATTGATATTTCTTCCTCATCCTTAGAATTTTTAATTAATGACATCCATTGATCTTCATCCTTAGTGTTTTTAATTAATGTAAGCCATTAATGTAGTAATTCTTGTTTTCATACACTAGGTGGTAATCGAGTCAAAGTCCAATATACCCCTATCAGAGTTATTTTCACAAGGTACAACTATTCCATAGCCAAATCCACTTGTAGTATTAAGAAAATGATGTATTTATAGGAAATCCACATAATCTATACCTTACAAAAACGTTATGATGTTTTTATATACTTAGAATTATCCTTAAGTTCAGTCATAGGGTTATTTTCTCTAATATATGTTTTCTTAAATCTAATTCTCACTGTTTCTACCAAAATTAATCTTATACCAAACGTCAACCCCCATAGTTGCCCAGATTTAGTGGTTACATTATTACACAACACCTAGATATATGGAATCAAATCTCGAAGAACATTTTGTTTTATTAGTATGATAAAACTGGATACATACTCGAATTTCACATTACATTGGAAAACTTTAAATATATTATAGTAAATTATTTTAGAATTACATTATTACCTTTATAATATCCCTACATTTCAATCATAAAATACATCATGTTATCCTAGGTAATGGAAACATATGAAAGGGGTGATCTCAGATTCTCAGTAAGTGTATGAAAATAGTGTAATCTTATAAGGCTTCAATAATATGTATTTAAATAAATGATATTAAAATAATTTTATATAAAATAAACACATAAGCTAAAAAATATTCAAATAATAACATGAAAATGTATAATTTATTTCATAATTATGGAATATATAATGTTAAAAATATGAAACTTATCGTCGAGGCCTCATTATAGGACATCTTAAACATAATGTCAAGGCCTCGTGCTAAGAAATTTTACACAAAAGGAAAGGCATCAAATAAAAACCCAAATTAGTTCATCTCATGATACATACCAATTCAACGAGGGGATATTTAATTCTAGTCCCCACCCATCACTTAACAACTCTAATGATTTCCTTTTATGAATAAACAACATACCTTATTCAACATTCCTTTAAAATCAATAACTACCCATATTAGAAGAACTAACATACAAAATATCAATACTTTACCTAGTAAAATTGATCATAAACCATATAGATAAATATTTTGGATGGTATAATTAGATTATATCCTCACTAAAGCATAATAATCAACAAAGGATGTTGAAATAGATGAAAATATTTTCAAACGATCATTGCAAAATTTCTTGAGGAAAATTACCTTTTTAACTTTGAAATCAGTTATCTAAAAATTTCATAATTATCAGGGAAAAAATTTCCTTATAAATAACCTTTTAAAACAATAAAGGAATATTAATGGTAATGATCAATCATGATGGTATGAAATTCCATTCATGCTGTATAAGTTAAAAAATAATTTCCTCAACACTTTTGTAGAAAAACTCAAAAATACCTCATTCAAAAAAATAATGATTCCTTAAAAAACATTTTGTTAAAATAAAAACATGGGTAAAAATGAATTTAAAAAATAATAATGTACTATGAAAAACACTCTTGAAATCATTTTTATAAAACATAGATATGGAAGGAAAATATTTTATATCGAAGAGAGAAAAAATTTAAATTTTTCTTAAAAGAATTATTTTAGTATATTGAGTAATTATAGAGAGGAAAATGAAAGGATAAATTTTAATTTATAGAATTAAAAAATTAAAATAAAATAAAATAGGTTGAGGATATAATTATCAAATTACTATCCCGATAAAGATTTAAACAATAACAACCCTGAATATTGATGAGATTGTGAAATAAACCCTTACCTCTTGTTTGACTACATTTCTATGTGACCGAAACTACTATATAATAAATAAATATTTATTATAATTACAGTACTAAAACATAATAATATATATCATACTATATATTATTTACGTATAATATTTTTTCACCCATTTATTACAAATTTTTTATTAAAATTATTGTTCTGGGTAATATGTGCTTCATTTTTCATTAATGTTTTGGTTCATTAGTTTCCATAATTTTACTATGATCATGTTTAAATAATATCCATAATGTTAATCATGATATAAACATAATACATATTCATTATAT
Organism: Viscum album; assembly: GCA_963277665.1. NCBI lineage: Eukaryota > Viridiplantae > Streptophyta > Magnoliopsida > Santalales > Viscaceae > Viscum > Viscum album. Next base: position 573,115,344 of record OY728157.1, read on the forward strand.
ATGTATTTATAGTCATCCATGAAATTTATAGATAGGAAGATGAATTACACCATTTATGGAGATGGTAGGTCGTACATACACATGAATGTTGTTTTCACTTTTTGTTGAATGGAATGAAAGAAAGTTAAATTGTAATTCAACATTAGATAGCCATTATTATATCATATACATAATATAAAATTATAAAACCTATCCTTATTACCATTCATGTAAAAATAAAATAAAAAACGTATCACATCGCTTCGCGGAGGCGGTAGTCCACAAGTACACACGAGCGACATTGTAATTCTCTAATATACTGGAAGGTAAGGAGTTAGATATGATATCATTATTAAATAAGTATAATTATTTCCTAAGTATCATATATAAATATTAAACTAATCATAATAACCATCCATGTAATATGGTGGTGAAAACTGAATTGTATCACTACGTGGAGATAGTAAACCATATGTACGCATGAGCGATACTTTAACTTCCCATTTGTTGGTAAAGAGGGTGGATAATGGTACACTAATCATAAATTTTAATTATATTTAGGATAATTAAGTTATTATTTTATGATAAATACAATAGATTTAGTGGATTTAGAGGAAGAAATAAATTGAAAGGGGTTAGGTGAGACAATTACCTCTTCTTCGAGAGACCTCATTGAGATCCCTTCTTAAGGGACCTGTGGTTATTTATTTTGGGAAGAAAAACCCTCTAGAACATGGATAAGGATTTTTATAAGAGTATTGGTCAGGTATTGGTTGATCTTGGTTTTTGAATGTGGTGTAAATAAGTGAAGTAATGGGTGTCGATTTATAGGAGAGGGGAGTAGAATTCTTGTAATTTACTAAAGTATTAGGTTCATAAAAATTATATTTCATGTCCAAATGGGTAAAATTTCTAAAAATAAAATATAGGATTAATATGAGTCTAAATAATATCATAAAATAAAATTTTGAGAAGTCTTATTTGTGTTTTCATCCTTATCTTTTAGTTTTAATCCCTCATTAACCCTTTTGACAATTACCACAATATTAAATTTCACCACACATTAAGGGTGAATAATGTCCAAATATGAGGCAAACTAACCCATAAATGAAAAATTTATAATTATTGATTCCATAACCTATTTATTTTGGTGATTATAAAATTTTTATGAATTTTAAATCATTTAATAAAATATTATTTATTATAAAATATCATCAATTTCATTTTTAACATAATTTATTTGATTTGATTTTAAATACATCAAGAAAAATTAAGAATTATATTATAATCATTTCAAAACATCACTGAAAATTCATACAGATATATAAAATTCATTAGAAACATTAAATCATTTAAATTATATCACTTTTAATATTTTCAAAATCATTTTTTCTGTTAATTGAATAAATATGTTATTATTACTGCACATACATTTAAGGTCGTTATTTAATCACTAAAAATTATAAATAAATTTACATCATGAATATAATTTCATTTTTATAAAAATGGGAATTTATATTTATTAATAACTTTCTTTTTTTCTTATATGGACACATAAGAGATATTTAAAACCAAAAGAGTGGCATATTGTAACTTTATTTGATTTAAATATCATAAGGCTATTTTCATGGAAATGTGTCAAAAATTCTTTTCAAATAATAAGGTGACAATACATGAATTAAATTCATCTAATAACAATTATAATGAAAAATTATGGCATTATCACTTAGTTTTAACCATCTTTAATGCGATTTTCCCTTTATCGACGTGATAATTTTTACCACGGTAACTATTCATATTTAAAAAAAATAAAAAGGGGACTTTTCACAAAATTTATAATTCCAAATTTAGAAAATTTAAACCATTTTTTAAGATGTAATTTATATAATTGGTAGGAAATAAATTTAAAACTAGTGCACATAATGCGATAAAAATAGTTTTGTTAATACATTTTTAATCATAATAATAGATTTATTATTATCTTAAACCAAAAACTTTATATGAATTTTAAATTAATTATTGAATATATAATATATATATTTTATTAAAATAATTCATCAATAGTTATTAATTTAATTTGTTATGATAAAACACATTATTCACATAAAAATAGTTTTTTCAGAAAAAACATTTCTTTTACATTGAAATAATTATTATATCCATTTTTAATTAATTAATTTTCAATGAATTAATTTTATACATGTGTAAACCATAAATTATAATAATTTAGTTAATCCTATTTATACCCCAAAAACCAATATCTAGGAGATAATTGTAACATAATAATATTTTAATAGTATATAAAAGTTCGTTCAAAATTGTTGTTGTGTGTAAAGAAATCTATTAAAGAAATAATATTATTTAAATATAAATATATTATCAAATATTAGGGTATTAAAATATACCCCTTAAAATAATTTCCCTCATGAAATTTTATCACTCTCATGCTAAAAAATGAGGATAATTTTGCCTCATCACAGCCTTAGATTCCCACACAGCTTCCTCAAATTGGTGGTTTCACAAAAGATCATTAATGAGGTGAGTGGTATTGGTTCGTAGAACTTTATCTATATAATCCAGATTCTATGTAATTTTTCCATCATAATAAAAATATTTATTCAACATTAAGACCTCAGAGTTCATTATATGTGAACGGTCAGGTATGTACTTCTTCATGAGTGATACATAGAACACATTTTTAACTTGAGATAGATTCGATGGATGTTCCAATTAATAAGATACCATCTTTATACGAGCATGAACTTAGAAGGTACATAAGTCTTTGCATTCCATTATTTCCAAATATCATCACCCACTTCTAGATGGATATTTTATGGAATACCTTTTCACCAACATTAAACTCTAGATCATTCTCACAATTTTAAGAATAATTATTTTATTGACTCAGATCTGTCCTTATGTTCTATTAAATAAACTTAACCTTATATTACATTTAGTAAACTAATTTAGGCCCCGATATCTTTCTTTATATATCTTTATTATATAATGTTGTAGTTATATACTTCTTAACATAAAGGGATTTATAAGGATCAATCTGAATGCTAGAGTGAAAGATATTATTATATGAAAATTACCCCAAATGAAGGTGTTTATCCCATCCAACTTTGAAATATGTATAGAAAGATATCAATATGTATTATAGGTTTTGAATTTTCCTCTTAGACAAAAAATCTGTCATAGGATGATAAGCAGTGCAAAAACTTAACTATGTATCCAGATCTTGCTAAATACTTCTCCAGAACTTTGAGGTGAACCTCAGATCTCGATCAGATACCATATAATGTGGTACTCCATGAAACCTTACCACATTATTAATATAAATTATATAAAGATAATCATGAGATAATTCTTTATAGATGAAAATTAAGTTTGATAAATTCGTTAGGTGATTGACTATAACCCATATAACATTATTCCCTCTATATGTTTTGGGGAGTCCAATCAGAAAATCCATCAGGCTGTTTTCCCATTTCCATTATGGTATGGGTAACAATTATAACATCCTGTTATACTTAGATCTTTCTAATATAATTTAATAAAATAGTAATATGTAAGATATAAACTCTATAATATCTCTTTTTATGCCCTCATACTTGAAATACTCTTTCAAATCACTATACATCTTTGTACTTTTGGGATGAATAGATAATGAAGAACTATGAGATTCATTTAATAGATCATTCTTCAATTCCGGTACAGATAAGAAACATAAATATTTCATGAACCTTATCATTACATTATAATCAATGTTAAATTCAGGAACATTTCTATCCTTTTTCTACCACTCTACATCTTCTTTATGCTCCTCTTTAATTCTCACATGGACAGATGGTTCAACCTTCATTTGAGAAAAATAATATTTATCCCCTTCCATCAAGATCTCCAGATCCATCATTTTCAAATCCATAAATATTTAATGTTTTGTGATCATCATAATATATTAGTTAGCAGGATTCTTTTTACCCAAAGAATTTCCCATCTTGTTTTCCTACCAAATTTGTATTTCATTGAACAATCGTAATCTTTAATTAGTTCATATCATCTTCTCTAGCACATATTTAACTCTTTCGATGAAAATATTTACATAAAAATTTTATGATTAGTATATATATCACACCATTCACTATAATGATAATTCCTCCATATCATCAATGAAAAAATTAATACTCCAAATTCCAAATCATGATTCATGTCATTTTCTCATAAATATTCAATTGTCAAGAAGCGTAAGATATAGCTATATCATTATTCATGAGCACACATCATATTCCCTTATTAGATACATCACTATAGATAAATAACCCTTATCCACTATAGGGTAATGTAAGAATAGGCCCACCAAATAACCTTTTCCTTATTTACTTGAAACATTCCTTAGATTCATCTATATAAATGAACATCAATCACGTCCGAGTTAACATGGTTATTGGATTGGAAAATAATTAGAAATTATCTAAAAACCACTGAAAATATTCATCCAAACCAAGAATACTTATTATCTCAATCATAGTGGTTAGTCAGTTCCAACATTTAATACCATCCATAGTTGAAGGATCCACTAATATACCCTCACTTGAGGTTATATGAAAAAATAATGAAACTTTATAAATCCTAATTTAAACTTTATAAATTTAGAAAAAAAATTATCCTTCCTCAGGGTCTTTAGAACTATTCTCAAATTTTCTTCATGTTCTTCATTTCCATTTAAATATATAATAATATCCTTTGTAATGATTACAAAAAACTAATCAAAGTAGACGATATATTCATTAAATACATGAAGATGACATGAGCATTGGTAAGTCCAAATTATGTTACTATAAATTCATAATTACTATACCTCATATGAAGGATATATTAGTTATATCCTCATTCATGATCATTAACTAATGATATCCAGATTGAACATAAATCTTGGAAAAATATAGAGCTCCACATAATTAATCAAACAGACCCTTTATATAGGGTAGATGATACTTTCTCTTAATATTGATATTTTTAAGTTCCCAATAATCAATACAAAAATGCATTGAACCATCTTTATTCTTAATAAAAAAAGATGTGCACCCCATGGAGAAGCACTATGATGAATGAATAACTTATACAAATTCTCATATAGTTTCTTCATCGATTCCTACAACTCAATTGGAGCTATTTTATATGGAGTTTTTGAAATAGGTGTAGAACCAAGTTTCAGATATAATGAAAAATTACCATCATGATTATGGGGAAGACTAAGAAATATTTCAGGAAATACATAAACATATTCTCGAACAATATGAAGATTTTAAATATTGAGTTTACTCCCAACAATTTGACTTAAATATCTCTCATGAATAGGTATAAAAACCCATATCATAGAAGTAATTTCAATTGGGTGTTCAGGTTCATCCTCACAATTATTGACGATTGAAGGGTGATTCGAAATATCACATATAACTTACCTTCCATGATAATTGATATGATCTATATACTAAGAGAGCCAATATATACCCAAAATTACATCAACATCAACAAGAATAAGTATAAAAAGGTTCATGGGAAGAATATTTCCACAAAATTCTACCTGAGAGGAGTTATTGACTTGAGATGTGATCATCCTACCATTAAAAGCTTTAACTACTAAATCAATATCTAATCATTGATGTGGTGATATGACAACATTTGAAAATTCATTTGATATAAAAAAGTAGGTATAAATATAATCAAATAAAACATTTTCAATTCCTAGATTGGATAATTAGAGTATCTTTCACAACATTTCTAGGAAGTTTCATCTTGTCTATAGTAATTATATAATTGTAGACTTATCCATTTAGATTTTTTGGTATTTTCCCTTTCCATTTTGGTTATTGGTTAGAATTGTTTTCCATATAATTATAGTTAAATCACTATAAATTTATGTATTATTCCATAACCTTGCAGTCATGATAAATATATCATTTTTATCTGCACTTAAAGAAAAATCATTTTCCTTATAAGCATGTACCAAGTCATTTTTTCCACAAGTATTGAATGATGAAAAAATATTATTTCTCTTCTTCCCATTATACATATTTTGTTTTTTCATCCTCTTCTTCTCTTTCTTTCCTTTTAATCCATAAGATATTAATACTTATTTCTCTTTATTCATAGTACATGATACTATATCCTCATATAATGAGAATGTTTTAAAGACTATTGATATTCAAAGGATTATATTAAGATCATAAAATAAATGGTGAATCTTTATTTTTGGATTATGTACGTAGTATAAAGAATGTGTTGCTAACATCAAAAGTTAACATCATAATTAGTAACACTTTCCTCTTCCTTTTTTCCCATACTCATTAATTGTCTCTTCATAGCTTCTCATTGATCACGGGGAAAATATTTTTCCAAGAAATGTTCCTCAAAACATTTTCATTCCATCATTGATATTACCTCATAATCATTATTGTTTTAAATCAATGACCACCATTAATCAGAATCCCTTAAGAGATGATAAACTTCCATGAAAACATTCTCCCTTTCTATACTTCCTAAGGTAATAAATATATTCTCTAAGGAACTTATCCATTGCTCATATTCAAAAGGGTTTTTTGTCCCATTGAATGATGGAGGTTTCTAACACATGAAGAGGTATAACATTATTAAAAAACATTGTGGATTAGCTGGATGCTATATACGGGTAAAATTATTTCTCATCTCTAGAGCCATCATCCCCAATATAGTTATAATTTTTTCTTATCAAGTTGTAGTTCCAGTTATAGCTTCAATATCATTATCAGGAGGGAAATCCCTACAAGGATTATTTGTATTGATATAGTTCCCATTCCTTCCACTAGGATTCATTTCTAAATAATTCCATACTCTAGATTTGATAATAAAATAATAAAATATAGCGTAAAACTCTAAAACTAGTCAACCACTTAATTTAAATTGAAAAATCTATGCATAGAAAATATCATAATAATAAAAAAGGGTTCATTTGGAAAGTGAAGAAAAAACAATATTTTAAAATCCATCATAATGGTTTATAAATAAAATGTAATTTTTCCAATTAATAACCCCCAGGAGTTTCAAACTAGGTGTGTAGCAAGAACTATTGTCTTTCACCAGTAATGGTTGAGTCAAAGCCCAATATTACCTTTTCAAAGTTATTACCCCTAGGTATAACTATTGTAGAGATAAATACAATTGTAGTTTCTACACAAGGATGTATTTGTAGGAAATCCACATAATATATATCTTAATAAAAATTTAGGATGTTATCCTATACATACACATGTCCTTAAATTCATTATAATGTAATGTTGACTGAAATAATTTTTCCTAAATTTATTTCCCAAGGATTCTACTAAACTTCCTATGATAACAACTGTAATGACCATGACCATAGTATCCTAGATTAGGTGGTTCACTTATAAAATTTATACTAGATACAAGTAATCACATCCCAAGGGAATTAATAGTTTATTAGTCTTGTAAAACTAGATTTATATATGAATTTCACATTACATTTGAAATCATGAAATAAAATATAGTATTGTCTTTGAAAATGCCATTATTCCTTTTACCATATCCTTTTATTTCAATAATATATCACTTCATAGTATCCTAGGGAAAGGAAATATAATAAATGGGTGATCTTAGATGCTTATTACGGGTATTCATACAGTGAAAACAAATAAGGCATGAAAAATATGGAAAGAAATAATTGAAATTCAAATAATTCCATAAAAAATAACAATATGATCTAAAAACATATCCATGTATATAAAAAAATAAACAAATAATCACATAGATATAAATAATTTATTTTATAATGATTGAATGAATTAATTTTTACATCTGAAAATTACCATCAATACCTTGTACCAAGACATCTTAAACATACCTTTAAGGCCTCCTGCTAAGAAATATCACATGAAAAAGGTAAGTCCTCATTAAAAAAAAATACAAACCAGTTTGTCTCATGAGACCTATATATTCATAGAACGGATATGTAATTTTTGGGTCGAATTGTCACTTAATATTTCCAATTCATTCCTCATTTTAATAAAATACATAACTTAATCAACATGCTTCAAAAATAAATAATTATCCATTTTATAAGAACTATCATATGGAATATCAATACTTTGCCTAGTCAAAAAAATCATAAACCATCCAAAGAAATATGGTGGATGATATCATTAGAGTATAACATTATTAAAGAATAATATTCATCAAATTATATTGAAAAAGATGAAAACACCTTCAAAATATCACTGGACAATTTCTTTAGGAGAATATCCTTTTTCACTTTAAAATAACTTATCTAAAAATTTCCAAAATATTGATAAATAAATTATATTTAAAAATAAATGTGTAAAATTATAAAGTCAGATCAAAATTAATGTTCTATCATGGTAATATTAAATTCCATTCATATTGTATACTTAAAAAAAATCCTTTCACACTTTTTTAGAAAATGTCGAAAATACATCTTTCAGAAAAAGACATGAATATTCATTTAAAAATATTTTTTAAAATGTAAAACATGGTTAAAAATGAATTTAAAAAATCATATTATAATACTAATAATACTATTGAAAATATTTTTAGAAAACATGGATTTGGAAGAAAATGATTTTAGACAGAAGAGAGAAATAATGTTGATTTTTCTTAAATAAATTCTTTCAGAATAATGAGTACTTAAAGAGAGGAAAATGAAATAAAAACATTTAATTTATATAAAAAAATAAAATTAGAATAAAATAAATTAGTTTCAATATATAAATATCAAATAATTCTCCAAAAAGATACTTAAACATAAACAATCCCAAATAATAATGAGATAAAAAAATAAACCCTTACCCCAGGTTCAAATTCCTTCGTATGTGTACGAAACTACTGTATAATAAGTATATAATTATTATAAATATATTATTGAACCATAATTATATATATCATAAGATATATTATTTACTTATAGTCTTTTATCACTCGTTTGGTAACAATTTTTTCATAAATTCACTTTTTTGGGAAATAACTGCTTTATTTTTCATGTATGTTTTGGTTTCTTAGTTTTGGTACTTATAATTTTATCTTGGTTACATTATATAAATAATTATAATAATGATATAAATATAATATATAATAATTATATATTTATTTATATTCATTCATAAATTTTATAGATAAAAAAATTAATTACACATATCATGGAGATGGTAGGTCGTACGTATGCATGGAGGTTGTTTTCAATTTTCAATGGATGGAATGAATGAAAGGTAAATAATAATTAACCTTTAAAAACTAATATTATATCATTAAAATCATATATATTCATAAAATATATCCTTATTACCATCCATGTAATAATTAAATAAAAAATGAATCACATCCCTTCATACAGTCAGTAGTCCACACACACACGAGCGATGTAATCATTTTCCAACGGATTGGATGGTAAGATAGTAGATGTGATATTATTATTTTATAAGAATAATTACATAATAATTATAATATATAAAAATTTAATCTTTCATAATAATCATCCATGAAATATGGTGTTGGAAAATGAATTGTATCACTATGTGGAGACAGTAAGCCTTATGTACACACAAGCAATACTTTCACATACCATTTGATGGAAAAGAGGGTGGTTAATGTCTATTTAATAATAATAATATCATTTATGTATATTTATTGTACTAAAGATATTGTTTTATGATAAAAAAATATATTTAGAGGAAGTATAAGAATAAATAAATTAAAAGAGGTTGGGTATGACAATTACCTCTTCTTCATGAGGCCACTTTAGATCATTTCATAAGGTACATAGGGTTGATATTTTGGGAATATAAAAACCTAAAAAACTAGTATAATGTTTTTTATAAGAGAAATGGGTAGGTATTGGTCGATCAAGGTTTCTCAATGTGGTGTAAAGAACTGAAGGAAGGAGTGTCCTTTTATTAGAGAGGGGAGTGAAATTCCTAGAATTTCATAAAGTATTTAATTAATATAAATTATATTTCAAGTCCAAATCGATACACATTTATATAATTATAATATATTATGATAATTAATAGAAATAATATCATAAAATAAAAATTTAAAAGTTTTATTTATGTTTTCACCCTTATCTTATAGTTTTAACCCATCGTCAACCCTTTTAACAATTATCACAATATTTAAGTTTTCCACCATTTAAGGATCAAGAATGTAACCATATGAGGGAAACCAGCCCATAAATGGATCATGGTTGTTTTTTAAAACCATATTCAATTCATTTCTGAGAATATAATATTTTCTAAATATTAAATCATTTAATTAAAAATGACTTATTGTAAAACATCATTAATTTCATTTCAATAGTATTCATTTAATTTGACTTAAAATAAATCAATAAAAATGGGGAATTAGAATATAATACTTTTAAACCTCCCTGAAATGTCATATAGATCTATTAAATTAATATTACACATGAACTCATTCAAATTATATATCATTTCATATTTTTAAAATCATTTATTTTATTTTTCTGTTAATTTAATAAATATTGTATTATATTTTTTCATGCATTTAAGGTAATTATTTAATGACTCAAAATTAAAAATAAATTACCATAATGAATATAGATTCATTAATCTTAAAATATACATTTATATTCATTCATAACTTTATTTCTTACCTTTTTGGATAAATAAGATATATTTAAAACTAAGAGAGTGACACTGTAATTTTTTTTGATTTAAATATAATATTGTTCATTTTCATGGATAAGTGTCCACTAAAAAATAATATTTGAGCCAACTGTTATTAGGTAAAAAATAAATTTGTCATGTACTAATTATGATGAACAACTATAGCCTTATCACTTATTTTTAACCTAGATTAACCCAATTTACCTTTTACATATGTGATAAATTTTACTATAGATACTATTCACATTTTTCTTAAAAAGGGTACTATTTACTAAATTTTGGCATCATGATTCTAAAAATGAAATCAATTTTTCAAGACTCAATTTATTTAAGTGGTATAAATAAATTTTAAAATAAGTTTTCAAAATGTGATAAAAATCATTTTTTAGAAAAATACATTTTAATCACAATAATAGATTTATTCTTATCTTATGCCTAAAAACATTACATAAATGTTAAAATATTTATTGAATATACAGTATAGTAATTCAATTAAAATAATTCACCAATATTGATTAATTTATTTTATTATGTTAAAAACACATTCCATGCATAAGAAATGTTTTTTATAAAAAACTTTTTTTTTACTTTCAAAGGATTATTATTTTCATTTATAATTAATTAATTTCCATTGGATTCATTTTATACATGTGTTAACCATACATGATCCTAATTTAGTTAATTTTATTTATACCCACAAAACTAAAATCAATACAATAACTATAACACAATAATATTTTAACACTATATGGTGCTTTTTTCAAACTCTTTGTGGTGTGTAACAATGATATCAAAGAAATAAAATTATTTAAAGATAAATATAATATAAAATCTCAGGATGTAACATTTTTTTAAAAATACATATTTTAGAACAACAAGCCTCAAAATAAGTGGTAAAACCTGATATTGGATACTAAGTAACCATTAAAAATGGGTTTACGTTTCACCACATTCAAAACTGAAACCATTTTTCATTTTCGTCGCCAAACACTAACTCAACATTGTCAATTTAAAAAATTTAAAAAAATGAAAATTTTTTACCAATTTCAAAACCGAAATTACCTTCTAGATTTTATAATAAAAATGATCATTTTCCATTTCAAATAATTTCAAATCATTTACCCCATTTTAAATATTCTCTAAGGGTAGAAGCCCAAATAATTCCAAGAATACAGTTTTCATAAATCATTGGTTTTCCTTAAAATATGAAACCAAACTTTCAAAAAACGATGTGAACTTAATTAGAGATTCAATAAAACTCAAAAAACATTCCATATTTCAAAATAAAATCAAATATTTTAAAACATTTCATGAAACCGAACTCATTTTGCAAACAATATCTAAGGATTTTTTTAAAATGTGAAAACATTTTTTTCTTATAATCCAATTTATGTACACACTAAACTGATTTACCACTACATGTGAAATAACATAAACAAAGTCACAACACAATCCTTAATCAAAATACATTCCAATTATGACAACATATCACAAGTCCAATATTTCCACTTTTCATATTGGTCTAAAACACCCAGAAATACAAGATTTAAGGGGTATAAAAAAAACTACTAGGATGTGAAACCTCAAACATATTTTCTATACATTTGATAAAAAAATTACAATCATGAATTGGTCCATATGATGTATCAAGCATCAATATTTGGGTTTTTATGGTTTTAGGCTCCACAATATAACCTCATAATTCAATCCTTTTTTATGTTTCCAATGCAAACACCAAACCCGATCCCCCAAGGAAACTCAATACCTGGAATTAAGGATAAAAACCCCACATACATAAGCATAGAACCAAAATCCAACAATGAAATTAAATATAAATATAAAATAAAATAAAACATCCTAATTAATTATAGAAACTATAGGCTTAGGGTGAGAAAGAAATCACAACATTTTCCTCACATTGACCACTAAATTATCTATATTACTCTCCCCAAAATTAAAACACTCCAAATAACAAGAAGGAATTTCAAAACATAGGTCCCACTAAGAACCTAATGCTCTGATATCACTTTATAATGAATCGACCAAGTGTTTAATCTTACCCAACATAGTTCACTACAAGGCCTGATGGTCATTCCCAATCCCTATGGGTCGACAACTAGTTCATGAGCATCATAAGAATATTTTTGGGAATTTTTTCACCATCATACAACAATAAGAATATGATGTTTAAATAAAAATAAATAATACAAAAAATAAAAGATAAGAAGTGAAAAAATCCTAGAGGATATAAAACTAATAAATAAATAATTTAATAATAAAAAGGAACCCATAAACCATCTGAAAATATATAAGGTACAATAGGTTAAATGACTAATAAAAAACCCACAACTAAGAGAAAATCCCCACCTCTCTAATGAGCATCCATGTGACCCACATTCATCATCTAGTTAGAATCCTAATAATAATGAATGAAATTGTAATAAACCAAAATGTCTAATAATATTGGTGTGATTGAAATATCCTAGTAGTTCTCCACCCAAAAAATCTATCTAGTTTCTTTCATAACACATCCTAACAATTATTGTTTGAAATAAAATAGAAAAACACACATTTTTCATAATATTTTCTATAAATAAATAATAAACACATCACAACTATGTTAAAACTTGTTATCCTTTATTTTTCATTAAAATAAGAGATTTTATTTGAAAACACATTCCCCCAGCTGACACCTCTTAGAAAACTATCTTTTTATAGTATCACTTTAAAAAAATATCACAACACAAATTGTTTAAATACAAACATCAAAAATCAAAATAGGTTTCTAATTTTCACACGATCTTCAAATACATCATTAAAAAAACTTTTCATAATACAAGGCATGGTGTCCTAAAACCAAATTTCCAAAACCACACACACTATAGTTTAAAAAAACTATTTCCACTTTTTCATTAGCACACTCCAAAACTATTTAAAAAAACTTTCCCCATTAAATAAATCCTGTAAAAACCATTAATAAAATAGTTTGAAAACACTTTAAACTCCCAATTCCACTCTACTTATTTTAAAAACTTTTCAGAAACCCCTTTTCAAAAAATTAGATAGGATAGCCACAACATACGAAAAGAGGAATCAAATAACATAAACCACTATATAACATTCTCAAGGAAATGTGAAATAATTAACAAGAAAATAAGTTACAATTAATAATCTAATAAGAATTGGATAAACTCAAACCAAATGTAAATCCCCAAAAAACAATCATTAAAAATGATTCTAGTGTCATGGGCATCATCCCAAGGCTCTAGAAAAAAAGTTTTTGAAAGAGTGACAAGGAACATAGGCTGACTATTCTATAGATTTTAACATCCCTAGTAGTCCCATGAAACTCAACAAGAATAAATGTACATGTATCCCCTTATTCACCACATGATCAAAATAAGATTGTTAGCATATAGGAATCTTACCCCTCTGGTCTAACTATCTCAGAGTAGCCTGGAAACACTATTTATTTGACCTTATTTCTATACTATGGTTTTCCGTCACACATGAAATATATTATATCCCCAAGAATCCCATTATAAGTCAATTTAATGTGATCACAATCAATGATTGCATAATTAAAATATAAATTATTTGAAATAACTCACACATCTCCTCCTAACACCATCACAAAAATATCCCTAACCACACCAGAATATAACAACATATAAAAATTCATCAATATAAGACATACCCTTATTGGAAAAAAATCCTACAAGGGAATAAAAATAATCATATGGGATCAAATAGGGTTCCACCCCATTTATGAAAACTCATTTCTCAAAATTTTTGAAATAGGGATTTTCCAAAACAATCTTGTAATACCAAGACAACACACAACTTTTAAAAGATGTATCAATCTAATACTGAGACCAATTTTATCAAAACACCTTTTAAACTCAAGTGGTAATTCACACATCCATTTAAATACCTTTTGAAAATAATCAAATACACTAAATTGTTTCAAAATATAATTCACATGGGGTAACACACAACTTTGAAACAAACCATCCCATTTTCATTATTTATAAATCTTTAAAAACCATAGACCATTGATTTAAAAATAAAACAAGGTATTAAAATGGCTTCTAAGAGCACACAAAAGGTTTAAAACACCCATTTTTAAATCAAAATCTGATGTCAAACATTTTGAACCCCATCCAAAAAATAAAACACTTGTTTTTAAAATAATTAAATACTAAGTTCACAATTAGAAATCCAAGATGATAGTGACAATTTTAAAATAATCACAATATGTGAAAATATACATGGATATTTTTGAAAACACATGGTAGGAAATCCCATCCCATGACTAGGGATAAAACCATTTGGGGAAAACCATTTTCCCTCATGTTTTCTCAAATAGGCATAAAATTAATACGGAAATACTATAAAACAATTTTCATTCAATGGCATGTAATATAAAGAAACAAAAAAGCAACTGTTAACATGGTTCAATGTGGATCAAGGCTATAGTCATAGCCTATAGCAACAAACACTTCCAAAAATCCAAGAAGTTCCCTCCACAACCCCTAAATAGACAAATCCCCAAGAATTGGACCAATCCCAAACCTAAAATTGACCACATGATTATTATATTTCATGGAAGGAGGTAAATCAAAGGAAATATAACGAATAGAAGAGAATATGGGGTTTAGAGGGACTTACCATGGAAGAAATAACATGAAACCAAGGAAACCACCAAAATGGAAGGTGAAGGGATAAAAAATCCAAAGGGGGTCTTCGTGGCCTATTAGAATGGTGAGGGGAAGAAATGAGGGATGAATGATTTAATTTGAATGAGTAGAAAACAATGTAATTTTAGATTTTAATGAATTTGGGTAGGCCATTGGATACACGGTTTTCCAAACCTTACACCAACCATGCACAAGCCACTCTCTAGAGAAAAACCAACTCACATGGTTTATATATGACTGGACCTGATTGAAAATACCATTCTCAAACCATAAAAAATTGAACTTCTAAACTACATAGCCTATTATAACAATTATCACAATTATCGCATACCAAACTTGGTATAATCTGTGCACCCTCAACCTACCATATGAAACGTCTCACATGGTTTCCCCTAGGATTTTTATGGTTTGGAGTCAAATATGTTCCACCCGTAAAGAAAAAACATGCATAAAAAAATTAATTACTCATAAGGGTTAAACTGTTCCATGTGAGGATCTTAGAATTATATACCCTAACTTGTGAACCATAACCATGAGCCAAAAAACATTAAAATTTACTTTTTTTGGGTCAAAATTTCCCAAAAACTAATATTGACCCTAAATTATTTAAATTAACAAAAAAAACTCCATAGTGACATGGTGGGTGTCACATATTCTATATATAATCTAGACCATGAAATCCCAAATATTATATTACCTTAAAACACTGGTCTTACAATATTTTATAATGACCCTTATCAGGAATATTAAAACTCCTTTCATGATTTTGGTTCCTTGAGTCCAAAAGGAGTGGCACTAGAACATGGGTTTTGAATCATGTTGAAGTATTGTGGTAGTTAAATAAGTATATTGGTCATAATGGTCTAGGATTTCTTGTTCCAGAACCATGTGTTAAGTTAACATGGATGGATGATGGAATTGAAGAAGCGCTATATCATATAAGAATCACTCCAAAAGACTAAAGGACTTGTGTCATATTTTATTCAGTTTCTAAAAGGTCATTTAATATTATTCAGTGGGATACAGGAGATTAAATTTCACTATTCACTAGAAGAAAACGATTAAGGCAGTGTGATCTATGGATAATAAAAGCTAACTATGATCAATGGTGGGATCTCTAAGAAGGTTGGAAGGTGGTCGAACCTAATTAACTAGATGGGACCCATAATAAATAGGTGGGGTGGGTTCACTTATGTTAGGGAATTGTAATCACATTTTTTTATTCTATAAATATAAAGAAGGTATTTTTATTATCCAATGGAGTAGGACTAATGTGAAAACCTTGTGAAATCTTATTATTATTCCAAAAGTGTGTCTGTGTTTCTTCTTCGGTTTTTTGTTTTGAATGTTTGTTATCATGAGTGTGTGAGGGGGGATTCAATGTTTTGTATTATATGGGTTTTTCTTATTAGTTATTTTAAAGTGATATATTATATTCATTTGATTCTTATAAGTTCTATAATTTTTTTTGTATTTAATGTATTGGTGGGTTAATTCTGAATCAGTGCTTCCAAACCCAATTACACTAACCTGATCATCCAAAAGACACTAGGATAGATTTCCATAAGATCTCATATCATCTTATTGTCACAAAAGGATAGAATAAATGTTGAGGGATTAATAAAATATGACTGATATAAAGTTATACACAAGAAATATTAAATAAATAGGGAAACTTTCCAGCTCAAAATCTGAAATGACACTTGGTGTAAACTGACTTGTGGACCTGAAAACATCATTACCTACTAGTGGAGTAACTTCTATTCAAACCACAAGGATAAAACATGATGAAATAACTATATGAAACATGAATACATATCAACTATCCATAGAAAAATCACATTAAGTCCTTAAAATATGTGAAATAAATAAAAAACCCAATGTGAATATATAGGGCGAACCAAGCATGGAATGAGAAGTAAAAAGAGAAGGATTTATGTGTGAATATCCTTTGTGGTAAACCAGGTACAATAACTATACATAAACTCCATATAAACACCAAATAACCCAGATGAATCTACCTATAGTCCGAACTCCAAGAGGATCTATCTTCTAAAATACCCAAGACCAACTAAGAAGAATAACTTTATCTACAAACATGGTATCTGAAAAAACAACATATTAATCTAAATATCCATTAGGGTTTTAATTTACGGTGTAGGAAATTATAAAATTACTAGGTAACCACTAACTTAATTCAACATAGTATTGAATAACTTGGAATATGAATGAACATATCTATATATTTATATACATATATGATAAAACAATTTATTAGTATGAAGAAAAAAATAACATATAAATGATAATAGACTAACATAAAATTAATATTTTAAAATACATACTGAGTAACTCAATATATGGTGAGTATACATACTTTTTATAATTGATTCGAGCCTTGAATTAGAATCCGAGATGGTTTGGGTAGGGTAACCTTGTCAACAATCCTAATTAAACCTATCCTGAATGTAGTCATGAAAAAATATTGTCTCAAGGGGTAAAGTGAATGGGTATACCATGTCAGGGATTATTCTTGTCATCCAATCAATTTATACATAATTGGTAAATATTTAAAACATCCAAATTCCCCTTCTATCATGCCCTTAGAATATGAATTAATAATAACTCTCTTAGTGTAATATAAACATAATAATCACTTACTAATAAACATGAAACATAGTCATGCTTCTTTCTGTTGCTCTATAAATCATATCAATGTGGAATGTTTTCACGTTTCATATTTACATGGAATGATTGTTTTTTGTACTAAGAATATTATACCACAAATCCCAACAAGAATGTTAGAAATCAAGAATATCACAAAATACTAAGCATAGATAGGAAGTTATAAATAATGAATATAAACTATGATATGATTGGAATTGCATGTTTTATTTAATCCTTCAAAAAAAGAAACAAATTATATTAATAAGTTCACAAATTAAAACTAGGAATAATATAAATGAAAGAATAGTCATATAATTGGTCATAAGTCATGCCTTCTCACTGTAACTCTAAAGGATGGTAGACCATAGTATAAAAGTAGTTTTAAAACATTGATTAAAATCAAAAGTTATTTGTAAAATAATATTTCCATGTTTTAAATATATTATATGAAAATTAACAATTTTCAAGAAAAATATTAATTAATTATTATTTATTTAAAACATATATTATACCATATATTAGGTATAGATTCTATAGAGAAATTAATTTTCTTATTGTAAAACCCTTACAGAAGGTGTCTCAGACCTGTACACCCTAGTCTGGTGAAATTTTTTTAACAATTAAAATTTATAAATTTTGAGATAAAACTTTATTTATTTTAAAAAATTTATATAAGATATACTTTAAATCACACAAATAATCACAAAATACCACGAATTTAAGGTTTAGTGTCTTTTATGATCAACTACATACGATAATTATTTTGAAAAAACTTTTGAACATTACATCAAATTAAAAACACATTAGAATCCCTTATAGTCTCCTCATAAGTTATAATCATCTTTATAACTCGGAAAATGGAAAAAAAATAAAAGGATTAACTCAAATTCTTAGTAAGTGAAAAGTTATCAATGTGTTTTCCAGGGTTATATTATAATAATATGAGAATAGAAGAGTATTTGTGAAATATACTTTTAAAAATAACATAGAACAATAATAGTTCAAAATTTATTAAAGTAGGAAATTTAATCTCAATGAACAAACATGTACCATGGAATAAGAGTTTGAGAAAAAAACTTGAGAAATGAAGCATAACCATTCTTATATAACATAAAAAAGATGCATGTAATGTAAATGTTGCATAATAATGGAATATGAAACAAAACACAAGAACATGGAATTTTCATATTATTGGAATATATATGAATTCCCACCCTTTATTTTTTGAGAATAATCTAATAATGGTCTCCCATGTTTTGAGTGTAATCCAAGAAAGATAACCTTTTATGTTGTGAAAAAAATCCAAGTGTCTATATTATTCATTATATAATGAGATATAAAACCTTAAACAATTAATTAGAGGTAAATATATGACCCCACCCATTAATCATCCATACTTATGCATTCCACTTGAAATCAATCATTTATATTTCAATCATAACTCAATTAACCTATGTAAAATAAACAAATTTGACAAATAAATTCCTAGAACATTTTATAATCCATCCAGAAAAATAAGGTATATGGTTCCATATGAATATATCCCAAGTGTATCATAAGAAACATCAACGGATTTTGATATATATTAAAAACAAAATTACTGAAATTATTGTATAACTCACTTTGAAAAATAAGAAAAAGTATCACTTTTTTGAAATGATTTCACGGTCATTAAAAATATATTATCTAAAAATAAATAAATTAGTCTTGGTGAAATATTTACATGATTTCCCTTAAAAATGTGTTTTCATAAAAAAATTTAATAATTGAAACATTCTTTCAAAAATTTGTTCGAGAAGACATAAAAACACTAATGAATTATTTCTTAAAAACACATGCCTAGTAAATCCATTAAAAAATAAATAATTCCTCTTAACAATCAAACTTTTACTTTTGAAAAATATAATAATATTTATTTTATTTTTAAAAACATCTAGAGTTAAAATAATTCTAAAATATGGAAAGGGAGATTCATAATTAAAAATGATCATATGTTGATAGAAATTGTAAAAGAGTTTTTAGAAAATGCCTTTATCATACTCATAAGAGATAATGTTATACGTGAAATTCAAGAAACATTTTCAAAAAGGCGAAGTGAAAACTTTTGAAAAAATTCACCTTTAAAAATAATATTCAATAATAGAATCACGAAACATATATAGATGTTATTAGATGAAATTTAGAGTGGAAGATAAAAAATAAAATAAATAAAGTATTTTTTTTAATAATTTCAAATACTTTTATTGAGAAATCACATTGTAAAAAGGGTTAAGAAAACATCCTATAGAAAATAGGAAAATGGGAATGTAATGTTCACATGAGATAATACATAATTCTGTTTCTAAATATAAAGGATAACAATGGTAGGAAGGGAAAATATGTATGGGTGGAATCTATCGATTAAGAGACGGAGAATTATTCTCAATAATTAATTAATTTTTTATGAAGAAATTCATCAATGTAAAATCATGGAATTAAAAATTCATTCTCTCTATAGAGGACGATGACGTACAATGAAATAAAAACCTAGCATGGAATAAATGATGCCCGAAATAAATAAGTATAATAAGAATAATTACGTCTCAATGAGGGGAGCTAATTTAGCAAAGACCCTTACAACTTTGGTATCATTTTAATCGAAATACCATGAATGATAGAATGTGAGATTTATTTTTAAATACCTTAAATTTAATTAAAATTTTGTCAAAATAATCATTTTCCAATATATATACACCAAAAAAGGAAAAAATGGTGAAAATGAATCATATCTCAATGAATCAAACTTGAGATGCAGGAACCATTACCTTAAATACCACTTAGTAAAACATTTTATAACCTCCTATAAGAAAATAACTATATTAATCAACTATTTCAGAACCATATTCATACTTGAAAACTTTTATAAAATTCATTTATAATCATTTATTATAAATATATTGGTTATTTATATTTTATTTTCATCATCAGATGTTATTAGCTTCAATTACTAGTTTCATAACAGTGGTGTCGATTCTTGTTTATAGATTAAAAATTATCCATTCAAATAACCTTAAATGTACTGGAATATATTTTTTATAATTATTTATTATGTTCTAATTTCATCTTAAAATTCATTTTGTTATGAAAAATAATGAGTAAGTCACTGACAATCTTGTTTTGGTAATTTTCATGAATGAGGTGTGGTATTTTAATAACATGTTAGATATTAATTTTAAAAATTAATAAAAAATCATTATCTAATTATTATTTTCATATATCATCATTATTTATGCTTCGTTAGTTTCTAATGATATAAATTTATAACATTGTTCGTGTAGGTTGTTAAACTGGCCGGAACACGAAAAAGTTATTACCAATGGGTGAGTAGGGTTCATAACATGATTCATTTGACATAATATCATTATTTAAATATAATAATGATATTATTTATATTTTTTCAGGTGGTGAATCAGGTTATAAGATATTGGGTTACATAATAAAAGTATTTATTGAAAAACACTATTTGTCACTTCTGTAGAGGCAGTAGTCTACACATATGAACAGGTGACACATTCATTTTCCATAGATTAAAATTAAGATAAGAAATGGTTTAAAATTTAACAATCTTAATAATTTTTTAAATATAATATTAATAATTTAATTATTCTTTTATATCAATATGTTTATGGTGGTTATGAAAAATCAAACAGGTCATTTATGGTGGTGGTAGTTCGCACAAATGCTTGATGACGTCTTAATTTTTCAAATGGTTTTGGAAGAAGATAAAAAATGGATATTACATTGGTATAATAAAATTTAACTATATTAGTAACAATTATTTTACCTAATTTCATCTATAGAGTAGGTTTTAAGTGGTATAAGAATAAAATAATGAAGAGAGCTCAGTTGAAAACAATACCCACCCCTTTCGATGTTCTCCATTGTGTAACACCTTAAATCTTATTTGCTTGGTATTTTTGTAATAAAAACGATTATAGGATGTGGGAAGAGTGTTTTACAGAGACTAGGTAATATTTTTGGTTGATATAAGGCTTTGGAATCAGTAACTAAATGTGGTGGAAGTGATATTCTTTTATGAGTGAAGAAAATGGAATTTTTGTAAATACCAATTATTATTCAATGATGGAAAAAAACAATTCAAGGATAAATGTATCAAAAAGTAAGAAATAATACATGTTAAAGTGATATAAGGTCATGAAATACTCTACCATTCAATTTAAATCATGTTTTAAAAATGATTCATGTTATTTACAACTAGATTTATACATTTTTTCCATTTTGGTTTTCACCTTAGAAACTAGTTTTTAACCAAGTAAATTATATTTTATTATAAATTTAATGTAACCCGTCTTTGAAATTTTATAATTTTTGAACCAAAATTTAATATAAATATATTCTAATTTAATTTATAAATAAGATAAAAGTAAATTTTAATTTAAAATCGATAATATATGGAAATATTGTTTTGTAGAAAAATTTTGTTTTCTCCATAAACTGTTATTGATATTATATAACATTAATTACCAACTAAATGAGTTATAATATGTTTTTATATCCTATCAAGGTCATTATAAAAAATATATCAATTTAATTTATAACATAAAAATTACACAATATTAATAAAACAATTCTTTGGTAATAATGCTTTCATTATTATCATTGCCATTAAATTTAATATTACTAATGACACTTTTATGAATAGAATTGAAATTTAACTTTTTACATAATATGAAAATGTCTATATAAAATATTAAATCAATTTTTTATATTTTATTTCTATAACTGATGAAAACAATTTTTTAATATATGTGAATAAAAATAGTTTTTAAAGTAAAATATTACTTAAGTTACCAAAATGTTAATCATGAGTTTTATAAATTCAATATGGTATTTTTAAATGATTTATTTAAATTTTTAAATATATATTATTTATAAAAAATGGGTTTAAAAATTATTAATTCATTGTTATATTATGATATTATCATAAAAGTGATGGTATTAGAGAAATTAATATTTTCCACTATTCACCTATAAATAAATTAATTTTAAAAAAATTTAAAACATTAACCCTAACATAATTTTGAAATTTTGAATTGAAAAAATAATTTCATTTTTTAAATTAAAATTCCAATATTTATAAATTAATATTTTAAATGAAAAAACAATTTTCAATGAAAACAAATTTTATTGAAAAATTCACTTTTAAAACTTTTAGTGTTCTTAATCCTATTTTTCATGTAAATTTTAATTGATAATAATATTTTTATTTATGAGAGAATTTATTATTCTTATATTTTCTTAAACATATTAATCTAATATGTTGTGGATCGTTTTAGTTTGGTGTTGCATGTGAAACAATCAATCTATATATATTTATTTAAAGGAAAATATATTCTGAAATATTAGGGTGTTACATTACCCTAACCTTTTATTGACCCAAAATAATCACACCCAGTTTTAATTTATAATATTTCCTTTTTTAAAATAAGTATGGTTCAAATTTTAAATAATTTTGTTGTTTTGTAAATCCAACACACTAGTTGAATAATTTGAATAATTTCATAAAAAACATGTTAGTTTAAGGAAATGATTCACTTAGTAATTATTAAAAACATTATGCTTTATTATTTTTGAAATATGTTTTAGGAAACAAAGAATGTATATGACTTTTTCAGTTCCTTACACATAACTTTTCTAACTATTACCTCAATATTTATGTAATTATTAATCAAGGTTATGTTTGGATTATTTATTTATAAGTCATTCAAGCCCTAGTGCAATGATGTGAACCTTTTAGAAAACATGATATGGTACACAAGGGTATGCCTAAATAGAACATGATTGATCTATTCAACCCTCAATTTAAATTTTATAACATATTCAAAATGACATAACATGGTCAATACCATTTATATAATAATATCCATAAAGAATCTCATAAAACTTCATGACATGAAGGCATTTGAAGGAAATCATGAAAAGGATAGAAAAATAAAAAATGATCCAGAGTAAATGAAACTTTAGAAATAAAAAAATAATAAATATTAATAAAAGTTTTAAAAGAATTGGAGTATAGTACTCAATGTAATCAATAAAGGATTCCATAATTAGGACTTAAAAAAACATTTATTAACAAAACTATGAACTGTATGTTTAAGTAAGGGATTGAAAACAAAATTTGAACATCTATTGAGATTATAATAAAAGTATTTCACTTTACTTGGTGAATATCTTGAAGACATAAATTAATAATTTCAAAATAATATTTTATATTTATTAATAACTTTGGAAAAACAAATGATAGACATGTCTCAAGAATATTCTACATTTTTCCAAGGGATTTATAACACGAAAAAATATACATAGGAGATCATTAGTAACCTAACTATCCTCAAGTAATTATTTAACAGAAACCAAATAGCCACCATCAAACATTAGTAAAAATTCCATAAATAGGGAACCCAAAAAAATTGCTATAATTAAAGAATATTAAACCGTATAAAAAACCTAGATAGATAAACTCTAAAATTTATACAAGCTCATAAAAACTGATTTCTCCAATTAAAATAACTAATTAATATTCCTAAAATGCATCACACCCCAATATCATTATAAAAAAATTAATAGAAGGAAAAACCCAAAAGGGATCCTTTTAAGAAAAATAGAATGAATCTATAAGAAAATGAGTGATTTGACCATGATTCAATGAAATCAGAGTGCCAAACCCCAATCATGATGAGAAGAAATAGGGAAGAGAGAAGTGAATGATAGATTAAGGAGATAATATAATATTATTACCTCATATTTATTGGATGTTCACTAAATGTTTACATGCGTAAGATGCATTCACACATGCATAAGATGCACGCACACGTGAATATGATGCATGATATATATATATATATATATCATATATGATATTATATAAATAATTTACATTTAAGACATATATAGGATGTATTCATTTTTTCATGCATGTAATTAATGGATTATATATATATATCTATTATTCATCACTCTCCCTGAGCTATTTTCATTTTAATAATGTGAATTTATTTAGAAATATTTTCCTAAGATGAAATGAAAAAGGAGTTTATTCACTCATATGATGAATATATATTATTTATTTATATTTTTTAACATATGAATAAACAAGACAACAATTAAGGATATTCATCGATATCCTATATATACCACCATCGTACGATGGTTTTGGGGGTGCAATATTTGTTTAACCTATACTAAATCTATATTCCTCTAAAAAATATCTTTATATCATTAGAAAAGGTGATATAACCACTTTTGATATTGGGTATCCTCATGTAGAATCATTGGATATATTGGTCGGTGTATCACCTTGGAGGTAGGATGATTTGTTTCACTACACCTCAAGATCTCCCTCAAGATTTCTCTTATGAAGAGAAGAAAATAACTTAAACACCTTTTTAATATCAGGTTCTTTTTTCAGTATTATTTATTGAATTTATTATTTATGATATATAAACTTATATTCTGGGTTATTTTACACTACAAATGATCATTTGATGATCATAAAAACCGATTAGTGGTATCATAGTTAGTTTCTTAATGTTTTTAACATGTTTGAGTCACTGATTTAAAAAAAATGAAAAACTGCATTTTTGTAAAACTAGAGAAGGTTTCAGACACTTATATGAGTTATATAAAGGTCAATTAGATTTAACATTATAAAAGTTGGGTACATAAAGGTCATACCCTTACACATATGGTTTGTGTAAGGGTAACCTCTATATTACCTTTATGTAAATGTGTTCCAAAAAGGTAGAAACCATACAAAGGTCAGCTACATAAAGGTTATACCCTTACAAAAGATAGTTATGTAAATGTAGTTATTTTTTTACCATTATGTGATACCCTTATGATGTAGAGACCCATAGCTTAACGTACATGGGTATCACATTTATTTTTCAAAATACTTAGTACATAACAAAAACACACACACAAGGACCATAATAGTTTAGTGTCTTTGGAAACTCGGAATATAATCTTCTAATCATGGTGAATGATCTTCAACATCTCCCATAAAGATCTTCCTTTTTTTTACCTAAAACCTTTATTTCTATCCCGGGGAAAATAAAACATAAAAGGGTGAGCTCAAATGCTCAGTAAGGGTAAACAAAAGAAATATCAATCACACCATATTCATAAGAACATAACATTTTGGAAATCTTAACCTGTAAAAGAGATCATAATATCATAACATGGGATAAATCATAGTAGTGAAATGTAATCCCAATAATAATAACATAAAACATGAAACTTTGTGGAATACACACATAATCATAGAGAATCATTTCTTATTAGTTAAGAATCATTGCCAAGACTATCTTAGTGGACAAAGTCCATTTCTGAACCGAGTTCATTCCTCATTTCAGTCCTGTTTCACTAAACCAGATTAACCTACCGTTACAGCCATGTCTATCTCATGAGATATAAAATATTTACCCAATGCATTGGAGGGAGATATAGGTCCCACCCATCTCATAATGAAATCATTCTTACTTATTCAACAACATGAACTTAAAACATTTATCATAACCCAAAGAATAAAATGGGTTTCATAAACATCATATCATCATCACATAATCTATATAAAATAAATGGATATTTCATCATAAGAAAATTAAAAGCATGTAAATAATAGAGACATTATACTTGAAACATACACATTTGAAATAATTTCATCTTATATGGAAAATGTTTCGGATAAAATACTTGAAATTAATTCTTGAAGAAAATATCCTTTCTTCTTAAAAATTATTTTCTTTTAAAAAAAGGGCATGTACTTTTAAAAGAAAAGGGTTTTGTTGAAAATAATCCTGAAAACTTGTAGAGTAAGCTTTATGAAAATGAGGTATTATGAAACCGTAAAAATCCATTCACGCCGTATAAGTTAAAAAAACATTTTTCTCATACTTTTGTCAGAAAAGTCAAAAAGTACCTCGTATGGTAAACAAAAGAAAGATTCCTTCCAAACCATGTGGTAAAAGTCATAAAAGGGTAAAAATATCTTTAAAAATAAATGTAATAATACTAAACATTTTATGAAAACAATTTTAGAAAACATGGACATGGATGATAAACATAACCCCAGTAAATACTTACATATAAGCAATCTCAGATAAAATGAGATTTGAAAAATTATCCCTTACCTTAGGTTCGATTTGCTTCGTAAGTGTCCAAAACTCCTGTATAATGATTTAAATAATGTCATTGACTTATTATAGAATAATAATCATTGTTATTATATTATATATGGTTCACTTATGACTTTATATTACCTGTTCTTTTGTAAATTCCATGTTAAAGAGTGTTTTGGGTAAAATCGTTTCATTTGTCGTCAGTGTTTTGACTTGTAATAATTCATATGATTACTTAGATCATGATTACTTAATTATAGAATATAAAACATGATTTATATATAATATATATTTATAATATACATATATATAATAGATCAGTAAATGGAAACAAATACACCGTTCATGGAGATGCTAGGCCGTACGTACGCATGAACGCTGTTTTCGTTTCCTTATTGAGTTGAATGGAATTAAGTAGATGAAATAAATATATATAAACATAAATAAAGTATCATTATTATTCCATATATTTCATGATTACTTATTATATATACTTTATATTCATTCATGAATGGTTAACGTGGAGAATGAATCTCATCGCGTCGTGGAGACGGTAGTCCGTACGTACGCATGAGCGATGATATCGTTTCATGATCGTGGAATTGTATTGGAGTGTATGTATACTATTTCAGAATAAATATCACTTTAAAATAATCATATATAGTTATTATTTACACCATTATACCCATCCAAGTAAGGTGGTGGTGGAAAATAGATTACATCACGACGTGGAGACGGTATTCCGTACGTACGCATGCGCGGTGATTTCGTTTTCCGTAGGATGGATAGATGGTGAAATAGGATTGTTTCATACTTATAATAACATATCACTATATTAGTGATATTGATGTTATTACTTCATAATGAAAAAACCTAAGAAGAAGAAGTGGAAGAAGAAATAAAGTTGAAAGAATCGGAAACGGACATTACCTCTTATGTGAAGCTCCACTTTGAGTCCTCCTCTTAGGGCAATACAATTGGTCTTTGAAGAAGACCAAGACCTCTAAGATGTTTCTAGGGAAGTGGAGAAGAGAATTTTTCATGGTTTGGATGAGCTTGAAGGCTCAATGTGGTGTGAGGAAGAGAGGGAGGAGGTTCCCTTTTATAAGGGAGGAGAGGGGCACCTTAGGAAAACTAAAAATATTATTTTATTATAAAGCCATATTCGGTTTTAAATAGCTCCAAATTGATTTATTTCGAAGCTAAAGTGGGGATGGGTATAAATAATCTCATCCAATAGAATTTGGACAAGTTTAGTTTACTATTTGAACCTTATCATTTAGTTTTAACTTTATGTTAGATAATTTTACTTTTACCGTGACTTTTTTGTGTTCTTACACTATAAGGTTAATAAACTTTCTATAACAAGCCAAAAGAACCCCAAGTTATTTATTACTAATATATATAACCTTATCTAAGTCATTTTTCCAAACTTTATATTTTTAGGAATAAAATAAAAATTAATAATATAATATATTTTTTTAAAAACTATTTTATGTCAGTTTTGACACTATTTAGTAATTGATTTTTGTGAAAATAATAACAGAATGATTAGTTCTGAAGAAGTTACTTAAATCAATACCAACATGTAATATTAACCTATTAAATTAGTTTAAATCATAAAAAGTCTCAAAGTACATTTATTTGGGTATTTAAAACATCAATTATGTCAATATTTCATTAATAAACTTATTACTACATCATAATTGTGTCATAAATAAATTAAATTATTTAATGTTTAAAAATTAAAAATTAAATATCATTATGTAGGAAATCTTTTTATATTTCTAAGGAATATTTATAGTCGAATTTATCTTATGTATAACCCTATATTAAAAATGATTTACTTATTAAACATTGATTTTAACTATTTTATCCCTTCTTTAAATAAATTAATAATAAATGTCCTAATCTAATCCAAGTGGGCCTAAATGATTATATTTTATTCCTAAAGTTTTTTCTGGTAGAAGTACATTTATCCAATAGAATTAGTACATGTGTTAGGTTAATAATAATATCATTTTTACCCTTGACTACCCTATTTACTTTTAACCGCAGTAAATAAAAGTAAAAAGTTATTATTCACCAAAATTTATTTTCATCTCATTGAACCACATTTTAATTACTGACATCAACCGTGTCTCTCGGATTTTTGAAATTACACTCACAGAAGCGGTAAAATTAAGTTTTATGAAAAAATCATTTTTTTAACTACCACTTAGTGGTTTCACTATTCATCAAAAAAGATGAATGTTTCCGGAAAAATACCAAAAATTAGGCCTAAGCTATATTTGATATTATGAACTCAAAAATTATGTCTATTTTACCAAATTTAAAACATATTAGTTGCATTAATTAATTTAAAAATTAATTCCCGTCGTCAAAACAAATAGCGTGTTCTTAAGAGATAATAACTATCAAAAGATTGAAACTTGTTTATGTCTGGTTTAAATGTGAAATTACATCCAATGACCAAAATTGTATTAAATTGTAAAAATATATTCTAAATATACTTTAAAACTAATAAAATTAATAATTTATCACTATTAGTTATTTCTATTAAAAAGGTTTTTTTAATTAAAATTTAGTAATTTTCACTATTAATCGGAAAATGAAAGTTATTCAAAAAGTACCAAAATATCACCCTAACCTAATTTCGATATTCCGAATCCAAAAATGAAGTCCATTTTGAAAAATAAAATTTACAAAATTTCAAAAAGTGGTTATTACTATTCATAATGGCTAGTTTTAATAATATTAAAATGGTATATCGTTGTTTAGTGAAACTCGGTATTGTGTACTAGTCACGCTATCGAGGAAGGTCGTGATTGCGTGTAATGCAAGGAAAGTCAAGTATGCGTGTTGTGCAAGCTCCTTTTGGTGTAGCGTATAACACAAGACATTAATGAATTTCACCCATTAAAATGAATTTCACCCTCGAAATTCGTCAGGGTTATAAATGGTTTACTACTAAAAATTTTATTTAATAGAACCCCACATCGTAAAAAGGAATACCAAAACCTATCTTTAAAAAAAAGGTTGAAACGTAATGGTTACCCAAATAAACTAATCACTGGGTTTCCACATAGGTGAAAATATTGATATGGAAGAAAAATCTAACCATCATGTTCTGATGGAGAGTGGTAGAGAACATGGCTATGGAAACGCCAGAAATCACAAAGCCATAAATTTGTGACGATCTATGGTACCATCTGATTCATCAGATATAAGAGCACTAGGAAAACATTTTTGGTTTTCAAGATCATTTCCCTAAAATTGATGAAATTGGAATTAGAATAAATACTTTCGTTATTTTCGTATAGTCTCACCATTGGTCGTTCTTTGGACAATTTCCACTTCATCTCTTAAAGAAATGAATTTGAATTTGTCATTCGTGATGTGTTAACAGATCATGTGATAGAATGATGGGTCATTCCATCTATCTCAAACAAAAGGTTAGAAAAGTTATCAAAAAATACATAAGTCCATCTATAGTGAGATTAATCATATATGGTTCCTAAAATGGTCTTATACTTCATATATCATACTGCTAAATATAAATCTAGTTTCTACTAAACAGGGACTTCCTGTATGCCAGTGCTAGGAGATAAAGGCCAGTCGCACTTCGGTTGTGGGTTCGATTCCCACAGCCTTGTCCGACGTGATGGGCTATCACCCATCCTCCAGGTTTTCCTTTTTCTAAAACTACATTACTATAAAATCCCATAAATAATATCGAAAAAACTTCTATCCTTAAAGAATACTAACTTATGTCCAACATAATCCATTCCAATCTTTAGGCTTATCCATAATACTGTAGTCCACTCACATAATATAGTGAAAACGATTACCAGAGATTTAATACCATCGTTGATCCCCATATATCTTAAGATATGTCTTGTTGGTCACATTCCAAACATTTGAAGGCCTTAAAAATGTATTCTCTTGAAAAATGAATACTCATTGAACCTTAGTGAAAACATGAATGTAGTTAAAATTTAACACTTTCCACATACCAAAATCCTCAAAATTCTATATACTCAAACCATGCTATCACTTAGTCTTTATATAAATCATGAGCTCATGAATAAAATCAAACATCTCATTACCTTCTTATTCCTTCATTATGCACATATCATCTACTTTACAAAAATATCTGAATAACCTTCCATGGTTACTGGTTCCATTCAACATATACTTTCAAATACTTGTAGGAAAAACAATAGTGTAACAATACTTAGATGATTCTTTATTCCATAGTACCATTAACTATACTACATAACTCTCGATAAACATACAATCATTCCACTACCTTCTAAAACAACTGACTGAGCTTCAACACTTCTTTCAGCTCATATATCATTTTTAGTCTTCTCATCATCATCCATATAAATACTACCCATATGACCATGCTGATTCTCTTCATGAGATTTTCCATTAGGGCATTGGTTTGCATAATTCCCGTACATTCCACATTTAAAACATCTGATCATTGTTGATGTCATAGCAATACCATTATCCTTATCCATGGTGTTAACTGAACCTTTTCCTTTGCACTTACTGGATTTGTGTCCTTCTTTTCCACACCCAAAGCATCTTCCAGTTCATTTGAAACAATCTCCCTGATTCCTCTTCCCACATTATTTACATGATAATAATTGAAATTTCTTCCCTCTATGATCATCATGAAACTCCATCTTTCTCTTATTATCTGGGTCAGTAAACATACAAAAGTTGAGATTATTGATCATATTATGAGATTTCTGATTAGGAATAATGATGATGTTTGGACTTCCAGATCCCGTTTCATTTGGTTTCTCATGAATAATATCATTCCATTGTCTGTTATATCCTCCATTGTCGTGAATCTTACAGTTTCCAGTCATTTTCTAAAACCCAAAAAGAATAGTGTGAGAGGAAAAAATCATGATAGGGAAAACAACATAGTAAAGGTGGAGTTCCCTCAATATCTAACATCTTAGGTTAAATTCTAATATTTTTACCGTAGTTAAAGGACTATATCCTATACATATACTTATCCTTAGGGACATCCCTAGACATACCATAGAAATATCTCTAGGGATCTCACTAACGTTTTTGCATCCTAGTTTCCAAAGTTTGACTAAACCTTTCCTCTGATACCAACTGTAGATACCCATATCTTAACATACATGGACATTACATTACTTTTGCGGAATACTTAGTACATAACAAAAACACACACACAAGGACCGTAATAGTTTAGTGTCTTTAGAAACTTGTAATATAGTCTTCTAATCGTGGTGAAAGATCTTCAACATCTCCCATAAAGATCATCCTTTTTTTACCTAAAATCTTTCTTTATATCCTTTGGAGAAGAAAACATAAAATGGTGATCTCAAATGCTCAGTAAGGGTAAGAAAAAGAAATATCAATCACATCATATTCATAAGAACATAACATTTTGGAAATCATAACCTACAAAAGAGATCATAATATCATAACATGGGAAAAATCATAGTAGTGAAATGTAATCCCAATAATCATAACATAAAACATGAAACTTTTTGGCATACACACATAATCATAGAGAATCATTCTTATTAGTCAAGACTCATTTCCAAGACTATCTTAATGGACAAAGTCCATTTCTGAACCGAGTTCATTCCTCATTTCAGTCCTATTTCACTGAACTGGTTTAACCTGCCATTCCAGCCATGTCTATATCATGAGATTTAAAATCTTTACCCAATGCATTGGAGGGAGATATAGGTCCCAACCATCTCATAATGAAACCATTATTACTTGTGCCACAACATAAACTTAAAACATTCATCATAACCTAATGAATAAAATGGGTTTCATAAACAGCATATCATCATCACATAATCTATATAAAATAAATGGATATTTCATCATAAGAAAATTGAAAGCAATTAATTAATAGATACATTATACTTGAAACATACACATTTAAAATAATTTCATCTTATATGGAAAATGGTTCTGATAAAACACTTGAAATTAATTCTTGAGGAAAATATCCTTTCTTCTTCAAAATCATTTTCTTTTCAAAAAAATGGCATGTAATTTTAAAATAAAAGGGTTTTGTTGAAAATAATCATGAAAACATGTAGAGGAAGCTTTATGAAAATGAGGCTTTATGAAACCGTAAATATCCATTCACGCCGTATAAGTTAAAAATAACATTCTTCTCTAACTTTTGTATGAAAAGTCAAAAAGTACCTCGTATGGTAAACAAAAGAAATATTCCTTCCAAACCATGTGGTAAAAGCCATAAAAGGGTAAAAATATCTTTAAACATACATGTAAGAATACTAAAAATTTTATGAAAACTATTTTAGAAAAATTGGACATGGATGATAAACATAACCCCATTAAATACTTACGTATAAGCAATCTCGGATAAAATGAGATTTGCAAAATTATCCCTTACCTTAGGTCTGATTTGCTTCGTAAGTATCCGAACCTCCTGTATAATGATTTAAATAATGTCATTGACTTATTCGAGAATCATAATCCTTGTTATGATATCATATATGGTTCACTTATGACTTTATATTACCCGTTCTTTTGTAAATTCCATGTTAAAGAGCGTTTTGGGTAAAATCGTTTCATTTGTCGTCTGTGTTTTGACTTGTAATTATCCATATGATTACTTAGATCATGATTAATTAGTTACAGAATATAAAACATGATTTATATATAATATATATTTAGAATATACATATATATAATAGATCAGTAAATGGAAAGAAATACAACGTTCATGGAGACGATAGGCCGTATATACGCATGAACTGTGTTTTCGTTTCCTTATTGAGTTGAATGGAATTAAGTAGATGACATACATATATATACACATAAATACAGTATCATTATTATGTCATATATTTCATTTTTAATTATTATATATACTTTATATTCATTCATGAATGGTTAACGTGGAGAATGAATCTCATCGCGTCGTGGAGACGGTAGTCCGCACGTACGCACGAGCGATGATATCGTTCTCATGATCATGGAATTGTACTGGAGTGTATGTATACTATTTCAGAATCAATATAACTTTACAATAATAATATATAGTTATTATTTACACCATTATACCCATCCAAGTAAGGTGGTGGTGGAAAATAGATTACACCACGGCGTGGAGACGGTATTCCGTATGTACGCACGCGCGGTGATTTCATTTTCCGTTGGATGGATATATGGTGAAATAGGTTTGTTTCATACTTATAATAAAATATAACTATATGAGTGATACTTATGTTATTACTTAATAATGAAACAACCTAAGAAGAAGAAGTGGAAGAAGAAATAAAGTTGAAAGCATCGGTAAAAGACATTACCTCTTCTTTGAAGCGCGTCTTTGATTCCTCCTCTTAGGGCACAAAAATTGGTCTTTGAAGAAGACCAAGACCTCTATGATGTTGTTAGGGAAGTGGATAAGAGAATTTTTCAGGGGTTGTCCGTGATTGAAGGCTCAATGTGGTGTGATAAAGAGTGGGAGGAGGTTCCCTTTTATAAGGGAGGAGAGGGACACCTTTGAAAAAACAAAAAATATTATTTTATTATAAAGCCATATTCGGTTTTAAATAGATCCAAATTGATTTATTTCAAAGCTAAGGTGGGTATGAGTAGAAATCCTCTCATCAAATATAACTTGGACAAGTTTAGTTTACTATTTTAACCTTATCATTTAGTTTTAACTTTATGTTAGATAAGTTTACTTTTACCGTGTCTTTTTGTGTTCTTACACTATAAGGTTAAAAAAATACTATAACAAGACAAAAGAACCCCAAGTTGTTTATTATTAATATATATAACCTTATCTAAGTCATTTGGGAGAACCTTAGATTTTTAGGAATAAAATAACAATTAATAATATAATATTTGTTTTAAAAACAATTTTATGTCAATTTTGACACTATATAGTAATAGATTTTTGTTAAAATCATAACAGAAGGAATAGTTCGGAAAAAGTTACTTAAATCAATACTAACATGTCATTATAACCTATAAAATTATTGTAATTCATAAAAAGTCTCAAATTACATTTATTTGGGTATTTATAACATCAATTATGTCAATATTTTATTAATAAAATAATTACTGCATCATCATTTTGTCATAGATAAATTAAATTATTTAATGTCAAAAAATTAATAATTAAAAATAATTATGTAGGAAATATTTTTATCTTTCTAATTAATATTTATAGTCGAATTTATCTTAGGTATAACCCTATATTAAAAATGATTTACTTATTAAACTTTGATTTTAACTATTTTAACCCTTCTTTAAATAAATTAATAATAAATGTCCTAATCTAATCCAAGTGGGCCTAAATGATCATATTTTATTCCTAAGGTTGTTTTTGGTCGAATTACACTTATAAAATAGAATTAGAACATGTGGTAGGGTAATAATAATATCATTTTTATCCTTGACTGCCCTATTTTCTTTTAACCGTGGTAAATAAAAGTAAAAAGTTACTATTCACCAAAAATTATTTTCATCTAATTGAACCACATTTTACTTACTGACATCAACCGTGTCTCTCAGATTTTTGAAATTCCACTCACAGAAGTGGTAAAATTATGTTTTATGAAAAATTCATTTTTTTAACTACCACTTAGTGGTTTCACTATTCATCAAAAAATGAAAGTTTCCAGAAAAATACCAAAAATTAGGCCTAATCTATATTTGATATTATGAACTCAAAAAGGATGTCTATTTTACCAAATTCAAAAAATATTAGTTGCATTAATTAATTTAAAAATTAATTCCCGTCGTCAAAACAAATAGCGTGTTCTTAAGAGATAATAACTATCAAAAGATTGATACTTGTTTATGTCTGGTTTAAATGTGAAATTACACCCAATGAACAACATTGTATTAAATTGTAAAAATATATTCTAAATATACTTTAAAACCACTCAAATTAATAATTTATCACTATTAATTATTTCTATTAAAAAGTTTGTTTTTAATTAAAATTTAGTAATTTTCACTATTCATCGAAAAATGAAAGTTATCCGAAAAGTACCAAAATTTCACCCTTATCTAATTTCGATATTCTGAATCCAAAAATGAAGTCCATTTAAAAAAAATTACAGAATTTCAAAAAGTGGTTATTACCATTCATAACAGCTAGTTTTAATAATATTTTAATAGTATATCATTGTTTAGTGAAACTCGGTATTGTGTACTACACACGCTATCGAGGAAGGTCATGATTGCGTGTAATGCAAGGAAAGTCAAGGGTGTGTGTTGTGCAAGCTTCTTTTGGTGTAGCGTAGAACACAAGACATTAATGAAATTAAAAAGAATATTTTTTCATAAAATCTGGAGGTGTTACATATGAAGAAGTGAAATGATGCAATGTTAAGGTAATTCCATTATGCAAAAGGGTTTACATAAGGGTCATCGACACATTATCCTTTTGTATAAAGGTATTTGAGTAGCTTATTAAAGGTCCTTAATGTTCATGTTTCCACAATGTATGTATATTGGGATTAATATTATGAAAAGGTGTTTCATAAATGTAAAACCTTTATGTGATGGAGTTGTGTAAAGGCAATATATGCATTACCTTTACTCAGTGGCTAAAAGAATTACTAGCCTTATACATGGTGTTAGTGTAAGGGTAATAAGGGGAATCCCTTATACAGAGTAGGGGTACTATGTAATGATAATTAGAAATTTTGTTAATTTTTTTTAACACATTAAAATCATTTAATGGTTTATATATTGTTTACAAATCCTGTTAAAATGTATATTGGGAATATTTAATTTATAAGTATTTTATAAATTAATTAATTAATTATGAATTTTTTATAATTAATTAAATAAATACTTGTGAAACATTTTTTCTAAATATTACAGGTTAATATTTTAAAATACAATTTGATAAATTAAAGGTAATTCCCTATAATCTAGAAATAAATGGTAAATTTAGAAATCATAAGAGATGTTTTATAATGTGTTAATAAATCAAAAGATATATGATATTTAGATTATATAAAATGTTTATATAATATATATTAAATTGAAATATGTTTATAATTCATGAAATTTCATATAAATGACATTTAATATTATATATAAAGGAGTTTGTGTTGAAATAAATAAATAATGTTTATATTATTGCTAAAATTTAAAATGTTTATAATTAGAATTTACTTATGAAGAGTTCAAAAAAATTTCATGTTTAAAAAAATAAATTAAATTTTTTATTATCTTTTAAATTTACTTGATATTCGTGTTTTATAAATCATTTCTGAAATATTAATATTTTTTATACCCATTTATAAGATAAATTACATCTTGGATG
Organism: Viscum album; assembly: GCA_963277665.1. Lineage (NCBI taxonomy): Eukaryota > Viridiplantae > Streptophyta > Magnoliopsida > Santalales > Viscaceae > Viscum > Viscum album. The sequence continues at coordinate 573,152,905 of OY728157.1, forward strand.
GAGCATTTCATATCATGTATGGTTTGATGTCATAAAATTTATTTTTCATCTTACTTGACCTTAGTTTATATTTTTACTTATGATCTTGAGAAAATTGGTTTGGAAAAGTTTGTGAATATTAGGTGTTAGAGTTTTCATGAATTGAATTCTCTCTTGAGTAAAGTCTCCCTATGTAGAGGGACTTGGGGTCCGACAACCTACTTTCTTGCAGTCTTTCCATTTCTAAGAAAGTGAATGGTGTTGGATATTTGTCTCTCTAGGTTTACTCATGTAGAATTTTTCAATATCATTTATCTCTATGTCATTTATATGAATAATTCATGTACCTTATGCATATAATGAATTTGGATATGTATGAATGTACTTGACTTCTGGTTTTGGGTGATTAATACAGAATTGGGGACTTTGTAAAGATTTACACTTTAATATGGCATGAACGCATTATTTTGGTTATTGTCATAGGGATTCCAAAAAATAATTATTAGAAAAATATACACAAAAAATTTAATAAAACATGATAGCATAATTATTACAATGGATGAAATAGTTATGAGTTTAATATGCATTTGATGTATAATAAATGAGTGAGACTATAAAAGAAAACCCCCCAAATAATAAGTCTAAGATTCCTTCCAAAGAAACACTTTTCAAGAACTCGATCATCCAACTGAGTAGTTTCATGCCAAATTTGGGTGCCCCTAGATTATCCTATGTATAGAAAAAAAAATAAGTGAATCTATATTGTCTTGTATCGTGGTTTTGTGATAAATTCATGTACCCCTATATTTTCCTTTGTTAGATTGTTTTTGGAATTTTTTGTGTGTTAAACTAGCTGAGATTCCCAAACATTTAGGATACTATTGAAATAGATTTGAGTTAATTTATATATTTGAATTGGATAATTAGTTATCAGATCAACTATCCAAGAGTCACAACTATTGTGATTATGATGATTTCCATCCTTTATAACTATGTAGTGAGATTAATTCCCAAGAGGAATCATTTCTTAGTTAAATATGGACAATGTATCACTAAATGGATATTATTTTTGTGGTTATCATTTTTATTGGGTGAAATTTCATTAAAATTCATTAATAAATAGATATAAGATAAGATATTCATATAATAAAAGGTTCAGTAATAGATAGTTGCATTACTATTTTCAAACTAAACTTTATATTAGTCATTGAAATGAGTATCTTAAAGTAAAGAAACTTTTGTGACTAGAATCTTAAGAAAATTTCTTATGAAAGAGTAATATTATATGTGCGAGATCAGTTCCTTCTTGAGTAACCAAGTGTTGAAGTTGTTCAACAAGTAAAATAATATGCTTATGAAATCATGGAATGATTCATTAAAGGATTAAAAATAGGTATATGATAATTAACCTAATGAATTATATTATAATATACTCAATATAATTATTCATTTCATTGATATTCAATATGATTGAATATGTTTGGAGAGACTGAAGAATTTATATAAAGATTATTTTGGTTAAGGAATTTATTTTATTATCATCAGTGGAAATTTTCCCTCAAGATAGATGAATTTAATAAATGTTTACTCAGTATTTTCATATTATTTAGAATAGATGAACTAGGAATATGATGTCTAAGTTCTTATACTATATAGGAATTAAAATATGGTAAATGTTCAAAACAAAAAGAGATAAAGTTGTAAATTCTAATAATATTTCTTTAACAAGCCAACTAAGTTTCTTTGAAACCTGATTACATTAATTGGAAAGAGAAATAATTCCATATTATGGTATTATCTAGAATACTTTAAAGAGTTTTATGAAACTCCACAGTATTTCCATATTGGGTATGGATTTTTTAGTAATTAATTCTTTTATTTTTAAGGTATAAGAAACATGATGTATATTTAAATTTTTAAAAAATATACCGGAGTTCAAAATCAATGGTTGAATTTATTGATCTTGTTGTTAATATTAATGAGAGGTAGTAAATAGTTATTACATTGAGGATTCTAATATAAAGGATATTATAAATATCAAATTAATCTAATTAAAATATGTGTATCTTCATCTCATTTCTATTATATGATAAGATAAGACATTTGATAATAAATATTTATTATTAAATGGTTTATGACTGATCAATTTCTATAATATGTTTTGAGAATAATATTTTGATAAATTTTTTTATCTTGGATATAATGTTTAACTATATGTTTAATAAAATATGAGGGAATGTGTTCCTTATATCCATTGGTGAGATATTTTAATAAAATATTATTTTTGAAAAGGGAAATTAAAATCACATAGAATACTATATATGATATCGAAATAATAGTTCATTTTTTCAATATTCCTATTGAATGTAAATAAAATTTATTTCTAAAAAATGTAGTTTTTGATGAGTGTTATAAAGATATTCTAAATTGATTATTATATATTAGAATATAATGTGAGTGTGTTTGAACTTAGAGAAATTCAAATTTAACAAATAAAAATTTTTAGTAGATTTATTTTAAGTTATTATTTTCTTTATATCCTAAAGTGTTAGGATATATGATAATAAATAAAAAATAAAGTAGTTAATTTTAGTTTCCATGAGAAAGTTAATATCATTGTTATTTAAAGGATTATACTATTTTAATATTATAGTGATTCTTCATTTAGTATCCTAAATAAGATTAAAATATTTGATAGAAATAATAAATGTAAAGATTAGCATTTAGTTACCATAAAAATTGATCATCACTATTCCTTGAAGGAATACACTAGCCAATAACAATTGTGTATCACTTGGTATCTTAATCAATTTTTGTGTATTGTGGTAAAGATAAATGTAGTGTGTTACACTATTTACCATAACAAAGTAGATATCGATTTATCCTAAAATATTTTAGGAAGAAATGATAAAGTGATAATGTAAATAGTTTCATTATTTAAAAAAAATTAAGGAAAATTTTTGATGGAAAGGGTTCTATTGATCATGATGATGTAATTTGAAAGAGTTTTAAGTAGACTACAAATGACAACATAATAACATTTGAGGTTATGAATTTATGGAGTTTGAATATATATTCAAATAATTAAACTAGAGGAATATAATTCCTATGTCCCACAACTATTCAAACAATATTTCTTCAAAAATGTTACTCCCTAAGAGGATAATGGGTTTATTTTACCAAATGGTCACATAGGTATGTGATAGTAATTACATATAGATTTCACGTTCAAAAACCATTTCTATAGAAACAACATGATAGGTATGTAAAACATCTAGATGTTAATCACATAAAAGATCGATTGTAATTGCTGTAAACATATCACATTTTTATAATAATATTAACCTCAATTTATCATTCATTAATGAGTGATTAAAATTTACTTAACATGAATGGTTGAATGATAAATATTTCATGAATATACAACCTTTGACTATTCCCTAATTAATGATCGTCACCGAGTGTTATGGGTTGTGATGATATGTTAAGGTTAGCTTGAATAGATTCATATATCCAATACAAAGGGTTTTATATAAGATATGAAGAATAGATCGATGAGGTAATAATTAAAGACATATTACTTTGAATGAATCAGTAAATTATATCTCATGGAAAGTCATATGATCATAAATACACATAGTGGTGCATGATTAATATAAATACTTATTACATGAGTTTAGTGAGATACTAGGATTATAACCTTTATACTATGATACCTTAATTATGAAATTCAACATATAAACTTATCTAATAAGTGGGTGGTTTGGTATGCCGCTGATTATTTCATCAGTTAGAGTGAAACCATGTTGGGATTTGTCCACTTGTATAACAAGAAAATACATATGGGCCTTGATTTAATTAGGCTGAGGAAATGCATGTTCATGTTTAGTTGATTAACATATGATGTGTTCAACTACTTGGATACATGACATGTGATTAACATATAAAATAGATGAATGAATTTTGAGGCATTCATCGATTTTGTAACATCCCATTCTAATTGACCACCAAACCAGTAGCAAGACCAGTCGCTAGATGGCCTCAAGAGCATCTCCCCATATGCCAGAGCATTCTGACTAGTATAGAGGGTATTACGAGGTGATAATGAAGAGACTATACACTCTTATCAGATTTGAAAATGGGTACAAGAACAATAAATATAAGTTAATAAGGTAAGAAATAAATAAATAAAGGATGAGCGGTGGAATAAAAATAAAATATCTAAATAAAAATGGATAATGTTAGATTCTACATATCATGCATGAAAATATAATTATACATAAGAAAAAATAGTAAACGTACAACCTGACTTACAATTCAGTACAATACACGACTCAAGTAAAGAAAAGAAATAAAAAATCCCAAGGTGATCTCCATGAGCATACTGATCTGCAGCCCAGTCTAGTGCTCCTAACTCCTCAGGTACATGAAAACACAACAAAAGAAAATGTATATAGCCCTGTAAACAAGAATGTCTACTCAAGTACCAATTTTAGCAGAGCAGGGTGTATGATAAAATATCAGTTAGACGATACCCATGTTATCAATCCTAAAAAATCTCATGAAATATATATTATGACAATTTTCAGGTAAACCGGTTAGAAGTAAATGAAAGTAAATATTCTCAAGGAAAGTAAAATGCTAAACTATTGAGACTGAAACAGACCCTCAAGCATCAATGCTGAAGATAGTCAAGCTCCTTTAATAAGGTAGCTATAAATAGTGCACAAAAAAACAACATCGTCTTCCCATTCATCCAAACATGTCATACCCCCATGGCCATGTCATATATATCAAGTTCCAGGTAAAAAATAAATTTTTTATACAATTAGAAGAGTCATAAAATTCACAACGAAGAAATATAATCACACATGTAATAATTTACCATAGTCAAGCTATATAACCAAATGTATAATATACCTCATGGTCGTGTCATATGTCAATCATTCATACCACAAAGGGTTGGATCCAAGTTTTTGAATACCAAGACATCCTCATCGAGTCCTATCAGAATCTCAAAGGAAACTCGGTTAAGAACATACCAGAGTACTAGGAGCATGTCATACCAAACATTTACTACATGAGTCGAAGAAAGACAGATCCAAGGGCTATAAAATCCCAAGGAATCCCATGGAATCATGACCCAAGGAGCATCTATATCGAAGGTTCCCACTACCATGTTCTAGATCCATGGATCATGTCTAAGTCATCTATTAAAAAACTATTTCATTCCATCGAAATTTTCATACAATATGAGTCATCCAATCATATAAAAAATACTCGTTCAATTCCATTTCATGAGTATACCATATCATTTATCAAAAATAAAATTTAAATACAACCAATAAATATACCCTCCCATTATTTAAAATTAATATTTAATCATAACACATGATTTTACCCAATCATTTCCAAATTTTCCAAATAAATCATTTAACCTAAGATAATCAACATGAAAGGGAGGCAGAACATCTCTTAACTAATTAAACTAATTACCAATAGTTATAATTAAGCTTACTATAAATAGGAAATCATAGGAACACACCACATGGGTGGTTCAAAAAGGGAAGTTCAAATAAAAGGGTTCCATATGGAACTTGGAAGGTTCATTGGTTCCATAATAGTTTATAAAGGATAACTATATTTTATAATTAAATTAGATTGCATGTCCTAAACATGTATTATAACACACTATGTCATCTAATAATAGGGAAAACTAGAAATCATCAATCCAAGAATGTATTAAACAACTAATCAATACCTTTTATCTTAGAAAAGAGTACATCTCCATTGGAGGGGTTTTATTTTAAAACTTGATTTTTTTATCAAAAAAATCATTTATCATAACTAATAATTTAATTGAAGAATCACAATTCAATTTATCAAAGAATAATTAACTGGGAAACTAATGAATTATTAAATTTAAAGGGGCAAAGAAAGGGGTCCTACCTTAGAAAGTATACCAAGATGAACACTTTTTCACTTTACACTTTTAGCAGTGACCACTCGAAGATGTTGCTACCGACCTCTGAGAATATGCACCATTACCAATATATAAGTACACCTATCCCTTTTTTATATATTCTCATGTCCATGAATATGTACAAGAGGATCCTTACACATAGCTTATACATGAATATACCCCTTAACACTTACCTCTATATACAATTTTCATATTATACGTAAGCACAACGAGTCCCATACATTTATATCTACTAGCATGGGAGAATATACATATAATAGGGGAACATAAATATAAATATTCCTACATATTCATATGTAGGTAAGTCATATTTAATTTCAGTGACTCAAAACCATCACTGCCAAACCAAAGCACTTAAGGAATTTTACCAAAGACTCAAAAAGAACAAAAATGAAAATATAAATTGAGGAAACCAAATAAATGATGAGAAAATTACCCCAAAATGATGATGGGGTAACCAAAATGATATGATATACTTCACCTTCAATGGTAGTTTCTGTAATATCAATATGTATGTATAAAGAGATCCTTAACCCACCCTAACACTAGAGAAATACAGTAAAAACTAGTTAAACCCTAACATAGGGTTCAACTGAAGATAGGTATGGTGATAGGGAAGGTAAAATCACCAAAAATTAGGAATATGAGGGGGAAAAGGATTACCTTGAATCCTCGACCAAGAATCGAGATGGAACTAGTGGAAAAAAGAGAGAAGAGATGACCTGTGAGGAGAGGGGGTCACGTCATGGGGGGTTCATTTGAGGGGGTGTCTTATGATCAGGAGGAGCCCCATAGGGGTGAGTAATGATTTATGAGGGGTAATTTTAAATTATTTTATTTTTAATTTAATTTCATAAATTAATTATTTTTAAACAAAACACACTGCATGGTTTGGGTCACAAGAATAATCAAACTGTGGCCTAACCATATGACACCCCTACCTAAGAAACTTCCTCACATGGTCTGTCATACATGGTTATCCAAACTGTGTAAAAACCATGCGGTGAATAGTGCATAGGTAGTACCTATGTGCCACTACCTGTGCAGGAGAAGAGAACAGTTTGTATAACAGTGTTTAGCACAAGCGCACCACCTCTGTCCACTAGTTTTAGGTCGCACCGTTTTATGCAAAAGGTAGCATAGTTATAGAATAATTGGGTTCCATGTTAAATTCACCCAAACCTTGAATTTTTGGAGCCCAATGCTCTTGAAACTAAATGAGACCTTTGAGGGTCTCATTGGTCTATCACACAATTTCAAAAATAACACATTGAAGTTTTCTAACTCTCATAAATTCATTCCAATGCTCAGTTTGTAAAATTAAATATCATTCAAATGAAAAAACTCAAATTCCCTTGTAATTTCATCCAATACAAAAGCAGGAGACTCAATAGACTTGTTCACTATTTTTTAGAGATCCATGAAATGACAAAAGGATGATACTATATTCTCATGTTCCATGTCTAGTGGTATCTCAGTGTCATGGAAAAAGGGATTATGTAGGATACATATTGTGTTTAAGATACATGTTCCGGTGGACATGTTCTTATATAGCAATGATTATGTTTGATGGAGATCACACCAAAACCCTTAGTACCTTGAGTTTAACTGATGCTTTTCTAGAGGACACTCTTTGTTTATATTTTAGAAATCAAGGTTTTATAGTTTTTATCAATGCTACTAAGGCCCATATAGTTAAACAATTTTCCCTATGTATAAGTATAAATTTATAGACAACGTTTATTTTAAAAATGAATAGATTGAGATGAAAACCCATATCTAAAAGAGTTGGTATGGATTAAAAAATATTTTTGATGTTTTTCATAAATTACATATGATAATTTAGTGTAAGTTGGAGATTTATAGATGTGCAAAAAAACATTATGTGCATAAGATATCTGTACATGTTCATATGTTTCTTCAAATATATATATATATATATATATCTATTCTGAAAATTTAATAAATTCATATGATGTATGTATTTTTCTATGGATGAAATTCATGAATAATATATATATATATAAATGTATATATATATATATATATTATTCCACTCCCCACCAAATGGTTTTCAGTTTAATTCTTGGAATTTATCAAGAAATAATTTCATAAGATAAAATGTAAAATGTGGTTATGTGGTTATGTTTTCATATAATTAATTCATAATAATTATTCATATGTTGTAATATATGAATAAATGGTATAATAATTAAGGATAATCCTTTATTTCTTATATAAAACACTACCATATTTAATCTATGGGGGTGCAATACTTGTGAAACCTCTTCTGAATCTCTCTTCCTCTCAAAACACCATTTATCTCATTAAAGAAAAATCTAAAACCTCTATGTATTTAAAAAATCCTCATAATGATCTCATGGATATATTGGCCAGTGTATCTCCTCATAGGTATTGTGATTTTTTTGCTACTCCCATTTAATATCCCCTAATCATTCTCTTCCAAAGAGAAGAAAACAATTTGTACAACTTTTGAATACCAACTACTCAATTTTTGTATTATTCCATGTGTTGATTCTTGAAGATGTATCTTTATTTATTTTGGGTTGTCCACCACTATAAATTTTCATTGGATGATCATAAAAATAAAATCAATATTTTACATAGAGAACATTCTTGATTCTTCCTTAATCCATGGGCAGGAAGAAGGGATAAGATGAGTGAAATAATAAACCAAGGAGAGACTCTTAGGTGGATATGAAAGGATAAAGTTGAGTGATCCACTAAATAGTGGTAAATAAAATAGTTTTAAATGAATAAAATTCCCAATGTTTATGGTAAAATCATCCTAGGCCTTCCTGGTACCTATTATTGTACCATCTGATACCTAATGACACCCCCAGGTCCCCCGCTCATTTTACAAATTCATAAATTACATAATGAGACCCCACTAGATACATTGTATAATATATAGAAAAATTTTGTATATGAAATCCCCTTAACCCCTTCATGGAATCTCAAATAACCAACCAAACGTTTTCCCATATCCCAAAATAAATAATAATGCATCTTGAAATAAAAACATTTCCTGAATGAATCCTAGAATGAAAACCATCCTCTCAATCGTAACCAAAAATTTAAGAATCCCAATACTCCCATTTAAAATTTTCTATAAATATCACCATTGATAAAATAAACTAGGGAAAATATATTACATACTAAATCAATAAAATGGATTAATATAATATAATTTTAAGCATAATAAATTTTTTAGAAATCATTCTGCACTTAGTTCCAACTATTGAAATAGAATTCAATTCCTTATTTTTAATTAAATTGGGACTCTAAGACATGGATCCGACTATTTTTCAATAAAAATATCTCACATTCATAGACATAAGATAGTTTTAATTATAAAATTATTTAATTCAATTTATGATAGACCAATAGGAAAATAGGGTTGCCTAAAGCACCAATAATAAATTTTTTGGACCCAAAATGGTTTGGGTACCAAAATATTCAATGAATTAATATTTTATAAATTTTCTATAGAAAGGGAACTAGTAAAATATCACGGTACATGGATATTATATGTGAAAGATACATGACTTTGGATTATTCAATATTTATAATTTTAGTAAAGGTTGATGGTGGAAATGTGACTCCAGGATAAAATGTTGAATGGAAAATTATTAGTATCTATGAATATTGTATTTATAACATTATAATTATTTATAAAACCTAATTTTTTAATTATTTTATGTATAATATACTGAAAATTGATCAATTTAGTTATTATGGATATTATGTAATGTTTGAGAATGATTTAAGTATTATTTATAATGAAAATTATGATTTAATTTTTATTTTAAAGAGAAATTTTATGTTTGTACTAGTTATTTAAATTCACTATTTATCCCTATTTTGTAATTTTATGTGACTTTTATTTAAAATATTGTTGACTTCACCTAATAAATGGATGTTTTAATGTTTTTTTACTTAGGAAACTTAACCGTAGTGGGTTCATTAATTATTTTTCAAAGATATAACTCTCAATTGATAAAGTATGTAACTCATGTTAAAAAGACAATAAACCCAAAATTTCTTTCAAAAAAAAGAAATACATTTTATCATCTCAAAACATAAATTTGGTTCATCTGGATCAGATTAGAACTTCTAGAGTTTCAATTATATTTCTAAATCAGTATTTTTATTCCATTAATGAAATCTTCTTAAGATACACCTGGGTTTATTTCCTTGTTCATATAAATGAATCATATCAATATTTTTTAAAATTTTAAATACCAATAGAGAAAAATATTGGACATACCATAATAAATTCCTTGATAAGATACTATATATATGATTTTTAAAATAAATACATGTATCTTTTTCTCTTATAATATAACTACAATCATAACTTCTATACGCCAACAATGGATTAAAAATAATAATTTTAGAAGTTAAGAATAAATAATTCATAGAATTTGATTTGGTAATTCTAAATCAATATGACTTACATGTTTTTCTGGATTGATTCAATATGTATAACATTTTGTATTATCAATAATGTTTTAATTAAACCTATTTTGATGAAAATTCCTTATGAATTATAGATTTTTAGAATGAATGAGGTTAATTTCTTTAGATTCATTACTTCAATAGTTTTTTTCCTAATACCAAATAAAATTAAAGAAAGTTTTCATCTAAGTTAAATGATATTATATTCCATGGTTATTTGAACCGTAGTAAGGCATTAAAAGTTTTAATAAAATAAAATAGTTGTGTAAGAATATTTTCAAGTGAAAGTGGATGTGACATATCGACATGAGACCGTAAGAGAAATTGAAGACCTTGAGGATGATATATCTAACTTGAATATAAATAATTATTCTAAAAGGGTAAATCTTCTAATTTAATTGAAAAATAATATATAAGTTACTTTTTAAACCATATATGTCATGATGATAACTTGGAATTGTTAAACACATCATTACCCAAAACCGTTAAGGCACTAAGAAATCATCCATTGATGAAATTGTAAGAGATCTTGACAAGGAAACTCAAATATAAGTTTACCTATCAATTTTATTAATAAAAAATTGAATTACAAGACATTACTAAATCTATTAGTAATGAAATCATGGTGAATTATATATAGGACAAGTTAGATGAGCTTAATATAAATTAATTTTGGGAACTAGTGGAAATACATGAAGGTTATCCCACTATTATCACTAAATGGGTGTTTAGAGACAATGTGGACAAACCTGGAACTATGATTAGGAATAAATCCATCCAAGTAGAACATGGTTATAGTTAAGAGGAAGGTACTAATTATGAAGAAATTTTTTCACTATTATATAGACTTGAACCATTAAATATTTGTTACCACATGAAGAACATTTTAATTTCAAATTTTATCATATGAATTCGAAAAGTGTATTAAATTGTTTTATTATTGAAAATATATTTTTTTAAACAATCCCTTTATTTTAAAATTCAACATTTTCCATATCTTGTTTTAAAATTATATGATTCTTTATATTCATTCAGAAAGACTTTCAGATTTTGGTATGATAGGATCAAATATGTTAACTATAGGAAAATGATTTACTAGTGACATTTTTTTGTTTCATGGTGGTTTGAAACACCATGAATTGTTTTGTAGAGGGATATTTTGTAGTTTCTATTGGAATTACGTAATGTTTTTATAAAAATATCACAAAATGAATATTTCATGGAGGTTATTCATTTTATTTTTTGTGAAGAAACTAGTAGAGGTTTAAAACAATGATAAATATAGAAATTATTTAGTGTCCGTTTAATATACCTATAAATATAACAGAATTTTAAGATTCCATAATTTACTACATTGATAAAAATAAATTTAAATAGCAACTCTCCAACACAAATAGAAAAAAAAATGAAACATTCTGATTTATATACATGTAAAAATTCAAAATATACACCAATAGATTCAAATATACACTAATAGGTTCATATATATCCAATAATAAGTAAACAAAACAATTAATATCATATATATATATATATTTAACCAGTAATAATTATGGATCACCCAAACAGTCCATATATAAATTGAAAATCGGTACCATGTCACTTCTATAATTTTATTCCCATGTTTCCTATGAATCATAACACATATACAATTCCATCCTTAGAAAAATAAAAATATTTCATCAATTTAATTTCTAGAAATTACTCTAAATGAGACCAAAATTGAGAAACACTCTCCCATGAAGCATTTAACTCTTAAAAACAATGTCATTAAATTATGATCTAAGATTTGTATCAATATAAATTCAACCATTCTTATAAGGCCCCAACCTTAAACCTTACTTAATATTAAGTTATTACAATATTACACATTGAGGATCTATTCAGGTTTAGAGTTTTAGAGAATTAGATCATGAAACTTGCATTACATTCCACATTTAAACAAAGTGGTTACATAAAAGGCAATATTCATTCTTCCCATCAACGGAAACCTATTTAAAATAAAACACAGATTCTTTCTTGACACATCCTTGACACTATCATCACATCATTTACCTTTCCCTTGACCTGTGAAAAACATTTCAAAAACATGGGATGAGCATAAAAATCTTAGTAAGGGCTATAAAAATATGGAAAGGAAACATGAGTTCATATATACATAAGAATGAAATCATACTTTACCCATAAAACATAGGCAATTTAACATACCTCATCAAACCATGAATAAATCATAGAAATCATAAGGCATAAAGTTAACTTGAGGCATTCATAACATTCTTAAATAGTGAGTAACCCTCTTGGTTACGTTTTGGAATACCCATCACAGTATATTCCCTAAATCTCTTCGGAGAAACCTTAACTTTTCACTCCTTCTCGTTACCCAATGCATTGGAGATCTATATCGGGCTCACCCGCCCTTAGTTTATCATGGAACCACCCGTTCTTCATAACAATGCCCAAGAACCATAACATAATCGTATCACATGAAACATGAATAAAGGAAACATAACATTTCCACATTTTGATCACAATATAACATTTTAGGATATTGAACTAATGAATCCATTAAAAAACCATTTTCAAAACCATTTAAAACATTTAATAAAGATATTTTTGAATCAAAGTGTCCCATACCACCATGAAGCTTTTAACATTTTAAACCATTAATATCCATATAAATAAATCCTTAAAACAATTTTGAAAACATGGATATCAATAAGAACAAATAATTAAAACATTTAAAGTAATATTTTGGTTAAAGGGGTTTTACCAAAATTAGAGACACTTGAATACAATAATTGAGAAATAACATTTAATCAGAGCTTTATAATATCATGAGAATAAATGGATTCATGATATAATATTCCAAAGGACAGTATATACACCATATATGAGTGAATTGGTGCATAACAACAATGAAGTCTCAATAGAGATGTAAAATGTAATGAAATCCCTTATAAAGAAGGTATCCTTAAATCAAGGATAAATCAATCTCAAAATTATGTGTGAAAAATATAAATACACCCAATATAATTGGATATTAAGTGTAAAACAATAAAAGTTCATTCACACATATTCAAAGGATGACATATTCAATAACTACATGTTGAACCCAAAGAAATCGAAATTGGGTTAAAAAGTTCCCTTGGTAAAATTCGACAGCCTAACGACGTCACTTCAAGAATTCATAAAATGAGTTGATGAGAGATAAAAAGGGAATCTCATCACTTGGAAATAAAATTTACATCAATCAGGATAAAGAATAACATATCCCAACATAATAGTATGTGAATTAAAAGACATAATAAATGAAGTATTTTAAAAAGAGGAGGGTGAAAGGTTCCCTTACCGACTTGGGTATCATTCAAAACATACGCCCCGTGAAGGAAGGAAAATACAACATTGATGTAAATACTCATAAATGAAAGAATATTACACAATTAGTAAAATAATGGTCAGTACATACACCACTCAAAGGAAATTTTAGAAAATGTAGAATAAAATTCATGGGAATAAAAGTGAGGTGAAAAATCCCTTGCGAAAACTCGGCAGCCTAACGGCACCACAGAAAACTTACAAAAATCGATTGATGAGATCAAATTGGGTATCTAATCATATTAAAATAATGTTTATAGAAATATGAATATAAAAGAACATCCCCCAACACAACAAAGAGGAGTTTAAAAGAAGTGACATAAAGGAGAGTACTTAAAAAGAAAGAGAGAGGTTAGATCTCTTACGAAAATTCGGCAGCCTAACTGCGCCACTCAAAACTTCCAAAATGTATTGATGAGAGAGAATAGGGTCTCTAATAACATGAACATAAAAATTACAGTAAGATTAATATAAAAGAACATCCCAATAACAATAAATATGAGCTTTAAAATGAATGACATAAAATAGTGTACTTAAAAAGAAAGAGTGGAGTAGGATCCCTTACCTCGGGTCCGACTTGACTCGATCATTCTTTAACGTCCTGAATAATAAACTTGAGTTAATTTCCACTTTATTAAGAACCTTTTTCTAGTTCATTATTCATTTTAGATCACTTATTTTCATGTTATAAACATTATATAATCATTTATGTTAATAATGTTTGTTTTGTCGATATTTGGTTCTTAAGTCGAAAGTGGACTTCTTACAATTACATGTTGTTCGTGTGGTCAAAGGTTATTTATATCCAGAATGACATTCCCGATTTTTATAGAATATATACCATCTATATCCAGCATATACATGTATTTATAATATTACATAATCATTTAGAGTTAAGAAATGAAATGCACCGTTCATGGAGCCGGTAAGCCGTACGTACGCATGAACGCTACATTCATTTTGTCATATTAATGGAATTAAAACTAAATGAGAGATATGTATATTTTAATTCCAGAATTATATTCATCATTTAGATGTATAATTCATCATATATATCCATTATATACATTTACTTATAATAGTACATTACATTTGGGGATAAGAAATGAAATGCACCATTCATGGAGACGGTAAGCCGTACGTACGCATGAACGCTACTTTCATTTCTTTCTCATACTTTAATAGAAAGAAATAATAATGATATATAGGTATATAATAATTCCAGTATAACATCATATATAATAACATTAAATCCATCCTTTATACGTCCCACATATGGCATTAACGAATCACATCACTTTGAGGGGGCGGTAGTCCGCACTTCCTAAAATGAAGATATCGCGTATACCCATAATGGAAGCCATAAAGGTAAGACAGAAATGAAAAATACATAAGCTTAAGTAAAACATAAACATATTATATATCATATATAAATATAGTGACATCTTAATGGCCACCTTTGATGGTGTTATATGAGTGTTGAACAATCATCATTTCGTGAGGCATAAATTCGCCATCCACAAAAACAGTATGTTCTTTAACCATTAGTTGTAGGTGTGTGTAAGTGTAGCTAGAATCCTTATTATAACAACATCATAGTATATTTAATATACTGGATTTGTTACAAAAGAAATGAATAAAAAGAGTTTATGGGGTTGGAGAGGCAAAATAAAACAAAAGGACTCAAGTGAACACATTACCTTAAAATCGGGTAACTCCCTTTGGTTTGAGCTCAAAGGCTTCCTTGGGAATAATTCTGCCCAATTTGAGGCTTCAAGTAGTAATATAGGGAAGTGGAGAGACAAAATGGTCAGGGGTTGGACGATCCAAAGGCTTTGGGGGTGTGGGTAAGGAGGTAGAGGTGGGGGCCTTTTATAAGAGGAGAGGAGGGGCACTTTTGGAATGTAAGCAAATGTTACATAATTTGAAAATGGTATTCGGATTTAGGAGGTCCCACATTGATTTTTTTCGAGGATAAGGTGATAAGGGTTCGAAATCCACTCATCCAATAGGTTTTGGACATGTTTAGGTCTTATATATTACATTATCTTTCCATTTTATTTAAATCCTTAAATAATGAGATCATCGCTGCATCATCATGATGTCATAAATAATTTAATTTATTTAATGTCTAAAAATTATAAATAAAATACTATGATGTAGGAAATCTTTTTATATTTCTAATGAATATTTATAGTCAAAAATATGATTTGTATATCCCCATGTAAAAATTGTTTTAGTAAAACATTTCATGTTTGTCTCATTTTTACTTTAACTTTAAATAAAAAGATATTAATGTCATTTTCCAACCAAAGTGGCTTCATGGGGTCCCCAAGTTGACCCATGGGTTTTCTCGGTCGTCCATGACACATTCAATGAGGTTAGGACATGTGTAAAGTTCATTTCATATTATTAAAACATTATTTTTACCTTAAACTACACTTATTACCTCTAATCGCGATTAAAAACTTAATAAGTTACTATTCACCAAAAAATTATTTTAATCCCATTGAACCACATTTTACATCTTAATAACAACCATGTATGTTGGATTTTTTAAATTCAAAACAAAAAGGTGGAAAAATTTCATTTAAACGGAAAATCAGTTTTTATAAGTACCACTTAGTGGTTTCACTATTCATCAAAAATTGAAGTTTTTCATAAAATTACCAAAAATTCACCCTAAGCTATATTTGATATTCCGAATTCAAAAATGAAGTCTATTTTACAGAATTCAAAACATATAAGTCACATTAATTAATTTAATAATTAATTCCGACTGTCATGACAAATAGCGTGTTTTTATGAAACAATAAGTATCAAAAGTTTGACAATACTTTAAGTCCGATTTCAAGGTGAAATTAATCCCATCGACCACTATTGGATTTAATGGTAAAAATATATTCTAATTAACTTTAAAACCAATTAAAAAGATAATCTAATCATATAAATAAATTAGATTAAAAAGAGGTTTTGAATTACAATACAACATTTTACACTATTCATTAAAAAAATGAACTTTATCGGAAAGATACCAAAAATTTACACAAAGTAAATCTTGATGTCCCGATTCTAAAGAAGAGTTTTATTTGGTCCAAATAGAATTTATAAGAGTGAACGTAACTATATTTAATGACAGTTCGCCATCAAAAGGCGATAAGTGAACCTTTAGTGAAAACTAGGGCATATACACCTAAAATTGAATTCTTTCCATATTTTAAGCCTTTATCCTTTATTGGATAAATGTAAAAACATTTAAAAACATATATAATCATATTTTAGTTATTTATATCCATTCCCACCAATACAACTGCTACATGTTAACTACCATTTAAAATAATATTATTTTATTATTAGAGTGCAACGTAAGATTCCCAAGAAACTCATTGTTGCGTGTTGGGTACGCCATCGAGCATAGCATCCCCTTTAAAGTCATATTAATATTTTATTCATAAATATGGATAAATATGAAAATTTCATATTCTTTATTTAACTGGGGTGTTACAATTATAATCTTATAGAGGTCTTATACTTCTAAGGTAGACATTTATTGAAAATAACCGATCACTATCCCAAATGATCTAACAACCATTTACCAATTCCAAAAACCACATACATATAATAGAAAATAAAAATAAAACCCAATTAATACTATGAAAGAATATTGGGTACCCAAATAATGTAATTTAGAAAAAAAATTCAATCCTTCAAAAACCAAACTCACGACTGAGTTACATTTCAATACTCTTTAAACTAGTAGATCTAGCGTAATTTGTTGCTTCAAACATCATGTCCGTGAAATGTAATTGGAGTGGCCTTTGATTTTCTTAATATATTGGTAGGTTGTATTGGTTTAGGAACATGTCCAAATGGGTGTGTTCGATGGGTTAAACTAGTTCACTAAATTATTACTATATGGACCATCAGTAATATTAATCCAGATCTAATAGACATGTATGTTCACTAGAGGGTGTGATATAGGTCACTTAGTCAATCTGGTGAAATACAATGCATAAGATTAATCTAGATAACATATGTCTTTTCAGAATAGGTGTCTACCTAATTCCATGGGTTTTGATACCTTAACTGAAGGGGTACCCAAAATTCTATAAAATGGATTTCTTATTGGATGGAAAAATCAATATGTTTTCATCAATTCTATGTCACTCACGTCCCTGTCATAGGTTGAGATTCCACTACCTATTTTTCGTAATTATCAAAGAGCCTTTGTTGATGCACAACAGAAAGTTCTATTTAATACCTATTTGATTCCAAATAATCTTCAATGGTTACTCTCTACGAAGTATAATTGTATAGTGGAGACCCAGTATTTCATCCTAAATAGGATTTTCCAAAAACACATTGTACTATCAATTTTGTGGGGGGAGGGGGTGAATCCAATATTAATGGGAGTGACATTGTAATTTTATCCTACAAGCCCTTTCTACTACCATCAAAGATAAGTTAATATAATTATCCACTAATATCCATAAAATTTCATTTTTTCATCTATTAAAAAACATCAATTTTCATTTATCTTTTAATCCTGACCAGATTCATGATATTTCAGAAAAAACCACATCATTATTGAGAAAAAGAACACATCTATATAATAAAACTATTCTTATATTAGTAATAATATAAATAAATAAATTCACATAAAGTGTTACTTTTACTAAAATTGCTTTCAATTTTAAATAAAAAGTCACACTTGGAGTCATACTAGTCACACCATGTGTCAGATTGAGGTTCATCCAATTCCAACACATCTCAACTGACTTGTGGATCATTTTCCCAATGTATCAAAAAAATCGGAATATTTTTTCTCTATTTTTAGTACATTAGTTGGTTTTTTACAAAAATATCATTTTAAACTTCAAACACACATTTTTGACTCATTCTGATCACATCGTGTATAGTTTTCTTGCGAAAAAAATTCTTACATGTCACAAATAACTTATAAATGTTTTTCATAAATTATGAATAAAATCCAAGTGTGTTTGATTTGTTTTCAGTGCGTGACACTTTTTTGAACTAAAATATCGATTTTAACATGATAATAGAAACTTTGAGTCATACCAGGAACATCGTGTATCAGATTGAGATGAGGATGATTCCTACCCGTGAAAATGACTTATAGATCATTTCTTTAAAGTTTTTAAACAATATTATGGCATTTTATTTGTTTTTACTAGTCTAGTTGTGCATTTTACTAAAATTGATGTGAATTTTAAATAAAAAGATGCACATTTATTCATACCGGTCACACCATGGATAGATTGAGGTGAGGGTTATTTCTACACATCTCAAATGAATTATGTATCATTTTCCTAAATAATCAAAACAATCCAAATGTTCTTGATTGGTTTTGAGTACTTAAATTTTCTTTTTTACAAAAAACTCCATTTTAAATTAGAAACACACACTTTGACTCATTCCGATCACATCATGTATCTGTTTTACAAGAGATCGATTCCTACATGTCAAAAATTAAGTATGAATTATTTTCCAAAATAATAAAGCGAATAAGGGTGTGTTTGATTTTTTTTCAGTGAGTGAAACTTTTTGAACTAAAATTTTGATTTTACACTGATAACGGACACTTAGAGTCATACCGATCACACCATGCACCAGATTAAGGTGAGACTAATTCATACAAATCTAAAATCACTTATGTATAATTTTATTAAATTATAAAAATATCCTAAATGTGGTGTTCGGTTTTTATTTGGTCAGACTTTATACTAAAATTGATGTAAATTTTTAATAATGACGCATTTAGAGTCATACCGATCACATTATGCATCAAAGTGAGGTGAGGCTAATTCATACACATTCCGAATGACTTATGGATTTTTTTCCTAATGTATCAAAAAAATATGATTTTTTTTCTAAATTTTGAGTACATCAATTTGATTTTTTACATAAATGCCATTTTAAACACGAAACACACACTTTGACTCATACGTATCACATCAAGTAATGGTTTTATGCAAGAATGATTCCTAAATAGAAAAAATTATATATTAATTGATTCCCTAAATTATCAATAAAATCCAAATTCATTGCTCATTTTTTGTGAGTGACACTTTTTGAACTAAAATGTTTATTTTAAACTGATAATGGTCAAATTTATTCATTTCAGGCACATCGTATATAGGATTGAGGTGTGGATGATTCCAACACATCAATAATTACGTATGGATCATTATATTAATGTTTCAAAACAATCTGAATATTTTTTATTGGTTTTGAGTATGTCATTTATCTTTTTTACGCAAATTATTTTTAATTTTAAATGGAAGGAAGTATTTGGTGTTATAAAAGTTAATTCATGAGTCAGATTGAGGTGAGGTCGATTCCTACATGTCCTAATGTCTAAAAAAATCCTAACATTCAATGTCACAATGATTTCCATTTACTTTATATATCAAATTGATAACACTACATGAACTGTTTTGAACAAAACAAATTCAACTCGACAAAATAAAATACCTTTAGAAGAAATAAATGATTATGTGTAATTCTAAAAATAGATAAATTAAACATAAATATTAAATAACACATTAATTCCATGGAAATTTATTTTCTTGTGAAAACATCAAGATTACCTCTATGATTGAGAAGTAGAGGGAATTTGAAGGAATGTGATAAATTTCATCACTGTAGGAGTGAAGGGTTTTGAGGGAGAAGAAGTCTTTGGAAGTTTTTATGGAGAAAGGAATGAAAGATAGACAGAGCACCCCAACTCAAAAATAAATTCACCAATAAAAAAAATTATTATGTGATTAATACTAAAAAGAAACAAATTAATCATAAATATGAAAAATGTACATTAATTATATGGAAAAATATTTTAATATGAAAACATCAAAATTACCTCTGTCATTGAGAAAACAGTGTATCGATTCTATTCCAATAAAGTTAGTGGAAAGAACTTCCAGGAAAGTGATATATACAACACAATAAGGGTGGATGGTTTTTGAGGGAGAAGAAATATGTGGAATTTTCTGGGATGAAAGGCAGGAAAGATGGATAGAGCACCCAAACTAGAACAAAATAATCAACCTATATAAGAAAAAATTTATTCTATGTGTAATACTAAAATGAAATAAATTGAACATACTATGAAACAATATATTAATTATATGGAAAATAATTTTAATATGTAAACATCAAAATTAACGCTATGATTTTGAAAATACAACATCATTTATCTTCTTGAAAAGGAATGAAACATGGACAAAATTTTCCTAAAATAAACAAAATCTACAAGGAATAATGAAAACTAAATCAACATTCCATTATATATGTATATTAAGTAAGTAAATTATATCGTAACATTACCTTTACATATTTCCAAAGGGTTTCTTTAATTATAGTTTGTTCTTATGAGGGATTGGTAACATCATCATGTGCAGAACACATGAGTAGTCAAACATTTAATTTATATTATGTTAATGCAATAGAGAATATATAATATTATGATGAGAACATAATATATTAAAAAACACTTTTACCTTATCATTGAACTCTTTTTATTTTTTTAAAGGTTTCAAGGATTTAGTTCCTCTATAAGGAATCCAAATCCACCCATTTGTGGTCCCCTATTACATTAATAAATCATCTACATTGGGAGATATATGAAATTATTATGATGTCTTAACGAAAGGGTCATCCTCGATTTAATTTTCATCTGACTCAATATTTGTTTTAATCACCAGTAGGAAAATCGATGCATTGTTGTTTGTTGGTACAGAGACATAAAATACTTTCACTCCTTGTGATGTCATTATAAATGAATTGTATTTTCCCCTTCCAAACTGAAATTCACCTTCACAAATAACATTTCATCAAATTTCACTCCATGGCCATTGTCAACCCATTTGAAATAGAAAAGCAACACTTGAAATGTTGTACAATCCCACTTGTATATGTATTCGATAATTCCAAAATATGACATATTGTTCTAAATTTTATTTTTATCCTTGGGACCCGATATGTGAATCACTATATCCATAAGCATAAAACAACTATTTTACATTGTACTGAAGTCATCATGTTTTTTATAGAAAATATCAACCTTGATTACAAAACTAGTATAAAATATAATATTTACATTCATTTCTCTAGCTATCCATTAAAGTCATTTGGAAATTGAATTACTATTCTAAGATAACTGCTTATAAATTTGATCTCTATACCATCCTATAAAATAATTATTATGTTTATTTTATATCCATCCTAGAGCCTTTGATAGATTCAAATCTCTAAGAACTTCATTGTATGATTTAATGTATGGATCAATATATTCACTGTTATGTAATATGTTAAGATGTGATTGATCCCTCTCTTTCATGGTAATTTTAATGACATCTCTTCTATAAATATGTTCTCCCATAAGGCGTTTTCTATGATGAAACTTTTGGAGATCGATGTTTTCAACATCTGATAGTTAAATGGTACAGAATTCAATAGCTTATTCAACAATATATCGTTCTGCAATACAACCTTTTGGCCAAATTCGATTCTTAACATACCCTATCAAAATCTTTTTATATCGTTCAATAGAGTACATCCATCAGTAGTGGACACGATCACATAGTTTAACCACTCTAACCAAGTGAACCATCAAATGGACCATTATATCAAAGAATTATGGGGGAATAACATATCTAATTCACATAATATGACTATAATATCCTTATTCAGTATGTGAAACATTTTTGGGTTTACTAATTTACTACATATGGGTCTTAAAAATAATCAGAGTATGTTAAATTTTTGTAATAAATTTTGTGTCAGGTTGAAATATAAAGAATCAGACATTAAATATTTAATAAAAATTATAGTTTTTTAATTCTAGTCTATATAAATTCAAATTAGTAATTGAAATGACATCATTGATATTTGA
Organism: Viscum album; assembly: GCA_963277665.1. Lineage (NCBI taxonomy): Eukaryota > Viridiplantae > Streptophyta > Magnoliopsida > Santalales > Viscaceae > Viscum > Viscum album. The sequence goes on from OY728157.1 coordinate 573,175,638, forward strand.
TGAATACCCCTGTGAAACCTTTACACCAGAAAAAGAAAATTTAAAAATTTTCCTATATGGATAGAGTGTAAGCTACTGGAGGAAGAATAGTTTTCCTTTTCTATTCACTTGTGCCAACTATTACCTTATCCCCATTTATATCAATTCCAACCTATCCTTGATGCCATCTTTCATTTTTCAAGGAAACTTTAGTAGCATTCCAATAACACTATCAAATATATTTTTTCTAGATGCATGACATCAAGAAAATGTCTGATAGACAAGGAATTCCAATATTTTAATTCAAAGAAAATTGATTTCTTCTTCCAACTCAATTTTGCATCTTTTTTCAAATTTTTTTAACTAAAAATAGTGCTAATGTTTTTTACATTTCTTTATAGTTGATCACCCATTACTGGAGATGGTGTTGTACCTTTTTTGATAATCCCATTGAATGTTGTCATAAATGATCATTATTTATATCGTTGGGGTAAAAATTTCTGATGTCCAAAAAAACAGACTTCGAGGAATGTTTTAATCAAATAGAGTGTGCATTTTTCAAAAATGGGAAACCCCAACATTTATTTAATTATATATCTTGATAAATAACCATTAGCAGGAATGTAATTTATTAGTCCGTAAAACATGTCCCTCAATTTGAATTCATCACTTCTATGAGCATCATAAATTGTAACACATGTATCCCATATCAATTTTAGATCTTCGATAAATGGATCCAAATAGTCATCAATATCAATATATGGTTTTTTGGTCTAGATATAAGTATAGAAAAGACAATGAATTTTCACTTCATGCATAATTTTGGAAGAAATATATAATTTACCAACATGGTAGGCCATGTACTATAAGTACTAATCTAAATACCAAAAGGATTTATTCCATCTGTAAATAACACAATAAAAAAGTTTCTTGGCTCATTTATAAATTCAGGAAACTCGTAATCAATTTTCATCCATTGAAGATAATCTGCTGGATGATATAGGTTACCATATTTAATTATTCTATCTAAATTCTATGTTAATTGTATCATGGTTTCCTGATATCCATATAGTCTTCTAAACAATGTAATGATAGGAATGTACCATGCGGATTTCTAATTACATGACTAATTTTTCTTGTATTGATGTATGTCGTAGTTATGTCATTTTATGAGTGATTCATGGTCCTTGAGAAATAATATGTAATCATTTTGAAAAGAATGTAGTTTTTAGAGATCATTCCCATTGAACATAACATTTTATTTACTATCATATGTTGGGCATGGTAGTTCATTTTCTTCTAGTAGCATATCTTTCAGAAGACCAAGTAGATATGTAAAGCAGGTGTCACTCCATCTACTGCTTGATTTCAAATTATATAACTTCAATATAGCATAAAATGTTTTTTATTAATACGACTGATATACAATGGTATCTTCGAACAATAATTTAACTCCTCATACAACATTAGATAATCATGAAGCTCATATTCAATTTCCATTTTCATTTATTCCATGCGATTTCCAAAATATTTTGTAAAGGTATTCATGTCAAATGATTCATAAATCATTGTATCATCCCTATATATTTCCAAATTAATTTTTTCTCTTTATTTAGTCCATCATTTATAGCTTTGATATATTCTGTGAGAAATCAAATGTTCTTCCAACTCTTCAGAACTAATTTTTCTTCAATAAAAACAATGTAAAAACAAAAAAAATAATTTTAGAAGGTTTGTATTAATGATCTCTTGAATAAATGATGAACTCTTTAACTTTATCTTCATATTCATTTTTCAAACAATTAGAACGCTTCAATTTTTGGTTCACATCTATACAATTTGGTTCATAAAATATTTATTTTTTACAATCTATAAATAAATACACATAAGATATTTTTTTATCAAAAGTGTAAGTTATAGACAATTATGATATGTCAAACTCAACATTTTATAGTCTGAAATAATTTTATTATGTTGAAGAAAATGTGTAATTTAATTTAAGAAAAGAATTACTCCACATCGAATCAATCTTAATTCACCTAAACAAATTAAACTATAATATATGAAATTAATAAGTAATAAGAAACTCAAATATAATAAACAAGAATAATAAACTCTCATTCAATCAACTAGAAGTTATAAAAAGTTAATGATAAAACATTTTAATAAACAAAGAGTTATTTAATATACATGGTTAGTGACCATAGATTCATTGAGTTAGAACCAATACATGTAGACCAAAAATGATGAATACCTAATGATTTAAATGAGATTTTTTTTGAAAACAATGATATGATGATGGTAAAGCAAGAATGATGATAAAAAAATGAAAATATATCTTTCCGAACAATCAATCAATTAGTCAGGTGGATTAAGTGACGAAGATGGTGAGGATGTCAATTATACTTCATTGTGTTCTATAAAATGATAAATGCCTCTAATTTATGATAATTACACCATTGAAACTAGTTATTAACTCAACACCTCCATTTCCACCAACCCCTTCCATAAAAAGGATCCAAACAACCATAGAAAAGATAGAGTGAAGAGTGGGAAAGAAATGGAGAGTTTGTAGATGGAAGAATCAAAATACGCAACTATAGTTCTATGCAGCCTGAGGGTCTTGGGTTTCTATAGTGTAATTTTAGCATATGCGTGTATATTTATAAAATTAATTTATTTTATTTGACGTAGAGGTAGAGTTAATGAATAATTAATTTTATTTTTATCCTCGAATTTATCCACACGGATCTGAATTATACATTAATAAAATAATTGGTTTAGGATTTTTTATAATGTTTTTTTGATAAAAATTGTAAATTTTAATAGGTTTTATTTTATTAAAAATGATAGGGTTTTATATAATTTGAAAACGAGGTCGATGGAGGATTGTAATTTTTTCATGCTTACCTCGATAGGAAATAACCCTGAATGGGGTTCGTGGCATCCACGGTAAAAAAGTATAAAATGGAGGCCACTCCTCATTTAATACATAGTTAAATAAAGTGAATATACCTAAATATTATATATATATATAAAATATATATGTATTATATTAGTAACATTATTTTAATATGATTATATATATAAATATTTTTTAGGAAAACCTTAAAAAATAATTTTAAAATTTAATTTAAATAAATAATTTCCCTGACAAGAATTGCATAAAATCAGCTTCGGTTACTGCTTCACACCATCATCACATTGAGAATTGGGTTTTCTAAATCAATTTTCACATTAGTTTAAGGTTTTTATTTCCAAAACATCCACTATTTGTATAGTTTTATAAATATTTATTTTATTGGTTTATCTTCAGACTGGAGATGAATCACAATGATTTCAAAAGAGCGATAAAATTAAGCTTGCAAAGACAACTAGGGTATAGTTATAGATGGAGAAACAAATTGATTGAAAAAAATTAAAAATACCAAAACAGGATATCCAAAATAGTAGTTGAGAAAAAATGTATCATAATCAAATGAACAATAGTATACAGCAACCGGACTCAGATAATTCTTTATTTATCTTATTAACACATGATACTATTTCTTCATATGTTGAGAATACATGAGGGACTATTTCCCTTATAAATGATGGCTTAATACCATGAAAGATATGGTCCTTATTACTCTTTTGAATATATGTATTACTGGAGTTCATATTACTTGTACTAGGTTCCATTTCTATACAATGGAATACACTAGGTCAGTTTATTAATTGCAATGAATAATTCCAAACTTGTAAAATACCTAACGTAAATTAAGCATTTTATGGATATAATCCATAAAATATTTTCATTTCGGAGGTATATACTCATAAATCCATTATAATTATTTGTAATGAAAATGATAATTATCCTATGAATATCCCCTGGGAGTGTCATAACCAAGAGTTCAGCAAGGCCCATTTTCATCCACTAGTTCCCATTCGAGTCCAGCTCAAAGTGGTGTTTTCAGGTTTTACACCTAGGTACATCTGTGCCAGAGCTGCCTCTACCTGCTCGTTTCCAGAAAACGATGTATTTCTTGGAAAACTCACAAATTCTCTATAATACCAAAATTCTAGGATGTTATTCTATACTAACCCTCAAATTCTATCTTAGGGTAATGTGTTCTAATCATGGTTTATATAAATATATTTTCAAGGTTGTTTTGTAGAGACCTGTATCTTGACGTACATGGACATTACATTACATTTGCGGAATACTTAGTACATAACAAAAACACACACACAAGGATCGTAATAGTTTAGTGTCTTTGGAAACTCGGAACATAATCTTCTAATCGTGGTGAAAGATCTTCAATATCTCTCATAAAGATCTTCCCTTTTTTTTAAATAAAACCTTTCTTTATATCCTGGGGAAAAAAACATAAAAGGGTGAGCTCAAATGCTCAGTAAGGGTAAACAAAAGAAATATCAATCACATCATATACATAAGAACATAGCTTTTGGAAATCTTAACCTCCAAAAGAGCTCATAATATCATATCATGGGATAAATCATAGAAGTGAAAATGAGATCCCGATAATCATAACATAAAACATTAAACTTTGTGGCATGCACACATAATCATGGAAAATCATTTCTTGTTAGTCATGACTCATTGCCAAGACTATCTTAGTGGACAAAGTCCCTTTCTGAACCGAGTTCACTCCTCGTTTCAGTCCTGTATCACTGAACCGAAATAACCTTCCGTTCCAGCCATGTCTATCTCATGAGATATAAAGTCTTTACCCAATGCATTGGAGGGAGATATAGGTCCCACCCATCTTATAATGAATCCTTTCTTATGTGTGCCACATAATCATAAACCATACATCATAGCGTAACCCATGTAATAAAAATGGAATTCTTAAACAAATGACATCATAAAACAAATCATATAAGGTAAATGACTTCATAAAAATAATTCACTTACAACATAATCAAATCAATGTAATAATAGGGATAAAAACAGAACCCTTTATTATCTTAGCTGGAAAATAATTTTGATAAAACACTTGAACTCCATTCTTGAGGAAAATATCCTTTCTTCTTCAAAAACATTTTTCCTTTCATAGCATGTCATACGACTTTAAAATAAAAGAAGTTGATTAAAAATAAACTTGAAAACTTGTAAAGTAAGCTTCTTGGAAATAATATTTTAAAAATCCATTCATGTCGTATAAGTTAAAAAAACATTCTTTGTATTTTTGTCGGAAAAGTCAAAAAGTACCTCGTACAAAAATACGACAAAAGATTCTTTTCATATTATTTACTAAAAACTCACCGAAGGGTAAAAATTGGATTTAAACTATTGTAAGTGGATGGAAATAATATTACATATTGATGAAACATGGATGTGGATGATAAAATACACCCCAGTAAATACTTACGAATAAACAATCTCGGATAAAAATGAGATTGTGATATTTCCCTTACCTTAGGTCCGACTTGCTTTGTAAGTGTCCGAACCTCCTGTATAATGATTTAAATCATGTTATTGACTTATTACAGAATCATATTCATTGTTATGATATCATATATGGTTCACTTATGACATTATATTACTCGTTCTTTTGTAAATTCCATGTTAAAGAAGCGTTTTGGGTAAAATCGTTTCATTTATCGTAGGTGTTTTGACTTGTTGTTCTTGACATAATTATTACTTATATCATGATTTACTCACTTCAAGAATATAAAATATGATTTATATATCATATATATTCAGTATATATATATATAATAGGTAGATAAATAAAATGAAAAACACCGTTCATGGAGACGGTAGTCCGTACGTACGCATGAACGCTGTTTTCCTTTCCTTATTGTCTTGAAATGGAAGTAAGTAGATGACATACATATGTATATATATACATAAATCCAGTAGCTTTATAATGTCATATATTTCATTATTATTTCTTATATATACATTATAATCATTCTTAAATGGTTAACATGGAGAATGAATCTCATCGCGTCGTGGAGACGGTAGTCCGTACGTACGCACGAGCGATGATATCATTTATATAAATATTGAATTGAATTGGAGTGGATTATAAAATATATCAGAATCAATATGATGTTGTAATAACTATGTATAGTTATTCTTTATACCATTATACCCATCCATGTAAGGTGGTGGTGGGAAAAAAGATTACACCACGGCGTGGAGACGGTATTCCGTACGTACGCACGCGCGGTGATTTCTTTTTCCGTAGGATGGATAGATGGTGAAATAGGGTTGTTTCATACTTATAATAACATATCAGTATATGAGTGATACTGATGTTATTACTTCATAATTAAACAACCTAAGAAGAAGAAGTGGAAGAAGAAAGAAATTGAAAAGATCGGTAATGGATATTACCTCTTCTTTGGAACGCCTCTTTGAATCCTCCACTTATGGAACTAAGATTGGTCTTTGGAGAAGACCAGGACCTCTAGGATTATTCTAGGGAAGTGGAGAGGAGAAAATGGCAGGGGTTGGCCGAGCTTGAGTGCTCAAATTGGTGTGAGGAGGAGGGGGAGGAGGTGCCCTTTTATAAGGGAGGAGAGGGGCACCTTAGGAATATCTCAAAATTTTATTTTATATTAAAGTAAAAATTGGTTTATAATGGTTCCAAAGGGTCTTATTTCGAAGCTAAAGTGGGGATGGGTCGAAATCCTATCAACCAATAGGATTTAGACAAGTTTAGGTTATTATTTTAACCTTATCAATTAGATTTAACTCTAAGTTAAATAATTTAACTTTTACCGTGTCTTTTTGTTTTCTTACACTATATGGTTAATACACTTACTATAACATGCCAAACGAACCCCAAATTGTTTATTATTAATATATATATCAATATCTAAGTCATTTGGACGAACCTTAGATTTTTAGGAATAAAATAACAATTAATAATATAATATTTGATTTAAAAACTATTTTGTGTCAATTTTGACACTATTTGATATATGATTTTTGTGAATGTTCGAACCAAGTAAATTAAATCAACACTAATATATCATAGTAACCTAGAAAATTAGTGGAATTCATAAAAAGTATCAAATTACATCTATTTTGGGGTTTATAACATCAATTATGTCAATATTTCATTAATAAGATAATTACTGCATCATCATTGTGTCATAAATAAATTAAATTATTTAAAGTCTAAAAATTACAAATAAAATACCATTATGTAGGAAATCTTTTTATCTTTCTAATGAATATTTATAGTCGAATTTATCTTATGTATAACCCCATATTAAAAATCATTTACTTATTAAACTTTGATTTTAACTATTTTAACCCTTCTTTAAATAAATTAATAATAAATGTCCTAATCTAATCCAAGTGGGCCTAAATGGTCATATTATATTCATAAGGTTGTTTTCGGTCGAATTACACTTATCCAATAGAATTAGGACATGTGTTAGGGTAATAGTAATATCATATTTACCCTTAGTTACCCTATTTACTATTAACCGCGGTAAAAAAAAAGTAAAAAGTTACTATTCACCAAAAATTATTTTCATCTCATTGAACCACATTTTAGTCCTTGATATTAACCGTGTCTCTCGGATTTTCGAAATTCCATTCACAAAAGCGGTAAAATTAAGTTTTATGAAAAAAAATCAGTTTGTTAACTACCACTTAGTAGTTTCTCTATTCATCAAAAATTGATGTTTTTCAGAACAATGCCATAATTTCATCCTAAGCTATATTTCATATTACGAATTCAAAAATGAAGACTATTTTACCAAATTCATAACATAGAAGTTGCATTAATTAATTTTATAATTAAATCCCGCTGTTAAAACAAATAGCGTGTTTTTATGAAACAATATCTATCAAAAGATTGACACTTGATTATGTCTGGTTTAAATGTGAAATTACAACCAATGACAAACATTATGTTAAATTGTAAAAATATATTCTAAATATACTTTAAAACCACTCAAATTAATAATTTATAACTATTAATTATTTCGATTGAAAAAGTTATTTTTAATTAAAATTTAGTAATTTCCACTATTCACCAAAATATGAAAGTTATCCGAAAAGTACCAAAATTTCACCTTAGGCTAAATTCGATACTCCGAATCCAAAAATGAATTCCATTTTGAGAGGTAAAATTTCTAAAATTTAAAAAGTGGTTATTACTATTCATAACGGCTAGTTTTAATAATATTTTAATAGCATATCATTGTTTCGTGAAACTCAGTATTACGTACCACACACGCTATCGAGGAAGGTTGCGATTGCGTGTAATGCAAGGCAAGTCAAGGATGCGTGTTGTGCAAGCTCCTTTTGGTGTAGCGTACAACGCAAGACATTAGTGAAATAAAAAAGAATATTTTTCATAAAATATAGGGCTGTTACATTCAACCCCCCTTAAAATGAATTTCGCCTTCAAAATTCGTCGGGGTTATAAATGGTTTACTATTCAAATGATTCTTTAATAGAAACCCACATCGTAAAAAAGAATACCAAAACCAATCTTTAAAAACAAAAGTATGAAACATAACGGTTACCCAAATAAACTAATCACTGGGTTTCCACATAGGTGAAAATATGGATATGGAAGAGAAATCTAACCATCATGTTCTGATGGAGAGTGGTAGAGAACATGGCTATGGAAAAGCCAGCAATCACAAAGCCATAAATTTGTGACGATCTAAGGTTCCATCTGATTCATCAGATATAAGATCACTAGGGCAAAATTTTTGGTTTGCAAGATCGTTTCCCTAAAGTTAAAGAATTTAAATTAGAATAAATAATTACTTTATTTTGGTACAATCTCACTGTTGTTCGTGCCTTTAACAATTTCCACTTCATCTCTTAAATAAATGAAGTTGAATTTGTTATTCGTGAAGTGTTAGCAAATCATGTGATAGAATGACGGGTCATTCCATCTGTCTCAAACAAAAGGTTAGTAAAAGTTATTAAATATACATAAGTCATTCTATAGTGAGATTAATCATATATGGTTCCTAAAATGGACTTATACTTCATATATCATACTGCTTAATATAATAAAACTAGTTTCTACTAAACAGGGACTTCCTGTAAGCCAGTGGTAGGCGATAAAGGCCAGTCGCACTTCGGTTGTGGGTTCGATTCCCACAGCCTTGTCCGAAGTGATGGGCTATCGCCCGTCCTGCAGGTTGTCCTTTTTATAAAACTATATTACTATAACATCCCATCAATAATATCGAAAAAACTTCTATCCTTAAACAATACTAACTTATGTCCAACATAATTCATTCCAATCTTTAGGCTTATCCATAATACTGTAGTCCATTCTCATAACATAGTGAAAATGATTACCAGAGATTTAATACCATCGTTGATCCCCATATATCATAAGATATATCTTGTTGGTCACATTCCAAACAATCAAAGGCCTTAATCTTGTACTCTCTTGAATACCCATTGAACCTTAGTGAAAACTTGAATGCAGTTAAAAGTTAACACTTCTCACATACCGAAATCCTCAAAATTCTATATACTCAAACCATGATATCACTTAGTCCTTATATCAATCATGAGCTCATGAATACTATCAAACATTTAATTTTCTCCTTATCCCTTCATTATGCGCATATCATATACATTCCAAAAATATCTGAATAACCTTTCATGGATACTGGTAACATTAATCATACACTTTCAAAACACAAGGAAAGACAACAGTGTAACAATCCATAGATGTCTCTTTATTCCAAAATTACACATGATAAACATGTAATCATTCCACTACATTCTCAAACCATTGACCGAGCTTCAAAAATTCTTTCATCTCACATATCATTTGTAGTCTCTTCATCATCATCCACATAAATACTACCCATATGACCATACTGATTCTCTTCATGAGTCTTTCCCTTAGGGCATTTGTTTGCATAATGCCCATACATTCCACATTTAAAACACTTAACCATTTTTTATGTCGTAGCAATACCATTATCCTCATCCATGGTGTTAACCGACCCTTTTCCTTTGCACTTACTTGCTTTGTGTCCTTCTTTTCCACACCCAAAGCATCTTCCAGTTCCCTTGAAACATTCTCCTTGATGCCTCTTCCCACATGATTTACATAGGGGAAATTGAACATTCTTTCCTCTATGATCATCATGGAACTCCATCTTTCTCTTATTAGTCGAGTCAGGAAACTTACCAAATTTTACTTTATTGATCATGTTGTGAGATTGCTGATTCGGCATAATAATGATGTTTGGACATCCAAATCCCATTTCATTTGGTTGCTCATGAAGAATATCATTCCATTGTCCATCATATCCTCCATTATTGTGAATCATCTTGTTTCCAGCCATTTTCTAAAACCCAAACAGAATAGTGTTAGATGCAAAAATCATAATAAAGGGGGATTAACTTAAATATCTATCATCTTTGGTTTAATCTAATATCGTTACCATAGTTCTAGGACTATATCCTATACGTATACTTATCCTTAGGGGCATCCCTAGACATACCTTAGAAATATCTCTAGGGATCTCACTAACGTTTTCGCATCCTAGTTTCCAAATGTTGACTAAACCTTTCCTCTGATACCAACTGTAGAGACCCGTATCTTGACGTACATGGACATTACATTACATTTGCGGAATACTTAGTACATAACAAAAACACACACACAAGGATCGTAATAGTTTAGTGTCTTTGGAAACTCGGAACATAATCTTCTAATCGTGGTGAAAGATCTTCAGTATCTCCCATAACGATCTTCCCTTTTTTTTACCTAAAACCTTTCTTTATATCCTGGGGAAAAAAACATAAAAGGGTGAGCTCAAATGCTCAGTAAGGGTAAACAAAAGAAATATCAATCACATCATATACATAAGAACATAGCTTTTGGAAATCTTAACCTGCAAAAGAGCTCATAATATCATATCATGGGATAAATCATAGAAGTGAAAATGAGATCCCCATAATCATAACATAAAACTTGAAACTTTGTGGCATGCACACATAATCATGGAAAATCATTTCTTGTTAGTCATGACTCATTGCCAAGACTATCTTAGTGGACAAAGTCCCTTTCTGAACTGAGTTCACTCCTCATTTCAGTCCTGTATCACTGAACCGAAATAACCTTCCGTTCCAGCCATGTCTATCTCATGAGATATAAAGTCTTTACCCAATGCATTGGAGGGAGATATAGGTCCCACCCATCTTATAATGAATCCTTTCTTATGTGTGCCACATAATCATAAACCATACATCATAGCGTAACCCATGTAATAAAAATGGAATTCTTAAACAACATGACATCATAAAACAAATCATATAAGGTAAATGACTTCATAAAAATAATTCACTTACAACATAATCAAATCAATGTAATAATAGGGATAAAAACAGAACCCTTTATTATCTTAGCTGGAAAATAATTTTGATAAAACACTTGAACTCCATTCTTGAGGAAAATATCCTTTCTTCTTCAAAAACATTTTTCCTTTCATAGCATGTCATACGACTTTAAAATAAAAGAAGTTGATTAAAAATAAACTTGAAAACTTGTAAAGTAAGCTTCTTGGAAATAATGTTTTAAAAATCCATTCATGCCATATAAGTTAAAAAAAACATTCTTTGTATTTTTGCCGGAAAAGTCCAAAAGTACCTCGTACAAAACAACGACAAAAGATTATTTTCATATTATTTACTAAAAACTCACCGAAGGGTAAAAATTGGATTTAAACTATTGTAAGTGGATGGAAATAATATTATATATTGATGAAACATGGATGTGGATGATAAAATACACCCCAGTAAATACTTACGAATAAACAATCTCGGATAAAAATGAGATTGTGATATTTCCCTTACCTTAGGTCCGACTTGCTTTGTAAGTGTCCGAACCTCCTTTATAATGATTTAAATCATGTTATTGACTTATTACAGAATCATATTCATTGTTATGATATCATATATGGTTCACTTATGACATTATATTACCCGTTCTTTTGTAAATTCCATGTTAAAGAAGCGTTTTGGGTAAAATCGTTTAATTTATCGTAGGTGTTTTGACTTGTTGTTCTTGACATAATTATTACTTATATCATGATTTACTCACTTCCAGAATATAAAATATGATTTATATATCATATATATTCAGTATATATATATATATAATAGGTAGATAAATAAAATGAAAAACACCGTTCATGGAGACGGTAGTCCGTACGTACGCATGAACGCTGTTTTCCTTTCCTTATTGTCTTGAAATGGAAGTAAGTAGATGACATACATATGTATATATATACATAAATCCAGTAGCTTTATAATGTCATATATTTCATTATTATTTCTTATATATACATTATAATCATTCTTAAATGGTTAACATGGAGAATGAATCTCATCGCGTCGTGGAGACGGTAGTCCGTACGTACGCACGAGCGATGATATCATTTCTATAAATATTGAATTGAATTGGAGTGGATTATACAATATATCAGAATCAATATGATGTTGTAATAACTATGTATAGTTATTCTTTATACCATTATACCCATCCATGTAAGGTGGTGGTGGAAAAAAAGATTACACCACGGCGTGGAGACGGTATTCCGTACGTACGCACGCGCGGTGATTTCTTTTTCCGTAGGATGGATAGATGGTGAAATAGGGTTGTTTCATACTTATAATAACATATCAGTATATGAGTGATACTGATGTTATTACTTCATAATGAAACAACCTAAGAAGAAGAAGTGGAAGAAGAAAGAAATTGAAAAGATCGGTAATGGATATTACCTCTTCTTTGGAACGCCTCTTTGAATCCTCCACTTAAGGAACTAAGATTGGTCTTTGGAGAAGACCAGGACCTCTATAATTATTCTAGGGAAGTGGAGAGGAGAAAATGGCAGGGGTTGGCCGAGCTTGAGTGCTCCAATTGGTGTGAGGAGGAGGGGGAGGAGGTGCCCTTTTATAAGGGAGGAGAGGGGCACCTTAGGAATATCTCAAAATATTATTTTATATTAAAGTCAAAATTGGTTTATAATGGTTCCAAAAGGTCTTATTTCAAAGCTAAAGTGGGGATGGGTCGAAATCCTATCAACCAATAGGATTTAGACAAGTTTAGGTTATTATTTTAACCTTATCAATTAGATTTAACTCTAAGTTAAATAATTTAACTTTTACCGTGTCTTTTTGTTTTCTTACACTATATGGTTAATAGACTTACTATAACATGCCAAACGAACCTCAAATTGTTTATTATTAATATATATATCAATATCTAAGTCATTTGTCCGAACCTTAGATTTTTAGGAATAAAATAACAATTAATAATATAATATTTGATTTAAAAACTATTTTGTGTCAATTTTGACACTATTTGATATATGATTTTTGTGAATGTTCGAACCAAGTTAATTAAATCAACACTAATATATCATAGTAACCTAGAAAATTAGTGGAATTCATAAAAAGTCTCAAATTACATCTATTTTGGGGTTTATAACATCAATTATGTCAATATTTCATTAATAAGATAATTACTGCATCATCATTGTGTAATAAATAAATTAAATTATTTAAAGTCTAAAAATTACAAATAAAATACCATTATGTAGGAAATCTTTTTATCTTTCTAATGAATATTTATAGTCGAATTTATCTTATGTATAACCCCATATTAAAAATCATTTACTTATTAAACTTTGATTTTAACTATTTTAACCCTTCTTTAAATAAATTAATAATAAATGTCCTAATCTAATCCAAGTGGGCCTAAATGGTCATATTATATTCATAAGGTTGTTTTTGGTCGAATTACACTTATCCAATAGAATTAGTACATGTGTTAGGGTAATAGTAATATCATATTTACCCTTAGTTACCCTATTTAATATTAACCGCGGTAAAAAAAAGTAAAAAGTTACTATTCACCAAAAATTATTTTCATCTCATTGAACCACATTTTAGTCCTTGATATTAACCGTGTCTCTCAGATTTTCGAAATTCCATTCACAGAAGCGGTAAAATTAAGTTTTATGAAAAAAATCAGTTTGTTAACTACCACTTAGTAGTTTCACTATTCATCAAAAATTGATGTTTTTCAGAACAATGCCATAATTTCATCCTAAGCTATATTTCATATTACGAATTCAAAAATGAAGTCTATTTTACCAAATTCTTAACATAGAAGTTGCATTAATTAATTTTATAATTAAATCCCGCTGTTAAAACAAATAGCGTGTTTTTATGAAACAATATCTATCAAAAGATTGACACTTGATTATGTCTGGTTTAAATGTGAAATTACAACCAATGACCAACATTGTGTTAAATTGTGAAAATATATTCTAAATATACTTTAAAACCACTAAAATTAATAATTTATAACTATTAATTATTTTGATTGAAAAAGTTATTTTTAATTAAAATTTAGTAATTTCCACTATTCACCAAAATATGAAAGTTATCCGAAAAGTACCAAAATTTCACCTTAGGCTAAATTCGATACTCCGAATCCAAAAATGAATTCCATTTTGAGAGTTAAAATTTCTAAAATTTAAAAAGTGGTTATTACTATTCATAACGGCTAGTTTTAATAATATTTTAATAGCATATCATTGTTTCGTGAAACTCAGTATTACGTACCACACACGCTATCGAAGAAGGTTGCGATTGCATGTAATGCAAGGCAAGTCAAGGATGCGTGTTGTGCAAGCTCCTTTTGGTGTAGCGTACAACACAAGACATTAGTGAAATAAAAAAGAATATTTTTCATAAAATCTCGGGCTGTTACATGTTTCTAGACTTCCTCTAATACCAACTGTAATTCCCCAACCCCAGTTACCCAGAGTCGGTGCATTATTTTACTACATTGGCATGATTACAAGGAATCAAGTACCGAAAGAACAAAAAATATAGCAGTCTTGGAAAATAGATTACACACATGAACGTTACATTACACATTAGAACATAAAAAACTACATAAATTATCCATTGAGAATTCCATTAATCCCCTAGATTAACCCTACTTATCAATCATAATACACTTCATGGAATCATGAGAAAACTAAAACATATAATGGGGTGAGATTAGATGCTCAGTAAGGATAATAATATAGTGGAAACATTCATAAATAAGAGTAAACATTTAAGGAAATGTATTAGAATAAAACAAAAATCATTTTATAATTAAACATCAGCATAATATGCAAAATATAAAATAAAATAATGCCATTTAATTATTCACATGGATATTCTAATAGTCGAATAATCACATGGAATATCAAAAAACACTTTCATAATGATGGAATGCATAATATCATACTTTAATTACCACATAGTCAAGGCCTTGTTCCATGACTACAAATAAGATTTTGTCAAGGCCTTGTTCTAGGACACTAGTTTGTCTCATGAGACCTACTGATGCATCGAGGAGCTATAGTGAGCTCCACCCGTCACTTACTAATTCCAATGCATTCCACATATGAAATGGTTTAAACATAACATGAACATTTGTATTAATACTAGCATACCAAAAGTCAATACTTTATCCATAAATAATGAATCGTATTAAAATAATACATCCACAATCAAACATATCACAAAACCTTCAATACATATGGATGTTTTGTAACATAATAAATCAACTTCAAATAAGTTTAAAATCCATCAAAGGATGTAGATATAGGTGAAAATGATTTGTAAAACTCTTTGAGAGAAATTTACCTTTTTCATAAAAATATTTACAAGTCACAAAATTTATAAAGGAAGAAATTTAAAGACCTTTTTTAATCAAAGTGTCCCACACCACTTTTAGACTTTTGAAAGAAATTAACATTTTAAAAACATTCATGTCCATAAAAATAAAACCTTAAAAACCATTTTGAAAACATGGACATTAATGAGAATGGTTTAGAATTATACATATTTAAAACATTTAAAATTGAGTTTTAGTAAAATGTAACTTAAAAATAATACCTTTTAAAACTCTTTTATGAAACATGTGCATGGATAATAAATATGTCCCAGTAGATATTTACGTAAAAACAACCTCAGATAATAAAGAGATTGTGAAATTAACCCTTACCTCATTGTAATCAATCGATTCGTATGAAAAATAGTCATTAACCACCAAATAAATCATAAAATATCATGAATATAAATAGAATCATGATAATATATATCAAATGGCAGTACACAATACACCATAGGCAATAAATAAGTGGTGAACAATGATAATCTCATGGAATTAAAAGTGAGATAAGAAACCTGTTACCTTTCACTTTACTTTGGTCGAGGGTACGTTTAACCTCCTATATAATGACCATTATATGTTATTAGATTATAACAGAACCATATACATATTTATTATGTCATACATGATTCATTTATGACTTTATACTACCGATTTAATAATTATTTTCATGTTAAATTAACATTTCAGGTAATAATCGCTTTCTTTATCGTATGTATTTTAACTGGTTATTCTTGACCGTATCATTTGAATCAAGAAATAAATACTTCCAGAATAAAAAAATTGATTCATATATCATATATATTTGGAATATAGAGATTTATAATAGATATATATATGAAATGGAAAACACGGTTTATTGAGACGGTAGGCCGTACATACACATAACTGTTGTTTCTGTTTTCATATGGTATTGAATTGAAGTTAGTGAATAAGATATATGTAAGTACATAAACACACACAGACACACAAAAAGTTATATATATACATATCTAGTAACATTATTATGTCATATATTCCATACTTATCAGTAATATATATATTTTTATAATTGTTGATGAGTGGTGAACTTGGAAATGAATCTCACCGCGTCTTGGAGACGGTAACCCATACGTATGCACAGTAGACAACATCATTTACATAAAGGTGTGGAAATTGATGGTATATTAATTTTAAAGAGAAATTATCATGTTATTTTCATTATTTATATGCATATTAATCATCCTTATATCCATCCAAATAACATAGTGTTGAATAACAAATTACACCACGGTGGGGAGACGATAAGCCATACGTACACACTCATGGGGACATTATTATTCATAGGATGGATATAATAATTAATATGGTTTTGCTAAAGTTATATTAACATCATAGTATATATAGGGTAATGGATTTATTATTTTGGTGTGGTAATAACCATGAAAGAGTTTGTGGAAGAATAAAAGAACATGAAAGATGGTGGTGAAATCATTATCTCTTCTTCGGGTACTTCCTTTTGATTTGATCAAAAAGGCTCCATAGGTTGGCTTTCTGACTAAAGGAAGGCCTCTAGGATTAATTGAGGACAGTTTAGAGGGTATTTGTGTAGGGTATGGCCAAGAAAAATAGCTTTGGAGGTGTGAATTTGAGAGAAGGGGAAGTGCCCTTTTATAATAGGGGTGAGGGGAACCTTAGGAAAAACATAAAATATTATTTTATAATAAATTCATATTAGGTTTATAATGGATCAAAATATATTTATTTCTAGGATAAGGTGGGAATGGGTTTAAATCCACTCAGCCAATATGTTTTAGACAGGTTATGGTCACTATATTAAGCTTATCTTTTAGATTTAACTCTTAGTTAATTAGTTTGACATTTACCATGTCTCTTTCAATTTTTATATTATATAGTTAATAAACTTAATATAAACTATCAAGAGAACCCCAAGTGGTTCATTAATAATATATATATCATTATATAAGTCTTTTTTCTGAACCATAGATTTTTAGGAATAATATATCAAATATTAATATAATAATTTTTTTAAAAATTATTTTAAGTCAATTTTGAATTTATTTTATAATTGATTTTGGATAAAGTCCTAAAAACATTATTAATTCAAACTAAATTCATTTAATGAATCCTAAGATGTAATTTTATCCTATAAAATTTTTTATGTCATCAAAACTTTCAATTTTTTTTAACATTTATAATACATTTATTAGATTTAATCATTAATAAGGAAAATATTACATCACCATTGTGTCATAAATAAATTTAATTATTTAATGTATAGAAATAATAAATATAATATAATTATTTAGGAAATCTTTTTATCTTTATAATGAATATTTGTAGTCGAATTTTTCTTATGTATAACCATTATATTAAAAAAATTTAGTTATTAAACTATGATTTTAACTCTTTTCACTCTTCTTTGAATTAAATAATAACAAATGATCTAATCTAATCCAAGTGGACCTAATTGATCATATCTATGGTTTTATTGGTTGAATTACCCTTATCCAATGGAATTTTGACATGTATTAGGGTAATAATGATATCATTTTTACCCTTAATTACCTTATTTACTTTTAACCGCGGTAAATAAAAGTAAAAAGTTACTAATCACCAAAAATTATTTTTATCTTCTTGAACTAAATTGTTCTTACTGATATCAACCGTGTCTCTCTAGTTTTTTAAATTCTAATCATAGAAGCTGTAAAATTATGTTTTATGTGAATTTTCAAATTCTCATAGGAGGTGGGTAAAAGACAGTAAAAATTTCGATAAAATTTTATATATCTAATATTATTACAAAATGAATCCAATGAATTAAATTTAACATATATAAGTATTATGTATCTATTTTTAACTAAAATAAATTTAAATAAAATCAATAATTATTTAAATAAAAAGTTGGTTTTAAATAATAACTCAGTGTTTTTCACTATTCGTCAAAAATTGAATGTTTTCAGAAAAATAAAAAAAATTCACCCTAAGTTAATTTTGATATTCCAAATTCAAAAATAAAGTCTATTTTACCAAATTCAAAACAAATAAATTTAATTTATTAATTTAAAATTAATTCTCATTTTCAAAACCCAAAGGTGTTTTTTTAAGAAACAATAACTATTAAAAGATGGACACTTGTTTATGTCCGATCTCAAAGTGAAATTACTTAAAATGACCAGTATTGGATTAAATGGTAATAATATAATCTATTTTTTACTTCCCATCCACTATAATGTATAATTTAACACTATAAATTATTTTTATTGAAAAAGTTGTTTTCAGTTAAAATTTATTATTTTTCACTATTCACACATATATTAAAGTTATCGGAAGAACACAAAAAAATTGATTGAAACTAATTTATTATTTCCCTATTCTAATGAAGAATATTATTTTGTCAAATTGAATATATAAAAGTTAGAAATATTGGATTTAAAATGGGTTTTCCATTGAAATGTGGTAAAAGTTCATTTTTTGAAATATAATTATTTTATCTCAAAAGAATGAATTAGTTATTAAATCATGTCTATGAAACTCATTATATTTATTATAAAATTATAAGGATTATATAAAGTTCAAAATTCAGTTAATATTATTTATAACTACCTTTTAACCGCTAGTTGTTTTAGTCGTGGTGCGCTTGAACTCGGTGTTGTGTGTAGTGCAAGTTATTGAATTACAATGAAGAAAAAATGCAATATGAAATATTGGGGTGTTACATTCTTCCCTCCTTCAATAAATTGCTTCCTCACAATTTGAAATTGTTCTTCGAAAATAAATGGTTGAAAATAGAAAATACCATTGTGGGAAAACCCACATCGGAAATTGGGTTATATAAATTTAGTCTTAATGATAGGAAAAGGGGAATGAAAAAGTCACCACCAAATTATGATATCGATTAGGAGAATATTGGTGGTAATTAGAGACACATAATTAGATGAAAAACATAAATATTTTTATGGAGTGATTGAGGTCATTAGTTACAATAAAATGTAGAATCGAGGGCCTCAAATCTATCAATCTGTGATGATTTAAAATATCATCGATACAAAAAAATAAGGTATTAGGATAACACATTTTTATTTTTAAGACGCCATACCTAAATTTTAATAATTTAATTTTTAATAAAAAAAGAGGAAAAAAATATATAGTTGACAGGTAGAGCTCCATCCTTTAAATAATTTCAACCACAGACTGATCTTTCACTCTAAAAGATAATTGAACTTAAAAAAATATATTATTTATCCTACTCGTTTAGGGTTCCGAAAAAATGAATTTATAATTCAACTACCTGACCCTTTAAAAAACTAAATTATTCAATCTAGGACATCATGTGGGTCAGTGATAGGTGATACCCCCTTGTCTCCCTTCGGTAGTGGGCTCAAGTCACGTGTCCTTGCTGGACGCGACAGGTTTCCACCAGACCTCCGGGCTGTCCTTTTTATGGCAATCCAAAAATAATATCAAAATAGACTTATCCCAAAATTCTTATGTCAAAACTCACATTCCAAAATTAATAAGGTAGGTAAAAATAATAAAGATCCTTTTTTCCACATAATAACATGTAAACACCTTCATCATGTATTCTTTTAAAACACTACAACATCCTGAATTACCATAAAACCTTATTAATAACATTCATTCTCCCTTATTCCTTATATAATACTGAATATAATACTAATATCAAAAAAAATTGTAAAATCCAACAATTATGGAATATACAAATCATTAATCAGTTTCAAGGTAGTCAAGAATATCCAATATAATTTATCCAAATCAAACATGTATTATTCCAAAATCACAACCTCAGTATCAGAACCAAATTATTCTTTATCTTTCTCTCAACCATATATTTTCCAAAAATTTAACCTGCTATTGAGTCACTATTCATGGTTCCACACAATCTCAAGCACTTAATGAAATAGTACTGTAGTACAATCCTTATAAACTCCATTATTATTATAACTAGTACAACAATGGTACAACACTCAAATAACATAATTATTTAATAACAACATAAGAACTCTAATCATTCCTCCTCATATATGGTAGTGTCATAACTTGATTATTATCAAATAACATCATTTGGGGGATACTCTTATGATTAAGACATTGGTTTTCATAGTGTCCCAACTTCTTGCAGATAAAGCTTTGTACATTTGAAACCTTTTTCTTACCCATAAAGTCACATACTTGGTGTCCTTTTTCTCCACACTTATAACAAACTCCCATTTCCTTCAAGAAGGTTCTAGGGTGTTTCTTCCCACAGTTATCAAAAATGGGAAAATTCTTCTTTTCTGTCTTCCCAGTATCCATCTTTATCTCTTCCATCATTTTCGTCTCATGCATTCCTTCAATGCCATAAGACGTAGAGAATTCTTAACTTATCTAATTAACATGTGATATTATTTCTTCAAATATTGAGAATACATGAGAGACTATTTCACTTCTAAATAATGGCTTAATAATATGAAAGATATGATCCTTCTTAATCTTTGGATCATACGTATTGGTGGAGTTCACATTCCTTGTACTGGGTGCCAATTTAATACAATGGAATACACTAGGTCAGTTTATGAATTACAATGAATAATTCCAAACTTGTATAATAACTAACGTAAATTGAATAGTTTATAGATATAATCCATAAAATATTTTAATTTAGGATGTATATACTCGTAAATCCTTCATAATTATTTGTAATGAAAATGATAATTATCCTATGCATATCCCCCAGGAGTCTCGTAATCACGAGTGAAGCAAGGCCCCGTTATCGTGCACAAGTTCCCGTTTGAGTCTAGCTCAAAGAAGTGTTTTCAAGTTTTAACACTAGGTACATCTATGCCAGAGCCACCTCTACCTGCTCGTATCCAGATATGGATGTATTTCTTGGAAAACTCACAAAATATCTACAATACCAAAATTATTGAAATTTATTCTATACTAATCCTCAATGTCTATATTAGGATATTGTTCTCTAATCAAGGATTATCTAAATCTATTTTCAAGGTTTTTGAAAAACATTATCTGATACCAACTGTAATGCCCTGACCCTAGTTACCCAGAGTTAATGCATTATCTTATTACATTGGTATGATTATTAGGAATCAAGTCCCGAAAGACCGAACATTTTACTAGTCTTGGAAAATAGATTACATACATGAATGTTACATTACACATTAGAAAATAAAACACAACATAAATGATCCTTTGAGAATTCCAAGAATCCCCTAGATTAACCCTTATTATCAATCATAATACAGTTCTTTGAATCTTGAGAAAATTAAAACATAGAAAGCGGTGAGCTCAGATGCTCAGTAGGGATAAAAATATAGTGGAAACTTTTATAAGTAAGCATAAACATTTAAGGTAATTTATAAGACAAAAACAAAATCCTTTTAAACTCAAACTTCAGCATAATATGGAAAAGATACAATAAAATAATTCCATTTACATATTCTCATTGATATTCCACTAGTCGAATAATCACATGCAATACCAAAAGCCACTTTCATAATGATGTAAAGAATAATGCCAGACTTTCATAACCACATAGTCAAGGCCTTGTGCCAAGACTACAAATAATATTTTTTCAAGGCCTTCTACCAAGACACTAGTTTGTATCATGAGACCTACCGATAAATCAAGGATCTATAGCGGGCTCCACCCATCACTTACTATGTCCAATGCATTCCTCATACGAAATGGTTTAAACATTACATAAACATTCGTATCAAGACTAGCATATGAAATGTCAATACATTATCCATAATCCATGAATGGTATAAAAATAACACATCCACATTCAAACATATCACAAAACCTTCAATACAATATGGAATTTTGTATCATAATAAATCAACTTCAAATAAGTTTAAAATCCTTCAAAGGATGTTGATATAGATGAAAATGATTTGTAAAACTCTTTGAGAGAAATATCCCTTCTTCATAAAAACATTTAAATGTCCCACAATTTATAAAGGAAGAAATTTAAATGAATTTTTGAATCAAAGTTTCCCATATCACTTTGAATCTTTTAAAAGGAATTAACATTTTAAAAAAATTCATGTCCATATAAATAAATCCTTAAAACCCATTTTAAAAACTTAGACATTAAAGAGAATGATTTAGAAGAATAAATATTTAAAAAATTTAAAAATATGTTTTAGTAAAATTAACCTTAAAAAGAATACCTTTGAAAAATATTTTATGAAACATGGACATGGATAATACATATGTCCCAGTAGATACTTACGTAAAAACAACCTCAAACAATAAAAAGATTGTGAAATTAACCCTTACCTCATTGTAATCAATCGAGTCGTCTGAACTATAATCAATAACCACAAAATGAATCACATAATATCATTAATATAAAGAGATTCATGATAATATATATCAAATGGAAGTACAAAATACACCACATGCAATAAATAAGTGGCGAACAATGGACATCCCACAGAATTAAAAGCGCGATAAGAAACCCCTTACCTTTCACTTTACTTTGGTCGAGGGTACGTTTAACCACCAGTATAATGACTATTATATGTTATTAGATTATAGCATAACCATATTCATATTTATTATATCATACATGATTCATTTATGAATTTATACAACCCATTTAATAATGATTTTCATGTTAAATTAACATTTTTGGTAATAATCAATTTCTTTATCGTACGTATTTTAACTTGTTATTCATGACCGTATCCTTTAGATCAGGATTTAAATACTTCCAGAATAAAAAAATTGATTCATATATCATATATATTTAGAATATAAATATTTATAATTGATATATATATGAAATGGAAAACACCGTTTATGGAGACGGTAGGTCGTACGTACACATAAACACCGTATCAGTTTTCATTTCATATTGAATGGAAATAAGTGAATAAGATATATAGAAAGTACATAAATAAATATATATATATAGAATCATTTATATGTCAAATATTCCATAATTATTAGTAATATATATATTTTTATAATCGTTGGTGAATGGTGAATTTGGAAATGAATCTCATTACATCGTGGAGACAGTAATCTGTACGTACGCACGAGAGACAATATCATTTCCTTAAAGGTGTGGAATTGGATGGTATATTAATTTTTACATAGAAATTATCATGTTATTTTCATTATTTATATACATATTAATCATCCTTATATCCATCCAAATAACATAGTGGTGAATAACAAATTACACCACGGTGGGGAGACGGTAAGCCGTATGTACGCACGCATGGTGACATTATTATTCATAACATGGATAGAATAATTAATATGGTTATTCCAAAGTTATATTAACATCATAGTATATATAAGGTACTGTAATTATTAATTTGTTATGGTAATAACAAAGAAAGAGTAAGTTGATGAATAAAAGAACATGAAAGAGGGTGGTGAAATCATTATCTCTTCTTCAGGTTCTTCCTTTTGATTTGATCAAAACGGCTCCATAGGGTTGCTTTATGACTGAAGGAAGGCATCTAGGATGAAGGGAATAAATTTTAGAGGGTATTTGGGAAGGGGTTGGCCGAGCCAATTGGTTTTGGAGGTGTGAATTTGTGGGAAGGGGAAGTGACCTTTTATAAGAGGGGTGAGGAGCACCAAAGGAAAAACTTAAAATATTATTTTATAATAAATTTATATTCTGGTTATAATGGATACAAATTGATTTATATCGAGGATAATGTAGGGATGGGTCTAAATAAACTCAACCAATAGGTTTTAGATAGGTTTCAGTTTCCATATTAACCATATCATTTAGATTTAACTCTTAGTTAATTAGTTTGACTTTTACCATGTCTCCGTGTATTTTTAAATTATATGGTTAATAAACATACTATAAACTACCAAGAGAAACCCAAGTGGTTCATTAATAATATATCTATCATTATATAAGTATTTTGGACAAACCTTATATTTTTAGGAATTTTATATCAATTAATAATATAATATTTGTTTTAAAAAATTTTTTATGTCAGTTTTTACACTATTTAATAAGAATTTTTAAGTCATAAAAACATTATTAATTCGAACTATATTCATTTAATGAATCCTAACATGTAATATTAACATATAAAATTAGTTGATGGCACAAAAACTTGTAAATTTTATTTTAACATTTATAATACCATTTATTTGATTCTTTCATTAATAAGTAAAATACTACATCACCATTGTGTCATAAATAAATTAAATTATATAATGCCTAAAAATTATAAATAAAATATCATTAAGTAGGATATATTTTTAGATTTCTAATGAATATTTATAGTCTAATTTATCTTATGTAAAATTCTATATTAAAAATGTTTTATTTATTAAACATTTAAGTTAACTCTTTTAACACTTCATTGAATTAATTAATAATAAATGTCTTAATATAATCTAGGTAGAACTAAAGGATCATATTTTATTCCTATGGTTATTTTGGTTGAATTAACCTTATCCAATGGAATTTGGAAATGTGTTAGGGTAATAATGATTTCATTTTTACCCTTAATTACCCTATTTACTTTTAACCGTTGTAAATAAAATTAAAAAGTTACTATTAACCAAAAATTATTTTTTCTTATTGAACCAAACTTTTCTTACTAATATCAACCATGCCTCTTGGATTTTTGAAATTCCACTCACATAAGTGGAATTTGGATCAAATGGGGATCTGCTATGTGCCATCATCCAGTGCCCCGAGGCTAAGGAAATTTGGCACAAATGGGGCTCCCCTACAACCACTTCGCCGGCCATGGCCGCTGACCTCCCAAGCATTCTGATGCAATGGTGCTCATCCTACTCATCGGCTAAAGTAGGCTCACTTTGCACCCTTACCTAGATCATCTGGGTCCGTCGTAACGAGGCAGTTTTCAACCATGTGCAGAGAACCCCCAAATTCTGGATTGAACGGTCCTCTTCATGGATTGAGGGATAGAAGCACCACAACAGGCAAAATAAGCCCTTTGGAACCCTTTCTAGTCCCTCTCACTAGTGTCCTCCATGTGAGGGGATTCTTAATATTAATGTCGATGCGTCTATCCCCAAAGATGGGCCTGTTTCCCTTGGCATCCTGGCCCGGAATCATCATGAGGAAATCATTACGGCCAAACATGAATCGCACTTCTCTCCCTAGGAACCTGTGGTGGCTGCAGCTACTGCCATCTTTGCAGGTATGATGCTCGCCAAGGACCACGAATGGGATAAAATCAACCTCGAATTAGATTGTCTCACCATTATCAATGCTATCAATTCCAATGACGGTGGCCTCCAATCTTTTGGATCCCTCATCAAGAGAATCCTTTCACTCCGTCAATGCTTCTCAATCAATACCTTCTCCTTTACTAAAATGGAAGGTAATAATGCTGCCCATCAGTTGGAAACCTCAGGCCCCTTTGATGTTAGCCAGCTCTGGCTGGACTATTTTACTTCATGGATTTGTGATTGTACGTTCGATGATCTCTGACGTTAATGAATATTTCTTTTAAAAAAAATTATGTTTTATGCGAATTTGTAAATTCTCATAGGAGGTGGGTAAAAGACGGTGAAAAATTCAATAAAATTATATATATATATATGTATAATATTATTAAAAAATGACTCCATTGAATTAAATTGAACATATATAAGTATTATATATCTTTTTTGACATAAAATAAATTTAAATAAAATAAAAAATTATTTAAATAAAAAGTCGTTTTTAAACAATAACTCAGTGTTTTTCACTATTCGTCAAAAATTGAAATTTTTCAAAAAAAATCCACAAATTCTCCTTAAGCTAATTTTTATATTCCAAATTCAAAAATTAAGTCTATTTTAAAAAATTCAAAAAATAGAAGTTTCATTTATTAATATAAAATTAATTCCCGTTGTTGAATCCAAAAGGCGTATTTTTAAGAAACAATAACTATCAAAAGATTGACACTTGTTTATGTCCAATATCAATGTGAAATTACATACAATGACCAGAATTGGATTAAATGGTAAAAATATAATTTATTTTTTACTTCCAAACCGTTAAAATTTATAATTTAACACTATAAATTATTTTGATTAAAAAAGTTGTTTTCAGTTAAATATAGTAGTTTTTACTATTCACAGAAATATGAATGTTATCGGAAAAACACCAAAATTTTATTGAAACAGAATTCTTATTTCCTGATTATAAAGAAGAATTTTATTTTCTCAAATTTAATATATAAAAGTTTCAAATATTGGATTTAAAAAGGGTTCTCCATTAAAATGCGGTAAAAGTGCATTTTTTGAAAAACACTTCTTTTATCAGAAAAAAATTAATTACTTCTTACATCATGTCAAAGAAACTCATAATATGGATTATAAAATTACGAGGATTATATAATGTTAAAAATTAAGTTAATATTATTTATAACTGCTTTTGAACGGCTAGTTTGTTTAGTAGTGGTGTGCTTGAACTCGGTGTTGTGTGTAGTGCGAGTTATTGAATTACATTGAAGAAATAACGTAATACGAAATATTGGGGTGTTACACTATGTATGTATATGATTTCCAAAAACTAATAAACTACTTGGTCCCTTATGATTTGATTCCTTTTAATCATGAAAATATATTAAAATAATGCACCAGCTCTAGGCATCTAGGGTCAGGGTGTTACATTTTATTTGGTAGAGGTATATATAATATTTAGATTTAAAATAATTTATTTTTTGAGGAGACAATTAGGAATTATATTTTTTAATAATATATGATATTAATGAGGATTTACTGTGATTCATATTTTTTATTGAAATAATTAGCATATTTTATAAATTTTATGATTAATAAATATTCATTTCAGGGCATATAACTTTATGAGTGTATAATATTATTTGGAGATAAAGGTTAAATTTATCATTGAAGAATATGTGGCCAAATAATTTTGATATTTACATTTAAATATTAGTCAAGAATTTTTTGAATAATTTTATGGTTATTTATTTATCAAATGATTTATGTTGGTCCTTTGGTGTTATTGTTGATGCTTTGGAGATTAATGTTATATTACATCATATGAAGATTCATTAATTTTGGGAATTATATTATATTTTTATAACCATTTTGGTTTTTGTTAATTTCTAAATACAATAGAAATATCTTGTTACCCTTTTATAGAATAAGATATCTATTAGAAGTCAATTTTCGTTCTTCATGCATAAAAAAATATGTTTGAATACTCATCATTTAGAGAAAAAGATGAGATTGTGATGGAAAATGATTAATGGATGATATTACACTTATCAAGTAAAATTATTTCCTTATATTCTTCATATACATGGTAAATGATTATGTCAACTATAGGAAAATTATCTTGAAATAAAATTACCCTATTACCCTCATTTATGATGAATCAATGGTACTTTTATAACCACTTTGGTTTATGGTTTTATAGACATTGAATTTATCATTATCATTCACGTTCTTATGATTAATGGTATCTATCAAATCCGTATCATTATTTGGAAATTACATTTCTCTTCCATGTTCATATTTTTAACTTTAATACATGATTTAAAATATGTAAATCTAGTTAGGTGTTAATCTAGATTAACTTTGTATGTGTTTCCTTCTTTTTAAGGGGATGTTTTGTTAACCATTTTTACAATGTGGGTTTCCACAAAAGAATTTTGAAATTTAAATAATTTTATTTCGAAGAAAAAAACTAATTTCTAGGATTAAAATTATTAAAGGTAGTAGAATGTAAAATCTATATATCTTAAAATAAATATTATGTTTGATGGTATATATGATTAAAAACACAGAACTTCAACGAACCCTGAAATATTAATTCTTAAATATGAACTTTATAACTAAGTTATTCAATTCATTTATATGAAAAATAATAAATAAATTATAAAATAAAAATAATGTTCAAAATAAATATAACTATATTTATTAGTTTATATGAAATAAACACTCATTTTTTTTAAATTTATTTTATCAATCAAAAATATATTTTCAGTAAAAATAATTTATTTTCATATGAAAATATTATAATTATTTTTTTAGAAATTTTTGGAATTTTTTTTGATAAAAATAAATTCATTATTTAAATCATCTTTTCAAAATTATCTTTGGTATAATGTTTTATAATTTTTGGAAGAGATTCATTTTTCAATGAATAGTGAAAAAATATGATTTTTTATTGAAATCTGTTTTTTATTTTAATGAATTTATAAAGTAAAATAATATTTTATATTATTTTTAGAATATATTAGTATATTTATATTTAAAATAATAAAATTATAGTTTTATAAATGAATTTTATTCTTTTCTTTAGTATAAAAATATTTTATACGTAAAATGACATTTTTCCTGAAAAAACAGTTTCTTGTCACATTTTTAGGATTTAATTTTAAAATAGTTTAGGCCACTTATTTGTTTTGAATTTTAAAAAATCTACTGAATAATAATAATAATTTTGAAAAAATTTAATTAATATGTCCCTTTTATTTTAAGATATTATGAATAGTAACATTAGTTATGTCTGTTACCATAGTAAGGGAAAATCAAGTAATTAAGTGTTAAAAATATTATGATAAGAATGTGAAAATGACCCTAACACTTTAATTAATATAATTTTATGATTATATTACATCCATAATATTTTTATATTCTGTATAATGAAGTTTTTACAATTTTTATGTGATTATAACCTTTATAATATTTCATGTAATGAAAAAGCAAAAAAGTCACACTCTTGTTTTTAATAGATATAATATTATTAATATGGGGATAACATGAAGATATGCTCAGTTAAAATAATATTTTTAAATATAAATTATTTATATTAATTAAATAAAATTTTTAAATTTTTAATTTTTAAATAATAAATAATTACCACAAATGGTTACACCAGAGTAATTATTAAATTAATGTAAATTTAAAATAAATGGTATTAAGAATATTAAAAGTGGTATAATATGATAGAATTAATGTGACCGAAAAAATTTATTGATAAACATATCATTTTATGGATGTATAAAATATTTTATATGAATATATTTTATTTGTTTGTGGTATAAAAGTCAAATTAATTGAATAGTTATGAAATTGACATTATTGATAATTTAGGAAAATAATATTTTATAAAATGATATCAAATTTATAGATATACTATATTCGTTCAAGTGAATAATATATGATTTAAAATATCAATAATATTACATTTTAATTTCTTATGTCATTTTTTAGTTACTATCATGACCCCCAAAGAGTAAAACACCATGTTGTTACGGTAAGCTTGAAAAGGGTTAACGAAGGGTTAAAAAAATGATAAGGGTAAAAATGTAATAAAAACTCATATAAAATTATTTTATGAGTGTATATATAATAATAATCATATTTTATTCAAATATTATCAAATTGTTTCCTTTTACAAATCAAAATTATTTTATATTAATTTAATATTTATGAAATTCATAAAGTGCCCCACCCTTCTCTTATAAAATGGCTTCTCTTATTCTATTTTATTCACACAAAAAGAACCATTTTATTCAAAAAATACATAAAAAATAACTTCTTAACATACCTACCCACATTATAAAGGTCTTAGTTTGGGAATAGTACCATCCTTAGAAGGCTTAAGGTGTAAAGAGGAGGAGGTTGTCTGAAGAATAGGTATTGTTCTTAACTGAGCATTTTCATTTTATTTATTCTTAAAAATTCTTTAAATATTCTCCAATCACATAAATAAAATATATAATTATATAAAATATAATGATATGTTATTATGTTAATTTAATAACATTTATTTATCTCCATGATTCATCAAATGGGAATGGAATTCATTATTCTTGTTTATAGCGGACTACCGCGTCACGAACTGATATAATTTACTTTCAATCACCACCTATTACAGATGGTTAAAATGATAATTTTAAATTATATTTATGATATTAATGAAGTATTTATCATTATTTAAATATAAAATAACACATATTTTCTTACCATTTCATTCACTAAAAAATGATAACGCCATTCGTGCGTACCTGTAGACTACCATGTCCACAAAGTGATTTGATTCATTTTTCATCACCAAATAACATGTAATATATATATATATATGTATATTTGAAGAAATAGTATTATATTTATGATATAATTAAAAAAATCTAATGATAAAATAATACTTAATTTATTTCAATAATGATCATTGGAAAATGGAAACATTACACATGCATATGTATGACTTACTGTCCCCATGATTGTAACATAGTTCATTTTTCAGAAACATATTAAAAGGTATAATTTAAAAGTGAAATTACTATATAATAATCATAATTATTTCATTATTATTATATTTGATATTATGGAATAATGATATCATTGACCATAGTCACCTTATGGAAGTCATTTTGGACTTATTAACTGAAAACCATCAAAACATCTGACATGAACTTAAATGATTAATTAATTGTTTATAACATGTTAATAAGTGACATAAAAGGAATAATAAATTTAAAAAATATTATGAATAAATTAAATAATTAACATAAGTTTATTATTTAAGAATATAATGAATGTCCATGATGACTCAGACTCGATGTTAGGGATTTCATCTCAATTTCCATTCAGTGAGGCGTATTTCATTAATATGAATCTAATATCTTTTTATGATGTATATAATAATAATTTAAGTGTTATATCAGGAATAATTCATACTTAATAATATCATATGTTTCAATTTTAATTTTTTTATCCAAAGTTATTTGAATTTAATGTTACAAAGTTGTAAATGGTATCTTAACACAATTTCCTTACACTGGGATATAACTCTTCTTCATTGACTTTATTATGACATGATTATTTATGAATTGATCACAAAATTATTTTAATCCATATTTCCATCTCCACTGTGTGTATTTAAATTTGTTACACATAATATTTTCATTGATTAATTTTCATTTCAATGATATGTTAAGGGTTATTTATCTCAAATTTCTTTTCCTTGGGATGTATGTTTATGAAATGAAAATATCATCTTTTATGAGCTGTACATATATCCCCTTTTACATAATATATCATAAATATCATTATTTTCATGATATTTAATTTTTTATTTTATGTTATTCATTCATGGGTATTACGATTGAAGTTTTACCAAAGTGGAAATGGTTTACGTTATAATATATTTTATTCTCAGGATTATTTATGTTCATGGTTCCATTTTGAGAAAATTATATGATCATAATTTATTAAACCACATAAATTTTCATTAACACTATTTATTAATGTAGTTCACTTGTTAAATTCCCATTTCCTCCAAAATTTATTGAATAAACACCCAGAAAGTTATTTTCAATTGATATCGATCTCGTATCTTCTTTTATATCTAGAATCTTTCTACTCAATCTCATTTTTCTTTAAAATGTTTTAAAAATCATTCTTTTCAAAACATAAATTATTTATTAAATCAATTTTAAATGATATTCTTCCTTATTTGAAATGTTTTAAAACAGAAATATCATAATTTTTTCTAAATGGGTCACTTTTGATTCCCCTTTGCAAAATGTTTGAGAAGAATGTTTGGTTTTTATCATTTACAACAAGAACAAATTTTACTACTATCATGGCCATTATTTTATTTGAACATTCATTGATAAGTTTGAATGGTTATTTTCAAATAAATTTATTTTCAAAATATTTCAGAAATTTTTTGTTTTTAAAAGTGATTTTTAAGTGAAAAGAGAATTTTTCTCACGAAATATTTTAATGATATTATTATGGTATTTACATTTATCAACATAAAAAAATTGATGCTACATATGATCCATTGGGGATATTTTTTTTTGGCACCATCATCATTATTTCTCTAGAAGGATTATAATTTTTTTCATTTATATTTTCGTAAAACCAATTTCATTTACATGTGTTAATCAATTTATGAGAGGTATAATTATTTTTTAAGAGTTCTACGAAGAAATTAAACCACAATATTATTTATTTACGTTTTGTATCATGGGAATTTTTTATTATTATGGCTTGTTCTATTATGAACTAAGGTTGGGTAATCCTGTTATAACACTCCAATACATTGGGTAAAGGGACAAAGTTAACTAATTAGGTTTCTCCTATGAAATTATTAGAATATACTATGATGGTTATTCTAATTGTAATTGTTATAGTTATTATACTTGTAACCGTGAAGGTTATTTTATGTGTATCATTAAATTTTATACCATTTTTAATAGTTATATGAAAATATTTCCTCAAGTTTATATATATTTTATTTATGATTTCTATGGGTCTTTATGGAAATATTATGATTTAATAAGGTAAGAGAAAATATATGCTACTTTGTATTGTTGATAATAATAACATTGAAAAAAAATTTATTATGAGTTTTTTTTATTTCAAAGAAAACTTTATGAGTTTTTTTTAATATTTATTATGAAATATTTTCTAAAAATAGTTGGGCAGAAAAGTGGATTGCTTTCTTAAGAAAATATTTACTCTCAGCAAAAATTTTATTTTGAAAAAGGTGAATTTATATAAGTATTCATGGAATAATAGATACTTTTTTATTTTTTATGTACATTAATGATATTTTTTTTTCTCCTAAAATTTATTAAATTTTTGTTTCATAGGAATAACAGGGAAAAACATGGGGTCATGATGAAAATTGTGAAGTTGTTTCCTGAAAGGAAAATATTCTATTTTTAAAAAATTTATTTTATGGGAAAAATTGATTGAGAATAGAAGTGTCAACTTTATAATATATGATTATATTATGTAATTTTTATGGATAATATATATAAAACCATAAACCTAAAATATATTTCATAATTCATGATAGAAAATTCTATTTTAAATTCACTAGAATATATACTTTATAAGGCTAAGTCATTAAAGTTGGTGTCATAGAAAGGTTTAGATAATTTTTGTGATTAGAATGTTTTTATGTGAGGCCAATATAAAAGTTATGGATACCATAATGGGTTTAATGTTTAAGGTTGATCATAATTATGATGTCATAGAAACCCTTTTTGAGTTTTTATGCGATGGAATTTTATGGAAAGTAATGATATTTTGGGAGATGTTTTATTTGGTTGAGGTATATGTAACGCTTAGGTTTAACATGAATTATTATTTAAGGGGTAAATGTTGAATTATATTTTGGAAGAATATATGATCATAATGTGTCTTTATGGTTATTTTTGTTATTTATTAAAATGAATAGAATATTTTTTAGATTTTATGGTTAGGGAATATACATTTATAGGTATATTACTTAATGAGTGACTAATATTATTTTTCCATAAATATTAAATTTATCTTGGAAGAATAGGGGACCAAATACGTTGGATATTTAGGATTTAATATGAGTTAATATTATTTTCAACAATTTTATGGTAATTTATTTATCAAATGATCTATGTTTAACTTTGGGTTTTATTATTGATGCTTTTGATATAGATTTTATAATACAACATATGAAGGTTCATTCATTTTGGGGATTATATTGTTTTGTTATAGCCATTTTTGGTTTTTCTTAATGTCTAAATATAAGAGTAATATCATGTTATCCATTTTTGAATTATTTTATACAATATATGTAAATTTTAGTGCTTTAAGTATAAAATCATTCATCTTGAATACTGATTGTTTAGATCAAAAGATGATATAGCAGTGAAAATTGATTAAATGATGGAATTATTTATATCATGTAAGTATATTACCTTATGTTATTATTTTAGTTAGTAAAATAATTCCTCAAATCTTGGAAAATGATCCTGAAACCAAATATTTATCCTATTTCCTTCATTTTCAATGATATGATGGTCCTTTTCAAACCACTTTTTTTTGGTTTTGTAGTCATTGAATTTCTCATGATCATTCACATTATTTAGAATAATGATATATAACAAATATATACAATTATATGGATATTACATTTCTCTTCCGTGTCAAAAATATTCAATTTGCCCCAATTATTTACTATTTGAAAACCTAGTTATGTGTTTTTTCAGATATCCATTGTATTTCATTCCATATTTTTAAGGGGAAGTTTGTGGTAACCATTTTTATGATTTAGGTTTCCATGAAATAATTTTCAAATATAAATCCCATGATTTTTTATCAAAAGTTCTAATTATGAGGATTTAATTTATTAAAGTGTGGGGGGTTGGTAAATTTAATATACTAAGTTTAAAAAAACTATAATCAATAATATATATGATCTTCAACAATGAAATTAAGAAAAACCCAAAATATTTTTATTTAAATATGACCATTATAGCATAACCATTAAATTTGAAGGTATGAAAAGGAATAAATTAATTTTGAAATACATATAAAGGTCATACTCAATATAAATTTATTAATTAGTTCCTATTAAATAAAAAATTTTATTTTCAGTAAAGTCATTTTATTCATCAAAAATATACTTTCCTCAAATATGAATTTAATTATTTTTCATGAGTAAATATTATAAATACTTTCTAGAAATAATATAAAATTTATTTCATAAATTTAACTTCAATTTCGAAATCATCATATAAATATTAGCTGTGTTTTAATTTTTAAGAATTTTATGAAAAGTTTGGGTTTTCATTGAATATTAAAAAAAACTAATTTTTGTGGAAAACAATATATTTTTTTAATGTATTTATATAGTCACATTATATTATTGATTATTTTTAAAATATAATCAATTAATATGTATTTAAACAAATGAAAATATCATTTTTCAAATTAATTTTATAATTGGATTTATTATAAAAACATTTTATACTTAAAATGGATTTTTTTCTGAAAAAATAATAATTGTTGAATTTTTCCAATTTAATATCAAATTAAATTCTACCATTAATGTTTTTTGAATTTTAAAAAATAGATTCCATATTTAGAATCAATATTTTGGAATTTAAATATTTATCTCTCCTTTTTAGACATTAGGAATAATATCATTAGTAATTTTTCTTTCCATGGTATGGGTAAATATAGTAATTAAGGGTTAAAAATAATATGATGTGGACTATAAAATGACCCAAATATTTTACTTAATTATACTGTATGAGGAAATTTTATCAATACGCATCAAATATTCATTTATATGACTTTTTTTTCACTTGTATGTGATTACAACCTTTATAATATTTTTTGTGAAGAAAAGTAAAAAATGTCACAATCTTATTTTTAAAAACAAAAATATTTTTAACATGGTAATAACCAAATGATAAGTTAGGTTATACATATTTCGTTAAAATATATATTATTTGAATTTATTTTGGTAATTTATATTTAATTTTTAATGAATAAATAATTACCTTAAATTCTTACAAAGCGCCAATGTAGTAATTATTCAATTAGTGTAAAAAATAGAATAATTGTTATTAAAAATATTAAAAGTAGTATAATTTAAAATAATTAATGTGACACACAAATTTCATATTAAAAAATGTAAATTTTAGAATTTATTCGATTATTTTATTTTAATTTAAATATTTTATTGATTCTATAAAAGTTAAAATAAATGAATAGTTCTAAAATTGACATTATTTACATTTTATGAAAATAATATTTTATTAACTGATATAAAATTTATAAAATTTATATCTTAAAAATATGGATTACTATATGGTTTAAAATATCAACCATGGTACATTCATGGGCCGTCTTCCCATGTATAGTAACTATCATCACCCTCAATGTGTGAAAACCCCATGTTCCCATGGTTAGTGTGAAAAGGGTTAACGAAGGGTTAAAATCAGAAAATAGGTGTTAAAATGTGAACT
The DNA here is from genome assembly GCA_963277665.1 of Viscum album. NCBI lineage: Eukaryota > Viridiplantae > Streptophyta > Magnoliopsida > Santalales > Viscaceae > Viscum > Viscum album. The sequence continues at coordinate 573,212,083 of OY728157.1, forward strand.
AAAATTATAAAAAATTTATTTTATGATATTATTTCGACTCATACTCATATGAGCTTTAAATATTATCTAATTAGATCGATTTATTCCTCAAAATAATTTTTTATTAATTGAATATTTTTAGAAATTCCTGAAGATCCCCTCCCATCTCTTATAAAAGGGAACATATTCTTCTCATTTAATAACAACTTAAGAACCATTTTTCTGTCAATACCAAGAAAAATACCTTCCAAGAATCACTCCCCACATTATGGAGATCCCAGGATTGTTAGAACACCAACCTTAAGGGTTTAAGGTGTAAATTACTTGAGTTTGTTTGAAGAAGATGTATAGTTCTTGACTGAGCATATTCTTATTTATTATTCCACCGTATTAAAATGTTATATAACCTAGATGATATAATAAAATAATTATATAAAATATAATTATATGTAATTATTTTAAAGTAAAAACCTATATCAATCTCCAACCTCCATCAAATGTAAAAGGAATTCATCATTTATGTGTACATCGAACTACCACATCGTGGGATGATATAATTCGTTTTCCATTTCCAAAAATCATGGATAGTCATAATGATTTATTATATGTATAAATATTATATTCCTAAATTATTTATCATTATTTAATGATATCATTACATTTATTTTCTCACCTTTTCATTCACTGAAAAATGATAATGTCATTCATGCGTATGTGTGGAACACCACCCCCACGAAGTGATGTGATTCGTTTTTCATCACTACATCAAATGGATTGTATATATATTATATTTAAATAAATAATATTATATATTTTTTATAATTACCTTTATGTATAGGGAGAATTATACTCACTTTGTTTCTATAATGATCATTGAAAACTGTAAATGGTACACATGTGTATGTTTGACTTACTGTCTCTTTGATTGTAACATAATTCATTTTTTATAATAATATTTTACGGATGGGGTTAAAAGAATAATTTATGAATTAAAATGGTAATTATTTCATGATTATTTTTTTGGATATGATGGAATAATGACCACTTTGACCATATTCAACTTACAGAAGTCATTTCTGACTTATTAACTCTATATCATCAAAACATCCTATGTGAACTTAAATGAATAAGAAATTTCATAAAACATGGTAATAAATTACATAAAAGGAATAATAAACTTCAAAAAAATTCGCAATAATGTAAATAATTAACATATGTTTATCTTTCAATAATATAAATAACGTATGTGATGAGTCAAACTCAATGTGAGAGATTACGTCATAATTTCTCTTCATCGAGGCATATTTTATTATGATGCATCTAATTTATTATAAATGGTGTATATACATCCATTTTACATGTTATATCATGAATTATTCATAATTCATGATATTTTATGTTTAAATTTGAATTATTTTATCCAATTTTATTTGAATTTAAAGTTACCATGTGGTAAAAGGTTTTTAAGCCAATTTCCATACACTAGGTTATTACTCTATTTTATTGTCTTTGTTATGCCATGGTTATGTGGGAATTGATCTATAAATTGTTTTATTATATATTTCAACTTTTATTTTGTGGATTTTAATTTTTTACAAATAATATCTTTAAGGATTAATTTTTTATTCAATGATATGATATTCATAAGTGTTATTCCTCTCAAATCCCATTTCCATAGGACATATGTTAATGATATACACCTATATTATTTTATTCCATGCATATGCAACACCTTTGACATAATATATCATTAATATCCTTATGTTTATAATATTTAAATTATTATTTGATCTTATTCTTTCACGAGGCTTATGATTGAAGTGTTACCAAAGATAAAAAGGCTATACATTACAATCTATTTTTTTGGGACTATTTATTGTTTAAGGTTCCTTTTCGAGGAAATTATATGATCTTATTTTCCTAATCCACGTATATTTCCATCTCATTTGGTCATAAATGTTTTTCACATGTTTAATCTTCATGTCATCCCTCATTGATTTAATAAACATCAAGAAATCCATTAGTATGTGACATAGATCTTGTATCTTCTTTTTTATCGAAAATCATTCTTTCCTATATCCATGTTTTTAAAAAAAATTAAAAAAATTTATATTCTAACCAAAAAATATTTCTTAAATAAATTTTACATTATATTTAAGCTTATTTAAAAAAAAATTAAACTGAAAATTAGTTAATGTTTTCTAAATAAGTCACTTTTGATTCCCTTTTACAAAATATTTGATTTTGTTTACCATTTAGAACATGAATGAATTTTACCTATGTCATCAACATTATTTTATTTAAATATTAATTTATATGTTTACATGGTTATTTTCAAAAAAAATTATTTTCAAAATATTTTATATTTTTTGAGTCATTAAATGTGCTTTTAAAAGTGAAAAGTGTATTTTCCTCAAGAATGGTTTTTATAATCTTTTAATGGTATTCACATTCTTTAATGTCAAAATATTTTTATGTAAATTATGATTAATTGGGGATATTTTTTATTGATAAAATCCTCTTTCTTTATGTAGATGTTCCACAGTTGGACTTCGCATCGAGATAAGTTTTTAATTTTTATTTTTATCACGTAAGTTTAGTTTCCTTTTTATAATTGTCTGATTGGAAGGAGGGTTGAGCAAGAAATTAGTGTGCACTTTTGTGCTAATAAATTAACTCTTCCTTGACAATGCCCAATTTTCGTGCAGGGCACGGGGAAAGTTGTGCTTCCAGACTAGTGCGCGGGCGAACCTTTTTATTATTAATGTTTTTAATGCGCAATTGTTTTTTTATTATTAAAATCATTAGTATTATTATCATTAATATTATTATCATTGTTGAACCCTTTAATAATTTCTATTATTAAGTTCATTTTATCATTTTAATTTTATTTTAGGTTGGCTTTTTTTTCTTAGCTTCCAATTCCACTTTTTTTTCATTTCGATCCTTTGTCTATTTATTTTATTTTATTTTTTATCCTTTCTTTTCTATTTTTTATTATTATTCACTTTCTTTCTTTTATTTATTTTCTATTTATTATTTACTTCAATTTTTTCCCTCTCTCTTGATTATGGTTCGGCCAACCCATCTTTTTTTCTTCTTTTTATGTGGATTGCACCTCCCCCCTGGGAACATCCCGCTCGCGCCACTGCCATCCTCCCCGGCAGCCCTCGGCCCATCGCAGCCCCCTCCCACTGGATCCCATTTACAGAGCTCCCCCCAATGCTCCTGGATTGCGCTCCCCCTGCCTCCTCGCTACGGCAGCACCTCACCCTGGCGCACCGCACCCCTCTCTCCATGGAACCCCGCTGGACCCCCTCCTCTTTCCGGCTTCCAACCGGCCAGCCCGCACTGGATGCCCAGCACCTCCCCGACCCCTTTCTTGGATGGTTCACAGCATAGTGAGACCCCCTCGCTGGTCGGCGCTATTCTGGCTCTGCCGCCAGCATCTTGCTTTCCTTCTGCATGTACCAAATCCTCTCCAGTGAAGTCATATTTCTTTACCCCTTAATGTTTTGTTCCTTTTTTTCTCTTAGCGAGTATGAGGTCTGATTTTGGGGTTTTAATTTGAATTTTTGTTTGTTTGAATTCATGATTTTGGGTTCACATTAGGTTCATTGTGGTGCGAACGGAACACGATTGAGGTTATGTGCTCTAATTTGAAGATTTCACATCAATTTTCGGGTTTTAACATCGAGGTAGGTGGTTCCATGCCTTTACATCATTTACATAATTTAATGTGTTTGTTTAGTTTAACTTAATATATTCTATGGTTTAGTTTCATGATGTGAATTATGTTTAAAATGTTCTGGTAGTGCTGCAGAGGTTTTGCGAAATGTGTTTTAAAAATGCAGTGACATGTGTGTGTGATGAAAATTGCAGTTGTTTTTAGGAATTGTCATGTTTGTCCTTTTTATCCTCTTGTGGTAAATTTTAGAAGTGTTTAATAATTGTTTATAGAGTGCCAATGAGGTTTTAGAAGGTCTGATTTGTGAAAATAATTTTGTAATGGTTTCTTTTGAATGCAATATGTTTTATAAATTGTGGAATTGTTTATTTAAGTGGTGTTTTGAGTGTGAAACATGGTTGGAAGGTTTTTGAGGGTTTTTTGGTCGGTGTGAAAGGTGTTTTCAAGTCACTTTTGGTGTTTGTGTATTTAAAAAGACATTTTCAATATATATATATATATCACTTTTAGTGTGTTTTCCTTGTTGTGTAATTTCGAAATTGAAATACAAAATTGTTTGAATAATGGACGACTTTTTTTGATATGGTTACCTCATGTATCTTGTTTTAAAGTGATGGATCTATATGGAATCGAGTGGTTTTTGGTGTAAAATATTCTTGGTTCTTCTTGAAATTATTTTATTAATAGATAAAATGGATTCTTGATACATTTATATGGCATGGAAATGGTATTTTGAAAGTGTTGAACACATGCTCATTTTTAAAGTGGGTATTTATATAAAATGAGACATTTCCTTGGTGTGCGGGTTTCTTTGAAGTGGTGATTTTCTTTGCAGGTAGATTTTTTTGTGTAATGTTATGTTTGGTTTGTGACATTGATGGTGATATACTATGTGAATGTTGAACTTGTTTGAGCACAAGGGAAAACCCCAGGTACCAAGGTGGGAGGATTAGGACTAGTACGCTAGATGACACCCAAGTGGTTCGTCCCGGTTCATCTAGCAGGATTGACACTACAACACTAACTAGACTTTTTTTATGATTGGAGACCACTAGGATATGGATGTATTTCCCTACTAGTGGCACGTGCACGAGAATGTTAATTATTGTGCTTCATATGCCACATTTACACTAAGGTATGATGTCTCTAGGGCACCACACATACTAGCTTACATAGGGATTTTACCCGCAGTGCTCTACTATTCATGGCGTGGTGCCTTCCGTTGGCATACATAGGACCACTTGAGTATGTAAATTCTCTTTTATAAATTTTCTCTTCCATTCTAAAATAGTATTTGTGAAATGGATTTTCTTCTAGTTCTATTTTCTTTTTTTACTTTCAGCCTTTAAATGTTTTCTCAAAAGCATTTTTTTAAGTGTGGTTTTAAATAAGCATGTTAAATTATCCTTCTGATGTTGTGGAATGGAACCTTTTTGCTGGGTGATGTCCTACTGGGATCTTGTCTCACACCCAACATACACCTTTGGGTGTATGTAGACCTTGTCCTTTGTGTATTCCAGGTTGAGGCCTCATGCTTAGTGACGATGGTTCTGGATACTGTTGGTCTTCGCGTGCATGTTGGCATTGGTAGCTCGGGGATGTGGCTTCTCATGTCGTTTAGAGGTTGGTATTGGAGTTTAGTTCTCTATCATTTTCCTTTTTCACTTTGGGTTCTTAGTTGAATTGTAGACTTAAATTTTATTTTAGTTTAAGGTCTAGTTTGGTTGTCCGTTTTCAATTTTAGATTATTTATCCTATCAGTTGTTTGTGTTTACTATTTTAGGTAAATCGTCCCCTTGCAATAGTTTTAATTTCCGTGCACTTGTTCCAGCCCGTGGGGTTTTAGAACGCCCTTCGAGCCATGTCGCGGACCGGGTCGGGCGCCGGGTCAGATGGATACCTGGCCTGGTTCGTGAAAAAATGGTATCAGAGCAGCAGGTTTTCTATTTTGGGTCGTTTTCTTTTGGGATAGAGCCATGATAGTCTTGAGTTAAGGTTGTCGGGACTCGACTTCCTGGCTACGAGTAAGGTGCCTGGCTAGTAAAACATGTGGTGGGACTCATGTTACCAAAGTATGTTGAGGTTTGTATGAGTTTTTGGTACTTGTGGTTAATCTTGTCTAATGGAAATGAAAAAGGGGTAAGGTCAATGGTCCTAGTGAGCTCGCAGGGTCTGGCAAGCCATGCAAAGCTGGGGACGCTGTCCTGGAATAACCTCTATGGCAGTGGTGTGATTGGCGTATGGCTTCCAACCATATGTTCCAGTCACCCACTTGCACTAGTTTTCTCTTGCACTGTTCCTCGTTTCTTTGTTTTGGAATTTTGGACTTTTGGTTTTTAAGTAAAAATGATTTGGTATTGGAAATTTTGTTGGAAAATGTTTTGAAATAAAGAACTTGAAAAAGGAAATGAGGTATGAGGTTTGAAAAGTGTGGGTTGGATGTTTCAGTTTTGAAAAATGGAAAGGTTTGGTTTTGATCCTTGGATTTATCATGGGCAACCACATGCATGAGGGTATATGGAGAGAGAAAGGGTTAATGGCACGAGCGGATGAGTTCCTGGATGGATATGAGGTGGGTGCCAATGTGTCATGGGAGCATGCATGTGCTTGGCCAATGGGACACCATTGGTGTTTGTGCAACCCGCCATCTTTTCTTATTTTCAAAATGTTTTGTTAAATAAAAATTTGGTGTTTTAGTAAATGGTGATTCTGTGGTGTGTCCTTGTATTTTTTTGAAAGGTTGGATGTGAGGCGTTTCGAGCTGAGAGTCATTTGTGACTGATTTTTTCCTAGAGTTTGAATTTTTATTTGTAATTTGGTATGCAAGCATGTGGTTAGTGAATTATTTTGAAAAATACACCAGGGAGCCCTTTAAGTGGTTCCCCCTTCACGTTTGGTGTTGGCTTGTGGTATGCCTTGACCATTGGACTAGTTCGGTTGGGTCTATGTTTTTCTTTCTTGACTAGTGTATGCCCCCCATAAAGCGTTGACATGTGATTGAAGTGCGGCCACATGCAAAATCTCTGGTGGCCGACCCTCTAGTTGATCAGAGGAATCTCTTCTTGAATTCTATAATTGAACACACCTCTCATTTTTACAACTAAGCAGATCCTCATGCAGAGGGATGACATATGCGACGGGAGTTGAAGGGAGGTTTTGTTTTTTTTGAGTGTATGACTCTTCGAGTATGAAGTTTGACACTATCGTGTTTGAAGGTTCCCCCTGGAAACGGTGAAAGGAATTCCAGTGGGGAAGGGTTAAGGTAGTTCAGAATTTTTAGTGTTTTCCAGTGTCTTGATGGGATTTGTAGTATTTTCATATATTGCAAGGGTCATGTTCGGTGAAGTATTGCAGTGTGAGTTCTTTTTGATTGTCAAGGGTGATGTTTGACCTCATTAATCTAAAAGTTCTGTTTGGAAACTGTGAAGGAGATTCCAGTGGGGAAAAGGTGGAAGCAACCTAGAATGGTCATTGCGGGCCACTATTCTAAATGAATTTTGGTCCTTTGTTGGTTTCGTTTATGAAAGGGACTACGTTAGGACATTAGTGTGGCAGACCCAGTCACATGGGGAAGCTATGGTCAATTGCAATAATCACATGTTGTTTAAGACTCAGTTTCAAGTCCCTCTCCGTATAATGTTCCTCTCAACAGCAATGGTCTTGTTCAGGTGACGATTTGTGGTGTCGTACTCTCATCCAATGTGACAAAGGGTGATGCCCATGCACCACTCTAGCTCTTGTGTAGGTGAATGTTCCGTGTATGATTAGTTGGATGTCGTAATGTGTTGTGTTAGCTGGTGTTGTCTCGGTTTTAGTGTGGTTGCGTGTGACACCAAAAGAAGAAGCTCTGTTCTGGAGTCTTCCATGCCTAACTGTGAGACAAAAGATACTTCAAACCTCAGGGCTCCATCCATAGGCCTCAGAGTGAAGCTGGCGCATGGTCAGGAACCCCAAGAGTGTATGGGACCCCGACATTATTTTTCTCATCGGTGTTGAAAGTAAAGGTATTTTAAATTGTTTTTTTCAATTGTTTCATTTTGAACAAACCGTCTGGCTACGTAAGGTTCTGTGACTATGTGGAGGCGTGTTCTTCTCGTCTCCTTGAAGTATTAGGGGTTGTGTCGCATCGAATGTAATCGCATTTGGTGGCGTGTATGGGAATATTTTGGGTAAATTGATCTCAAATTTGACTAGTACTCATCCAGTGATGCAGGGGATGCTGGTTCGTCTTGGAGCATGGTTTTGACGCTCCGATAGTCGGGCCCCTCTCTCCCCTCCCCTTATGGTGGGGTGTTTGGTCACCATCAAGAATTTTTCAAAGTTCTGTATCTTCTGTTAGTTCTAATGGAGGTGATAACCATGATGGGTCTCGTAGAAAGGTCTATGGAATAAATTTGTTTTGGACTTTCCTTAATGGTAGAGAGTTCGCTCGGACCTCACAATGTTGGTTTTCTAGTCTCTTCTTGGGCGTTGGTATGTTCTTAATTGTGGGGAGACCCACATTAGGTCTCACACAAATTTCTCTAGAATGAATTAGTACTGGACTTTTCTTAACAGAGGGGAGTCCGCTCGAACCTCCCCATGTCGGTTTTCCAGTCGCGTTTCGAGCGTCAGTGAGTTTCTAATGGTGGGGAGCCCCTCGGTCCTCCCCATATTGATATTTTTCTTCTATTTTTAAATATGTCTTAGTGATAAGTGATAATAGTGTTCCGCGGACGTGGTTTGACCTTTTTTGTTCATTCTAGCCAAATGGTGTGGGTTCGGTTTAATAGTGATTTAGGTGTTTCGGCTTTTGAAGTTGGTTTTCATGGGTGCGAGAGTACCCTTCCTTGATCAGTCAACTGGAGGCATTCTAGCTCTTCGGGGAGAGTGGCTCATATCAGAATGTCATTATGTGACTTTCCTGATTTTTTCTTTGAGTTACATTCTCTGAGGACGATGCTTTTTCATCTCTTTTCTTGATTTTTGTGGGGGTCCCTCTTGAACCTTATGGGATTATGGTTTTCTACATTGGGGTTTGGTTCTAGTTGTGTCTTTCTGAGGACGAAATGTTTTCATGGTGGGGAGAATTGTCACACCTGGACATCACATCGAGATAAGTTTTTTATTATTATTTTTATCATGTAAGTTTAGTTTCCTTTTTATAATTATCTCATTGGATAGTGGGATGAGCACGAAATTAGTGTGCACTTTTGCGCTGATAAATGAATGCTACCATGACATTGCCCGACGAGCGGGCATGGGATGGGCGAAGCTGTGCTGCCAGCCTAGTGCACAGGCAGACCTTTTTATTATTAATGTTTTAATGCACAATTGTTTTTTATTATTAACATCAATAGTATTATTATAATTATTATTATTATCATTGTTGAACCCTTTATTAATTTATATTATTAAGTTCATTTTATCATTTTATTTTTATTTTAGGTTGGCTTTGTTTTTCTTAGCTTCCAATTCCACCTCTTTTTTTATTTCTATCCGTTGTCTATTTCTTTTATTTTATTTTTAATCCTTTATTTTCTCTTTTTTTATTATTTACTTTCCTTATTTTATTTATTTTATATTTATTATTTAATTTATTTTCCCCCTCTCTCTTTCTTAGGGTTCGGTCAGACCATATTTTTTTCTTCTTCTTTTCATGTGGCTTGCGCCTACCCCCTGGGAACATCCCACTAGCACTACTGCCATCCTCCCCAGCAGCCCTCGGCCTGACGAAGCCCTCTCCCGCTGGCTCCCATGTCTAGAGCCGCCCCCACGCTCCCGAATCGTTCTCCCCCTGCCTCCTCACTACAGCCACGCCTCACCCCGGCGCACCGCACCCACTCTCTCCATGGAACCCCGCTGGATCCCTCTACTATTTATGGCTTTCGCCCGGCCAGCCCGCACCGGCCGCCCCGCACCTCCCCAACCCCCGGACAGGACGACTCACAGCATAGCGTGACCCCACTCGTTGGTCGGCGCTATTCCGGATCCCCCGCTAGCATCTTTCTCTCCTTCCATGTGTACAAAACCCCCTCTAGTGAAGTCCTCTTGCTTTACCCTTTAATGTTTTGTTCCTTTTGTTCTTTTTGGTGAGTATGAGGACTGATTTTGGGGTTTTAATTTGATTTTTTTGTTCGAATTCATGATTTTGGGTTTGCGTTAGGTTCATTGTGGTGCGAACAGAACACTATTGAGGCTACGCGCTCTAATTTGAAGATTTCACATCAATTTTCGGGTTTTGACGTCGAGGTAGGTGGTTCCATGCCTTTACATCATTTATATAATTTAATTTGTTAGTTTAGTTTAACATAATATGTTCAATGATTTAGTATCATGATGTGAATTATGTTTAAAATGTTTTGGTAGTGCTGTAGAGGTTTTGTGAAATGCATTTTAAAATTTCGGTGACATGTGTGCTCGATGAAAATTGCACTTGTTTTTAGTAATTTTCATGTTTGTCCTTTCGATCCTATTGTGTTAAATTTTCGAAGTGTTCAATAATTTTTTATATAGTTCCAATGAGGTTTTAGAAGGGTTTATTTGTGAAATTGATTTTCTAATGGTTTCTTTTACATGCAATATGATTTATAAATTGAGGAATTGTTTATTTAAATGGTTTTTTGAGTGTCATGGTTGGAAGGTTTCTGAGGGTTGTTTGGTAGGTGCGAAATGTTTTTTCAAGTCACTTTAGGTGTTTGTGTATTTAAATATACATTTTCAATATATATATATATACCACGTTTGGTGTCTTTTCCTTGTTGTGTACTTTTAAAATTGAAATACAAAATTGTTTGAATAATGGACGACTTGTTTTGATATGGTTACCTCATGTATCTAGTTTTAAAGTGATACCTATATATGGAATCAAGTGGTTTTTGTTGTAATGTATTCTTGGTTCTTCTTGAAATGATTTTATTAATAGCTAAAATTGATTCTTGATACATTTATATGGCATGTAAATGGTATTTTGAAAGAATTGACAACGTGCTCATTTTTAAAGTGGGTATTTATATAAAATGAGACATGTCCATGGTGTGCGTGTTTCTTTGAAGTGGTTATTTGGTGTGCAGGTAGTTTATTTTTCTGTAATGTTATGTTTGGTTTGTGACATGTGAAGTTGATATACTATGTGAATGTGGAACTTGTTTGAGCACAAGAGAAAACCATGGGTACCTAGGTGTGCGGGTTAGGACTTGTACGCTAGATGACACGCGAGTGGTTCGTCCCGGTTCATCTGGAAGGATTGACGCTACAAAACTAACTAAAATTTTGTGATGATTGGAGACCACTAGGTTATGGATGTGTTTCCCTACTAGTGGATCGTGCATGAGAATGTTAATTACTGTGGTTCATATGCCATGTTTACCCTGAGGTAAGATGTCTCTAGCGCACCACACATACTAGCTTTCATAGGGGTTTTACCCGCAGTGCTCTACTATTCTTGGTGTGGTTCCTTCCGTCGGCATACAGAGGACCACTTGATTATGTACATTCTCTTTTATAAATTTTCTTTTCTATTTTAAAGTAGTATTTGTGAAATGATTTTATTCCAGTGCTGTTTTCTTTTTTACTTTCAGCCTCTAAATGTTTTCTCAAAAGCATTTGTTTAAGTGCGGTTTTAAATAAGCATGTTAAATAATCCTTTTGATGTTGTGGCAAGGAACCTTTTTGTTGGGTGATGTCCTACTGGGATCTTGGATCACACCCTATATGAACCTTTAGGTGTATATAGACCTTGTCCTTTGTGTATTCCAGGTTGATGCATCTTGCTTAGTGACGGTGGTTCTAGATACTATTGGTCTTTGCGTGTATATTAGCGTTGGTAGCTCAGGGATGTGGCTTCTCATGTCGTTTGGAGGTTGGTATTGGAGTTTAGTTCTCTATCCTTGTCATTGTTCACATTGGGTTTTTAGTTGAATTGTGGACTTAAATTTTATTTTAGTTTAATGTCCAGTTTGTCTGTCTGTTTTCAGTTTTAGTTTATTTATCTTATCAGTTGTTTGTGTTTACTATTTTTGCTAAATCATTCCCATGCATTAGTTTTGATACCCGGGCACTTGTGCCAGCCCGTGGGGATCGGGAACACCCTTTGGGCCATGTTGCGGACTATGTCGGGCACCGGGTCGGATGGAGACCTGGCCTGGTTTGTGACAAGATGGATTATGATTGTTTCAAATTTATTTTTATAGAACATGTTTTTTTCTCTGGGTTAGTCAAGTTATGAAAGGAATAATTGAAGCTTCTAAGAGAGTTATGATGAAATAAAAGCTATATTTTCTTTATTTATGTTATGGTTCTTGGGATGTGTTTATGATGATAAGTGGTTCCATTATAAACCATGGCTAGGTGATCCTGTTATAGCTCTCCAATACATTGTGTAAAGGGATAGAGTTAACCGATTAGGATTCTCCTAGGAGATTATGGAAATATACTATGATGATTATTCTAATTATAACCACGATGGTTATTTTAGGTTTACCTATTAAGGTTATTATATGTGTAATTATGAAGGTTATCACATTTGTAAGAGTTATATGAAAATGGTGCCTCACGTTCACATTTTATTTATCTATTCTTGTTATGATATTTTATGGAAATATTTTGATTTCATAAGGTAAAGAAAAATATATTTTTCTTTAAAGCATTTGGATTGTTTGTTGTAAAATATGTTTTGGAAGGGGTTTTGTGTCAGCTACTAGATAAATAAGTATTTGTGGCTGTCAAAAGAGGTTATAGAAGGGGATTTCTTGGAATAAGCATAGGCTCAGAAACTGCATTTTATGGGTGCAGTGGATGGGGTCGCAAATATACATTTCACAAATCACTATTGGATACTTCAATTATGTGGTGATTATTTTAAGTGATCTCCATAGGTATTTTTATAGATTCCCATTTAGTTACTTCTAATTATGGTTTCCATATGTATTTTTTGATATAAAATTCTTCTATTAATTTATATATCCATTAATTTTTGACAATTAATATTATACATATTAATATTTTTTTCTCTATAAAAGAAACAAAATTATAAATCATGTTATCATTATGCTAAAACCAAACAGATATATCAATTAAAAATTTAACTATAATATTCATAACATAGACGAAATAAGTCATGATTCATCAAAATCTCGTTGAAAAACAATTGCTAACAACCCCAATTCATACACATAACCAAACACATCACCTCATATCACACCTTTGAGTCACAACATTAATGAAGTGTCCTGAAAAGTAAAAAAAAACAAATTCAAGCAAGAAAAAACAATCAATTAAATTTTGTAGAATAATTAAAAACATGAAAAATATAATAGTTGGAAAATAAACAAAACAATAAACCACATCCCCAAATCCTTAAAAAAAAATTTCAACATATTGGCTATACGAATAATATACCAAAAAACCCGTGCATCTTTGAATAGTTTCTACAAACTATTGAAAGTCCTAACTTGGAAAAAAGTCATAGAAAACAACCAAACACATAACATAATAATTTTAAAGGTAGAAATATACAAAATAACTAAACACTTCCAAGAAAGGTACTTTTAAAAACATGGTGTAACTAAGAACTTTATATCAAATAACTAGAGTTCATCAATCATAGTAGGGGTTTTTGTTCAAATTCTATTGCATCTTAGAAGCCAACAAACAACATCAACAAAAATTATAACTAGAGTGACAATGAATTAAATATGAGGAAACATCTATAGATTTATGATAACATATCACTACATTTTATCATAATTAAATACATCACTGATAAAGGAAATAATTTTATCAGTGCTGGAAAATGCTAATAAAGGTATCCTTTATTAGCGCAAAGAAAAACGTTGATAAAAGGGCACTATTTTTCCACACATTTCTTAGCAGTGATAAAAGTGTGTCATTTATCAAAAAAATTTGCATTCATAAATGGTACCTTGAATAATATATTTTATATATACATATTTATATATTCTTAAATATTATTAATATAACAATAAAATATATTTATATTAATACAATATATACATATAATTATCTATACTTTTGTTTATTATTTCTTAATTTCTTATAAAAAATAATAATATATATTATTCTTTCATTATTATTTAAAATTATATATATAATTATATTTACATATATATATTATAAAATATAGTGATATAAACTATATAAATAAATATATGAATACATTAAATCAAATAATACGAACCACATGAATACGAAAAATATTGTACAAATTTAAAATTATTTATTTATATTTATATTTATATTATTAAATTTATAATATATATCGATATATATTTAAATTAAATATAAATTAAATAATGTTCATAATATAAACACACATAGACACACACATATGGATATATCCTTATATAACAAGAAAAATAATTTGATTTTTTAATTTCATATATCTCATTACAATTCTTGTCTATAAATGTGCACACCGTCACACACATTTGAGTCCAGATAATAATATATATGTGTTTATATATATATATATATATTAGTTGGAATACAATAATTGGCAATATAAATTTATACTTCAATGAAAATAATATCATTAATTTAATTAAATGGTTTAAAAAACTAAACATTAATTAAAAAAATTATAGAGAAAATTTTCATGTTTAAATATATTATTATTAATTTTATTATATATATCATCATTTATAATACAAATAATTAATGTTATTAAAATTTAATCTATATATATATTTATGTATATGTATATGTATATTTATATGTATATGTATATGTATATGTATATGTAATTGATATATTTTTTAAAAATTTATAATTTAAATAAAAAAAATAATGTGTAGAATATTTTTTAAATACAATTTATATTAAATTTCATATTAATATTTTAATAAGTAAAATGTGGTAAAAAAGTTTTTTATTTTTATAGAACTCAATTATTATATTTTTAAATATGGATATATTTTTAGTTAGTGTAAAATATTTATACATTTATATAATTAAGAATAATTTTTTAAATATATGTTTAAATATAATTTTTAGTATTTAATATTTTTATTATATATAATACTAAGGCTATATGTATTTATATATTTATAAATTATTGGTATTTAAATAAAAATATTAATTAATAAAATATTTTGTATATATTAGTTATTAATTTTCGTTTATTTTATATAATCCCTTGGCCCGATGGACTTAATTTTTTTATTATATGGAAAAAAACCCATTTTTAAATAGGTTGAGAGAGAACACATATATGACCAAAAGACCAAGAGACACAAATTCCTTTAAACATGGCCCAAATTCCTATTGACATAAAGACCTACAACATAAACTCAAACTGCAATAACCTCTCATGCAAGTTTACCATTCATCCTCACAAGATTTCCATGTCGACATCCCTCCCATTTCCTAAATCAATTTTTTGGCTGCTTTGTATAGTTTTTTTATACTTCCTGAGATTGTTTTCATCATTATTTTACCTTTAATGGACTCCCCTTGTCAAACTCTCCAGACCACCACTGCCTACATTTCACCTATGTATCTCCATTACAAGCTCGATTGAAGGTCCAAAGGCACTCATGGATGGACCGAAGACCTACTGGCCCAGATAAATGGCTTAAAAGTCCAATTTTGAGGAATAATATCTCTACCAAAGTACACCTCTATAGTATTAGTTATAGTATCAAAAACTACTATAGTGTTGTTGTAGTTCTACAGTTCCCCAAAAATTCCATGCTGCTCGAATTTGAACCCGGGTATGATACAATATTAAGAGAGACCTTACCACATTGTAAAGCCTCCAAATTATTATATAAAAATATCAATAGAATTAATATTATAATCATTTAATATAGTTGGGTATATACACATGTATATGTTTAATTTTCATATTACACACACACAGACATCCTTGGATTCTACAAACCAAAACTGACACACACACACACACACACACATTTATAAGTGAATAATTTTTATGTATAATACTATTAATATAATGTACATTTATATAAATATCAATTATTGATATTTATATGAAAATGTTAATTAAAATAATATTTTTATATATTAGTGACTAACATTATGTTATTTTATATATAAATTGTAATAAAATTAATATTATATTCATTTTATATGGTTGGATATACGCACAAATATGTTGAGTTCATCCACACACACAAATGTATTTTTTTTCATTACATATGTGTACAAACACACTTATATATGAATAAAAATGGTCATATTTGTAAATCAGTAATTGAAAAAATAAAAATTTATATCTTTAAATGAATTTATAAAATGAATGTATATTTATAATTTTAATAAATTTATAAATAATTTTTTGTATATTTATAATACTAAAATAATTTGTTAATATGTATCTCTAAGTTGTTTCAATTTTAAATCGTTTTATATGTATACCCATGTATGGAGATGGAGGTATGCCAGATAGCTCCTCTATCTAGAACCCAATAACAGCTGGGTTGGATCCTTCCTTACGATCTCATCTTCCCCTTCAATTGATGAAATATTTTTTCATAGTGATAATTTCAACATGTATAAGAATGCCTCACTCAAATAACACTGTCCAAGAATGATTCATGGTAGATATGAACCATTGGAGATCAACCCCGTTGGAGAGAGTGAATGTTATTTCTCTCTATATAAGGAGGCATCTTTTGCTCTAATTTGTCATAAGGTTAGTGCATCCCATGTCAAAGAAGATTTAGATGCAATTTTGGAACAGATACAACTAGGTAAGAAATCCATTATTTCTCATATTATTTTACCAAAAGGTTCCAAGCCCTAGAAATTAGAATAATTTTTGCAAAAATCTCTATAAATAAGGGTTTTAATAAGTGGAAGTCTGTTTCTATGGGTCGAGGATTATATAATATTCTCTTCCCATATAAAGATCTAATGATGAAAGCATTGTGGTATGGATCATTCAAACTTAAGCCAAAATTATTCTTATAAGGGAGTGGGAAATGGACTTCAATATAGAGGATATCGTTAATTCATATGGGAAATTATAGGCTATTGTTTTTGGTTTGAAATATATATTGTGTAATCCAAGGATTCTATATGATATTGTGCTTGAAATACGTGTACCTATTAAACTAGACAAAGAAACCAAATTAGCTCTTTATGGGAATTTTTCTCTTTCTGGTGGAGTTATATCTTTGTTCCATTCTTGTTGACATGGTTTTCCTTTCTATCGATTGAGATTGAATTTTCTGTGAAAATTGAATATGAGTGAATTCCAAGATTTTGTATGGAATGTAGGTTAATTGGTCATTATGTTTCAACCTCTAAAAGTCTCTTGATCTGTTATTTTTGTTTAGCGTGTAGACATAAGGAATCCACATTCTACAAGAAGGAACATATTACAAAATTAAGGCATGCTCGGAATGCTAGAAATTCACAGATATAGGGAAAATCCTCAATCCAAAAAAATTATAGGATTTCAATTGATGTTGATTCCATGCATGGATATGAAACTAAACAGGGGATTTATGGGGGATCTTTAATTCTTGATCAAGTTGCACAATCTTTGAGTGCAACTAGGGATGATGAAAAAATTGTTACTTCTATCTCTGAAAGGTTGGAAGGAGGAAGTGCCCTAAATACGCCTATCTGTAGGCTGTCTCCTCCCAATACTGACAGTGATAACTTGAAGCCTGATGATTTTGTTCATGGTGAAACTCCATTACCCAAAAGATCATGAGATAAAATAGTAGTATAAGGGAAGTTTATAAGTTCATATTTTTATGATGAATTAAATGAACAAGAGACTAAAATTCAAAGAGAGGTGGATAATGAATTATTTCAAGAAAGAACACTATATAACAAAAACAGAAAAAGAAAGGGTAAGATGGTTGTTACCTCCCAGCAACTGATAAAGTAGGCCAGTTCTATAGCTATGTATGAATCTATGTACATGGATAGTGATAAAAAATCCATTTCCATATGTAATAAATTTATAATGGTTTTAGATAGTTTCTAAATGATACTTCCTTGTAAATTTAATAGTTCTAAAATGTTGCAGGATCATGATGTGATTCCTATTATTACCATAGATGGTCATAAGAAATTGAATTGTAATTATCCTCCCCATTTTGCTGATACTATAAGGAATAATTTTTAACACCTTTGTAAGGCCTCAAATAAAGAGTGTTTTTGTGCGAGAAAGCAGAATATAAATGTCACTTTTTCAAGAGACCAGAAAGGTGAACCGAAAATTGAAGTTTTTAATAAAGAAGCATCTGACTGGTTCTTCTTATATTTGGAGTGATCTTTTAAATGATAAATTTTGATGTGTTTGGCAGTAGTGACTATTTAATAGTTCATAGGGTTGTAACAATAAACTTTTAGGATGGATTCTACTGTAATTCAGAGATGAATTTTCATGACTTGTATTGGAAATTTTGAATCGTCGAGGAACCCTTCGAGTCATCATCTGATGAGGAACATGAACCCCCTGAAAATCAAGACATGGTAAAGGGTTTGGAATCCATAGGGAAGGGGAATATATTCTTTGAATATCGGATATATTTAAATTCAGAAGAAGTGACTTTGTGTTTCATTTACGGCTTATGTTGTTATGCCTGTACAACATTCTCTGTGGTACCTGTATATTTTATTAATAAATTTGTTGTCCTGGGTTTGGTCACCAAACCCATGTCTAGACCCATTTTAGTATATGTATACATATAATTATTTATGAATATAATTATTCATTTATATAATTAATTATATATTTTTAAAAAATATTTATTTATTTATATAAATAATAATACTTTTAATTATAATTAATAATTACTTTTTTTTATAAATTCAATATAATATATAACATCTATAATTAGAAGTAATAATAAATCTATATATTATCAATTTTTAATCCATTTAAATATAATAATTAAATTTTATTAATTTTAGAGTTCTATAAATAATAATATATTGTGAAAATCATTTATACATTTATATTTTTCATAGAGTTGATAAAATGTATTATATTATAAATTTATATATTTTTAATAAAAATAAAAACAAATTATTTTTATTTTTAATTTATTTTGTCGTAAATTTAATTTTAATTAGTAATATATTAATTATTTAAGTTATTGAGGGTTATAAGAAACAAAACCACACATGCCCCTAGACTAGTAAGGATATATCACACCCCCCTCCAATGGTTGTCTTGCTTCATAGCTAAACCATTGAAAATTTTATAGCTCTATGACCCACCATTTGATGGCCTTAAGACCCCTTCACCATGGATTAAAAGCCCCTTGATGATGACCCTCAATGTGTCAATGTGTACCAAGGTTTTCCCCCAAGCCTATGTTATCATGCATAAACAACCCAGAAATCCCCTCTGAGAGGGGCTGCTAGGATTCAAACAATTGTCATGTATTGAATTAAGGGGTGACATAACTACTCGAAAAAATATTTTATATCTATTTATTTAATATTAATTCATTTTTATTATGATTTTTATACATTTTTACTGTTTATAAATTTATATAATTAGTATTATTTATTCATTTTTAATTGTTTTTTTTAATTTATTCAATTCTATTCATTTTCATTATTTATTCATTTAACATTATTTTCTTATTTTATATATTTATTATTTTTTATTATTTTTTAATTTATTCATTTTTAACATCTATTTCCTAATATTTATTAATTTATTAATTTTTAATATTTTTTATATACATTTTTATTTATAATTATTTATATTGTGAATGTGTGTTTAATTTATATAATTAATATTTCTCCAAATAAAAAAATCCTTAAGTATCATAATTATATTTCATATTAATTAATTTTTTTTTGTATTAGATGTTTATCAATGTTAAATTTTGCACTACTAATGTATACTTTTAGTGTACTCGGTGGATTACATAAGAAGTAATTTTATCTTGTAATTTTGTATGAGATCTGAGTTCACAAATAGGACGAAGTGAATTTTCACTAGTAATATAGTAGATATTGTAGTAGGGTATTGTGTTCTATATATCTTGAATGGAGTTCTAAGGAAAAATAATTAGGACTTGGGATGATAGGGCCTTCAAGACATCAAGGGTCTTTGGGCCACAGGTCCTCTAAACCATGGAGCATCTTAGTTGCAATGCGGGCAATAACAGTTTATCGATTTAGAATGTAGTGAGTCCATATTTGAGCAATGATAATGTGACCGATCAGTGATATCATCAAACAACTATAAAGAGAACCCAACAAGGTGATGTAATCATGAATATTTTGAAGACACAATGTTCTTGAGATAAAATATGACAAGATTACAAGTTTGATCTATTCTAGTTTGGCCCTTATTCCACTAGGCCTTTTGGCCAGGAAAATCTAAGATTTATATGCCTCTATACCTTTAGGTCATGTAAAGGGTTATTTATCAACAGAGTTAAAAAGTGAGATTATCCAGAAATTAAATAATAACAAATGGGAGGTATCAAAACATTAAATTTTAATGCTGATAAATGTTACTTTTATCAGTACTATTTAGTTCCCTTTAACCAAGCTCTTTCCCTCTTTTTTAAAGAATCACATCAGTCAAACCACTCCACCTTTCTATTCAAGATTATGTAAAAATTAAACATTGATTTGGTTTTTGTAATATTTTGAATGAATATACCTTAAAAACAAGAAAAAATGTTATTCATAAGTTATTTTCTGAGGATTTCTCAACCGATCATGGATGGGTTTTTTATAATTGTTTTTATTTTTCCCATACTTGAATCTAATCCATGATTCTCTGTATATGTAAATATATACAGGAATGTATATAAATTTAAATGTTGAAAATATTAATAGTTTAATCCATGATTATTTTGGTTGTTATTAACATAATCATATATATATATATTGATATATACATATATATAAATTTTTTATTTCATCTATTTTTTTCAAAATAAAGGTAAGTTTATAAAACAACCTCACTTATGGTATATGAACACTTGATTACAAGTGAGACCATCTTAATAAACAAAGAAAAAATCATTAACACCCCTTATTCTTATCCTTATATGAAAAGTGAATAATATTAGTGCCTAATCCCAATGCCTAAAAGAGTTTTTTGGTGTTCAAATATAGGTTTATTGAAAGGGGTATTCATAATATTCTAATTTTTTTCCCTAATCATATATATCATTCTTATATAATCCATTTTATGTTGATTATACTACTAAAAGACCACATTCCTTGTAAAGAACACCAAGAGATTTTATGAATACCTGGTGAAATTATTTGAAACCTCTTATTTTTCATTATTCTATGCATTACCTTGAAAAGAAATAGACATAGAATATTTATTTCCATGTATAACAACACTATGGAGAACAACTGTGGTAGAGTTTCTTATTTGTAAGTCTTAAATGAAAGTTCCTTTCTAATGGATATGGTAACCATGCAGCATTGTATCCCTAATTAATTTTTACAAGGTATCAATTTCTTCAATTAGTGTAATGTTAATAACAAAAATTCAACTAAAGTATATTTACTATATCAGTTTCTATAACTTTTTCATTTATCCATTCAAACATTAGTATGTGAGAATGGGGTAACATCTTATTATCTAAGGTATTCAGTTGATCCTTTTTTGTATCATGAAAAACATATAATGTTCCAAGACTAGAAGAAATATAATTCAAGGATTAGTATCTACCTGACCAAAGAATAATGCAGTCAATATGTTGACAAATTGGAGATCAGCTTCATGTCTTCTGGAACATGGGGAAAGTCTACATTGGCTTATCCAATATTATCCAGAACCTACTATACACAAAGCTTAAATACATATAAACCAGAAAAAACTACTTCATGCAATTCTTTTGTGAATAAAAATATATATGCCTTAAAAGAGTTAATCCCTCTGAATATAGGATTCCAATGAACCATAAAAATCATGTTTATTCCCTGTAACTATATCACTAGCAGCAACAACATCATTCACAACACCAGTTGTGACATAGTTAAATGATGAATAAAAAAACCAATTCCATCAAAAGAATAAAAAACCAATGGATCAATCTATAGATATACCCAAAAATATTACTTCCAGACAGAATCCAAGGCCTACTATTTTTACTTCCCTAGTTCATCAAATAACACGTGAGAATCAATTTGATTCTTTGGAGAAAATTCCCCCAAAATAGATTCCTTAATAGCAGAAATATTAGGTGCTCAAACATCACACATGACCACCATATGCCAGGGCCAAAAACACATTCTATACAAGGGTTAGATGTTTTTATAAGAAACCTATTTAAAAAATTCTCTACTTAATTATAGATTTATATTCTTAAGGGGAGATCTGTCGATATATCTAATTCTATAAAATTTTATGTTCTAGGAGGCTTTATAGGATTGATGGTTAAAGATTAACTATTTATGGGGTTATAAAGAGGGATGTAAATTGTAACATTAGGGTTGAGGTATTATCTATTTCCATTAATTAAGAGGTTTTAATCTAGGTTCATAGAGTGTGAAAGACAATCTAAGAGTTTTTCTAAAGTAACTGGGATGGGTGCTAGCAGCAGAACTAGTTCACGATGTGAAAGGTTTATTCATGATAAAACTTTTTTATGGGAAGAATATGAAAGTTAGTTTCATGAAATTAAAGTAATAAATGGTATAAATAACATTAACATCGTGAATGTTTCATCCATGTTTTATTAATTGATGTTATGGATTTTTATGCATACATAAAACTTGGGGGATTCCCATCATAAATTGTTGAGTGAAGTCATGACTCATTTATGCGCAGTGGGTTTTTATGCAATGCATGAATCAGTCATCCTCTCATTCATCTTATGCTTCATCTCGCAAATCCTGGGGAAATTTTAGGCATTCTTGGCTGGGTCCATATCTTATGGACCCCCTTTTGGAGCTTTTATATCTGAATTGGTCAGTTTATCTTTATTTGGTTAGTGTGATCATTCTCCTCCCAATAAAATTGTTTCCCTTGGTTTTTGCAGTGGTGTTGGGAAATATTTTTAGAGTCTACTGATTAGGATGTAATCTCTCTAAATTCTTTGTGGATTCCTTCATGCATTTTTCTTCTAGAGTCTGACCCTCATGTTTGTTGTAGTGTAGTTACTGTGTTTCTTGAGGTATGTATTGAACTAATCTCTCCACAAAATCTTTTACTTATAGAATTAAATTATATGATTTCATAATCTATGACAGGGCCTCCTTTAGCTATTCTACATTCTTTTTATTCTAGTGTGTGTGGATACCATCTTGTTTGGAGTGTGGTCCGAGCATGGCATAGGTTATTCCATCTCTAGCCTATGGAATTTGAATAATAATTTCTCTTCGTTTTATAAATTGTTTTATAAATGTATTTCAACAATACTTCTATATTTTTTGTAAACTGTATTTTGAGAAAATGATGGTTTCCCCCTCATTTTGGTAAAAGTAAGGTGTCCTTAAATACTTTAGGAAATGGGTTTTGAACATGGTTTTCAAATAAGGTTCTTGATAGAATGGATTTATTAGAATAATTTTATAAATTTATAATCCATTTTGAACTTATTGATGTATGAAGCACATGGGGACCTTGGGTACCAAGGTGGTGGTTTTGGTATTGGGTCTTATCCAATGTTT
Organism: Viscum album; assembly: GCA_963277665.1. NCBI lineage: Eukaryota > Viridiplantae > Streptophyta > Magnoliopsida > Santalales > Viscaceae > Viscum > Viscum album. The sequence goes on from OY728157.1 coordinate 573,235,337, forward strand.
CCACAGGGGTTTCACTCATGGGGTGTTCTTATGTTCTATAGTACATGCATCCAAGGGACTTGATATTTAAATTGTATGGGGGGTTCACTCATGTGGTGTTCTTCAATTCCCTAGGATTTGTGTCATTGGGACTTGAGTGTGCACTAGGCACTATTGATTATCATGGTAAGAGTGACCTACATAGAACATAAAAATTTATCCTATGGGTGTTCACCATTTTCCGTTGGATTGTGTTTTTTTTGTATCTAATTTATATGATTTAATGATATATAATGGTTTTATTAGAATTAATATTTGAAAATGTACCACCTAGTTTTTTCAAAGATTTGGGGAAAAGTTGAACTATTTACCATGATTTGGAATATTTTTTTAACTGCTTATCATGCTTTGTTTTTATAATACTGATAATATTAAGATTATAGTATAGAGACCTGATACAGATTCTCCTATGTGGGATCCTGTCACGAACTGAATCAGGTATCCAGAAAACCAGCACCATACCCAGCTCATGGAAAGGCCCGAAGGTCATTCCATATCCCAAGGGGCAGGAACAAGTGCCCGGGTATCATTAATTTAGGTTGGGGAACGATTTACCCGAGTATGAAAGCATAAACATTAAAAACAATCCATAATATGAATTTGAAATTTTGGAGCCAAACAAGTCTTTATAAAAAACCAGAACAGAATACATTGGTTTAAAGATAATTCAAGTGGTCCAAATACAAATAAATATAGCATCAATATAGAATCAAGGACCCCACATGACTAGAGTTCATCACCCACAAGCTGTCTCTACAACTCCGCCCCAAGGATGGGGAATAACACCCCAAACCTCGATCACCCTTAGCCTTTCCATTACCTGAGTCAAACATAACCAAGTATACTTCCATCCAAGGGGTGTAAGTAGGGTGTGATCCTATGCCCAATAGGATACCACCCAATGATTCCAAATATCATGCAATACAATGTGATAAAGCAAGCAGTTTTAATAGGAAAGGAAAAGAAGTGTTAAAATTCCATGAAATGTAACATTCATTTGAAAACAATTTTCAATCCAAAATTTTCAGAATTTCCACACATTTAAATATAAATGTATATACTAAAATTTACTACCAAATAGACCATAAGACATGGGTAAAAACTACAAATCCAATGAGCAACAACATTGGGAACACCCCTAGACACTAGGTTGTCGTGGGCCCTATGTACCTCGTACCTCGGTGTAAAGTAACCATAGAAAAATCCATTATCATTCACAAGAAACTTGTAGGGAACATTCCCACAACCTAGTGGTCCCCAATAATCATCCACATAGTTTAGTTAGAGTTGATGTTATCCAAATGCTAAGTAAAACTGGGACAAAACCCATCCGGTCCACTAGCTGTACTAGTACAAATCCGCCCCACCTAGGTACCCGGGCTTCCCGTTTTGTGCTCAATCAATTTCAGCATGCAAAAAAAATCCATTTTCATATAAAACATCATTATTGGTAAAACACAACCAATACAGTATCTATCAAATTTTATAACACATAAAACATGCAACAAAACACTTAGATTTTTAATAAAAACAACCTCTCAAAATCTCACATTATTTTGCACCAAAAATTCATTTAAATATCCAAATTGCACACTATGTGCACACTTTTAACTCAAAAAAACAAAATGGTTGTTCAATACCCTTTACGGAATTCAAATATTCAGTTATGGGGCATCCCATGTGATCTAAGAAGTTATATCCTTTAAAAACCCATGTTTTCACACAAACACTGCACTTTAAACCCATTTTCTTCCCAAACAACATCTAAACAAACTTTCGCAGCAACATCCAGAAACAATAAACATTAGAAATATAATTTACAGTCCTAATAAGATTCAATAAATTCAATTATGTCATTACAGGACAACCCCAAATGAACCAATAAATGATTTTTATGTAAAACCCCCAATTTCAACAAAAATTGGCACTAAAAATTCATTTTCTTTATAAATGACACTAAAACCAATTTTTGCAGAAACATTAAAATGAAATAAACATGAAAATACCAATAAAATAGCAAGCTAAGTCACATAAATTTCATGAACAATGGAATCACCTACCAAATGAGTCACAACCCGCAAATCCTAGTGTAGAACTTCAACCCCACCACCACCTCATCACATGGGAGTGAGATCAAACCTAAAACTAGAGGATTGGACCAAGAAACTCAAACTAAAACCCTAGGTACTAAGCCCTATCTTCTGGACATTTTGGGATTAAATAAAAAAAGGGATAAATCGTAAGGAAAATGAAGGAACTTAGAAGGATAGTCACTTACATGAGAAATCTGGAAGATTTTAGCTAGCAGAGAAGTTCGGCCCTAATTCACGACAGATACGATCTTCAAAGAGGGGGAAACGAAGCCTAGGGCGCGGCTAGGTACAGCGGGAGCAGGTGAGGGGTGGAATCACCGAAAAAGGATAAAAATGAATATTTTATAAAAGAATTAAAAAACTATTTTAAAACTGGAAATGAGCTTTTGGGTTGGCCCAATACCTAATTTGATCACCCAAATCCAAGATTCTAATGAATTTATAATGGGCCCAAATTTCATAGGTGGTTTTCATAGATAAATGAAGGCCATTTTGGTAGTTTAATTGGTGAAATAGGTTGAAAAATAAAGGAGTTATTAAATAAACAAAATTTATTTTCAAAACTTGAAATGGGCTCTCGGGTTGGTCCAAATTTTGGAAACCCACCATTTCCTTCAAAAATGCATGGAAATCCCCCAAAAAAAACAAGAATTTAAATTAAATGAAAAATAAATTTAAAATATGTCATGTATGTGACAATTCTTCCCACCATGAATTACTTTCCACCCTGGAATGTCAACATGAAGCTTGATTGGAAAACAAGAAAGGGTACTCTTCCTCAACCCATGACTTTCACTCTCATGACTCATGTGCATCATTCCCATGCTGCCCTAGAACCAGGACTAATGGAATAGTCTTCCCTCGAAGCATCTTCTCTTGGGAGTCCTCTATTATCACTGGCCTTTCAACAACAGACAAGTCATGCTCTATCTCCAGTTCTTCCCAACTCAACACATGTGATGGATCCGGGTTGTATTTCTTCAACTGAGAGGCGTGGAAGACATGATGGATGGATGTCAACGGAGAAGGTAAGACCAACCTATATGAAACTTTTCCAATATTCTCGGTGATCTCAAAGGGCCCTACATACCGTGGCATAAGCTTACCTTGCTTCCCCATCGACGATGCCCTAGACGAGGGGCCACATTTAAGAATACCATGTCACCCACAGAAAACTATGGGTCTCGACGCCTCCGATTAGAATAAGATTTATGAAGACTTTGAGATGTCAATAAGCACTGCCTGATCAACTTGACCTTCTCAGAAGTCTCCTGCACAAGGCTCGGCCCCAACAGTGAAGTCTCTCCTACCTCAGCCCAACGTAGGGGGGACCGACATGGATGACCATAGAGCGCTTCAAAAGGGGGCATTTGAATCAAGGATTGGTAACTATTATTATAAGAAAACTCAACCAATCCCAAAAGGCTATTGCAAGAACCTCCAAAGTCTAGGACACATGCACAGATCATGTCCTCTAAAATCTGATTCTCTCGCTCTGTCAGACCATCCTTCTAAGGATTGTATGTTGTGCTCATCTTAATCTAGGACCCCAAGGCCTTCTGATGGCCTTCCCAAAATCGAGAAGTGAAACATGGGTATCTATCTGAGACAACTGCTGATGGAACACCATGGAGTCTCACCACCTCCTGAAATACAAATGGCCCAACTCATCCACTTTAGATGTATCTATGATCAGAATGAAGTGGGCTGATTTTGTTAGACGATCAATCACCACCCAAATGGAATTCTTACCCCAAGGTGTATGATGTATGCCAACAATGAAGTCCATGGAAACCTTGTCCCAATTCCAGGTAGGAATGGGTAGTGGTTGGAGGATACCAGAGGGCCTTTGGTGCTCTACTTTCACCTTCTGGAATGTGTAGAATATTAACACAAAGTCCGCTATGTCCCGTCTCATACCAGGCCACCAAAACTGCTGAAGGACATCATAATACATCTTAGTGGAACCCGGATGGACAGCCCACTGAGACTAGTGGCTATACTGCATCACCACCATTCGTATAGATAATGGCACTACTAAACGGCCCTTGAAGCACAAGATTCCCTCAAGAGATGATGAATAATCAGAGGATGTCTCCCCACCATGAAGAAACAGATTCGACCACTGAAAAAACTCATCACTGGGTTGTTCCCTCTTGTTGGGAAAAAATTCCTCAAGGTATCATTGATGCATTTTTGAGGTGACTGTGTTTGTTGACAAAGTGGACATCTATGCTGTGATTGTTGACAAAGCAAACAATGAAATAAAATTTGTTGAAAAAGAGGATTTCATGATGGAATGTCGAGTTCAAGAGTTGAGGTCAACGATCCATGTCTGATTCAAGAACGTCGTCAAATGGAATGTATAATCTGGAGGCGGTATAAAAGAACAGTTACAAGATGGCATCATTTTCCAGTGTTTGCCAAATATTTGGGCCTGAAAATCGACAAATGAAGAAAAGTGTTTTTGGAAAAGGGACTTGCGCGCCGAGGACTTGGAGTATAGGAAACTTGCGTGCCATATGTTTTTCAAGATTAGAAGATCAAAATATGGCAATGGAAATAGGTTCGCGTAAGTTTGGGAGTTGCTCACGCAAGTGTCTAGGAGGACAGAAGACTTGCACACTGAGACTGGGTCGAGCAGGTGACCTGCGCGCCGTCGCATAGGGTGGTCAATTTGCCTATAAATACTGGACCAGTCCTCTTAATTCTTCACCGAAGTTCAACACTTTGAGAAATCAGAGCTCCAGTCGCACATGTGTGGTGGTCGCGCAAGTGGTGTGTGTGGTCACGCAGGTGGAGTTGTGCGCCAGTGTGAGGAGTTGCATGCCAGTGTTAGAAGTTGTGCATCAGTTGGTAGTTTCGTGCCAATATTGGTTTGGGAGTAAAAGGAAGATATTCGCTCAAGTTTGGAGTTGGGGAAGATTGTGTCGCGCAAGTGTCTGAGGTGGACATGTGCACCCATTGTGACTTGTGCGCCGATACTTGCACGCCGATTTAGACTTGTATGCCAAGTACAGTTTAGTTTTGGCAGTAATTTTTAGGCTGCGTGGAAGCTGGATGTTTTCCCGATACCTTCGGTGGAAAGACAGATTCATCTATGGGTGAAAATTGGGCTTCAACAGAGCATCTACTTATAGAGGAAGATGCATTCCTTCATGCAAATAAAGATACCTACAGGTCTATAAACTGTGAGTTGATCCTTTCTGACGCAGTGTGCAAAGGAAGAGGAAGAAGGTGATCCTCTCCACCGGCAGTGAGCCAGATAGAGAAACAAGGAGTGACCCTTGGGAAAGTAGTGAACTGACCCTAAATCTTGTAAAGTAAGTGAACCTCGGATAGAGTGACTATACCCGAACCTTGTAATCCACAGCTAGTGAAGTTTAGTGGAATTTGGTATGACCGAAAACTTGTCGGCGTATGCTCCTTGGACGTATCCCAGTGCGGGTGAACCAAGTAAAAATCATTCTGTCTTGTGCATGATTTACTTTCTGTTTACATTGTGCAAAAACAAAGAGAGAGAAGAGTGTTTTTCTTAACAGTGAAACAAGATCATAACGGGCATTAATTTTAAATTTTTCATACCCTGATTCACCCCCCCTCTCAGGGTATTCAGCCTTGTGGACCTAAAAATTGGTATCATAGGGAAAAGTTGATATACGTTCTTCTCTCAATGGAGGTCACCAATCATAAAGGGATTCTAATTTTTGACGGGAAAAAATTTCAACTATGGAATAATTGGATGCAACCCTACTTACGATCTTTGGTAATGGATGTATTCACAGAAGCAATGCATGGCATAACAGCTGATATTAATAGTGGCGCATTATCAGAAGCTGAACGTAGAGAGTTGGATGCACATGCCAAGGAAATTAATGCCTTAGGGGGAGAACTATCCAATCCTATCTATACAAAGGTGATGTCATGCAAAAAGTCACATGCCATGTGAGAAAAGCTATTGAATATATAAGAAGGAGATACAATGGTCAGAGAGGAAAAGCTGCAAGTGTTGTTGAATAAGTATGAAGATCTGAAGATGAACCCAAATGAGACTGTTGATGCATTTATTGATAGGGTAAATATTTTTGTGGAAGATATGTGAGGTCTTGGTGAAGTCATTGAAGACATAAAGATTTTAAAGCACATCTTGAGGAAGCTTCCACCTTGGTTCAATCCGAATGTTTCTATACTAGATGATAAAGATTCCAAAGAGCTGACATTGGAAATCATTCACAGTACCATGGATGCATATGAGATGAGGAATGATGACAACGAGGATGTGGAAAATGGGAAATTCAAAGAAGTGGCATTCAAGGCCATGAAGAATCTCACCATTGGAGATTCTCAAGAAAATGAAGAGACAGATGAGGTGATGTCATTCCTTTCTTCAAATCTGCAAAGAGGAAGAGGAAGGTTTAAAGGGAAACTTCCACTAGCATGCTTTCGATGTGGAAATGATGGTCATCTTGCGGCAAGATTCCCCATGAAGTTTCAAGATAACAATAATGATGATGATGAAGTTGAAATTCCCAAGAAGAAGATGTCAGCGTTTGTGAAAGGGAAGAAACAATTCAAGAGAAATTTCTTCAAGAAGAAGAACCTTCTTTCACAAGAATTTGAAAGTTCAGATGAGTCTGAGGATGAAGAGGTTGAGGAGATATAAAATTTCAGAGATCATGGGGTAAATGACTTTGTGGTGATTGTTGGTAGTTCTCAGTAAAAGGATGAAGATGACGCTGAAGAAGAACAAGAAATTGAAGGGTGAGTTGATAAGGAAGCCGAATTGGAAGTAGCTCTTGAGGAGATAGACATTTGGAGAGCCATAACGTAGAAATCAAATAAAGTGGTTAGTGATTCCAAACTCTATATGAAACAATAGGATGAAGAAAAGTCTGAGATATTAAAAGAAATTGAATGACTAAAATCCTAAAAAACAGAGAGATCAGAAAATATTGTTGAGTATAAGCTTAAAATTGAGGAACAAAAGAAAGAAATTGATTGTTTAACTAACACAGGAAAGGATCAGGACAGAGGTATTAAAGATAGTGAAGAAGAAGTGGTCAGTCTACAACAAAAAATTAAGGACCAAGAAAAACTCTTGACACCTAATGTGATATCAGAAAAGCAGGACATTCAGAAGACAGAGAAGATGAAAGGGGATCCTAGTAGTTCAATAGGGAAGAAGCATCAATTGAGTTCAATTGTTAAGGTTGTTTCAGGGCTTAATCAGGAACAAAAATCTGTGATAATTGCAGTCAGACCACAAGAAACGGACCAGAAATTGAAGGTTGATTTGGGCACAAAATAGAATTAGAATATTCAAAGATCCCAAAGGGAAAATCGTAGTGCTGAATTATCACGAAGGAATGTATCCTATATCAGGTGTTATTGTTGTGGAAATATGGTACATTCACAGTATGTGTGTTCCATAGGCAAAATATATCAAAGGGGACAAGAACAGAGGTGGAAGCCAAACAGAGAACAGTTTTCCGGAACATATTTCGAAGGACACTGTTTTTGGTGAGGAGGATTTGGGAACATGGATAGGTACTGCACTTCGACCATTCGGAGAAATGTGCCAAAGCAGAATCAAAACGTTAGTAAGCACCTGATCGATAAACCGACAAGTGAGTTAAAAATGCAGAATAGATTTGCGGCTTTGCAAGATGAAGTTGGTCTGTCATACTCTGAGAAATAACAGAAGCATCAATCCATGCCGAGTGTGAAATATAATGTATGGACCAAAAATGAGAATATTGAGAAGGCTGTGGTGGTAGAGATTTCCCTTAAAGCATCATATCACTCTGGTGTGTGGATCCTTGATAGTGGTTGTACATCTCACATGACGGGTAATAGGGATCTTGTTACAGGCATAAAATATGACAAAGAAGTAGTTGTCAAATTTGGAAACGATGAAGTCTTGCTGATTTTTGGCTCAAGGAAATCCAAGTTTGGGGGAAAAGAAATGAGATGTGCTGATGTCTTGTTAGTAGAGGGTCTCAGTCATAACTTGCTCAGTGTCAGTCAACTATGTGACTCTGGACACACTATTCGATTTACCAAGAAGATATGTATTGTTAAAGGAAAAGATGGGGCAGTCATTCTATAGGGAAAACGAACAATGGGAAATCTTTACCTGGTAGGTTGGGAAAAATATTCGTGCTTTTTATCCAGAGAAGAAGAAGACCAGCTGTGGCATAAGTGACTTGGTCATCAATGCCATCCATCCATGGAAGATCTGGTAAACTGTGATGCTGGTAGAGATCTTCCAAACTATCACATGATCGCACTCATACGTGTGATGCTTGCCAAAAAGGGAACATACTTAGAAATTCATATAGGCCAAAGGAACAGAAATCAACTAGAGTTCTTGAATTGGTGCATGCTAATATATGTGGACCTATCTCACCACGAGTTATAAATGGGAAAAGGTACTATATTATTTTCATTGATGATTATAGAATTATGGCTTGGGTATTTCTTATTACCCATAAGACAGAGGTGTTCAGTTGCATGAAGAAGTATAGGAGGGAATCAGAAAAGATTCTTGGGAAGAGAATTCAGAAGTTCAGTACTGATAATGGTACAGAACTCACAAAAACTGATGTTGAAAACTATCTCGAGAAACATGGGATAAAGCATCAAGTTTCATCAGTGAAAACTATCTAACAGAATGGAGTGGTTGAAATGAGAAATCGTATCATCAACAACATCGCTAGAACAATTCTTATTGATAATGACCTACGAGAGAAATTTTGGAAGGAAGCAGTTTTGACATCGGTCTATGTTTCAAACAGGTCTCTGTTATGACCGAAGCAAGGGAAGACTCCGTATGAACTGTGGTACGGAAAGAAGGCAATGTTGAAATACTTTTGAATCTTTGGATGTATGTGTTTCCTTCTCAACAGAGAAAATCATAGGAAGCTTGAGGCACGAGGAGATGAGGGGATATTCCTTGGCTACTCAGGGAAAAGCAAAGCATATAAATGCTTCAACAAGAGGCTGGGAAAAAATTTTTATAGCAATGATGTCACTATAGTTGAAAATGAACAGAATTCTCAATGATCTAGTGAACGGTTCCTGGATGAAAGTGATGATGAGGTAAGAAACACAGGGGGAGGAGAAGTGGCAGAGGCTGACTCAGAAGAATATACTGATGATGAACAAGAATGTGTCAAGTCTGTGTCTGCAAGGAATCCAAAGAGTCTTGCTGAAATTGATAGGCATAATATCATTGGTGATCAGTCAGCTCCAGTTCAGACTTGAAAAATGAAATCGTTACAAAAAACATTGTTTTTGTCTCAGGTGGAGCCAAAATGTTTTTCTAATGCAGTAGAAGATGAAAACTGGGTTCAGGCTATGAATGAAGAGCTTGATCATATTGAGAAGAACCAGACATGTGAGATTGTTTCGAGGCCAGCAGATAAGAATGTCATTGGGATTAAATGGGTCTTACGTAACAAGATGAATGTAGATGGGATAGTGATTCATAAAAAAGAACGACTAGTGTGCAATGGATACTCCCAGATAGAGGGAATAGATGTTGATGAGGCATTTTCACCCGTTGCAAGGCAAGAGACAATCAGATTATTTTTTCCCATAGCAGTGCAAAGAAAGTTCAAAGTATTCTAGATGGATGTGAAATCTACATTCTAGAATGGAGTTCTAGAAGAGGATTTGTATATTGAGCAGCCAGATGGTTTTCTCATTCATGAAGATGAGAACAATGTTTGCAGGCTGTAGAAGGCATTGTATGGGCTGAAACAAGCACCAAGGGCATGGTACTCAAGACTTGAGCAGTACTTAAAGAATCTTGGTTTTTAGCATGGGGGAGTAGATTACAATCTTTATTTAATCAATGAAAGTAATCAAAGGATTATGGTGTTGGTTTATGTTGATGACATAATATTTGGTGGATCAGATGAAGATCAGTGCAGACAGTTTTTCGAATTCATAAAAAATGAGTTTGAAAAGTCAATGATTGAAGATCTAACGTTTTTCCTTGGTCTACAGGGGACATAAGGAAGGAATGGAACATTCATTTCTCAATATAAATATGCCAAAGAGGTCCTGAGAAGGTTTGGAATAGGGAATTCCATGGATATGAAGACTCCAGTTTCAACCCGGATGAAATTATCAAAAGATGAGGATGAAAAGGCAGTCAATATCATAGAATATAGGCAAATTATTGGAAGTCTGTTGTACTTAACCGCAACATGGCCTGATATTGTTTTTTCCACATGCTAAGAAGCGAGATATCAGATTAATACCAAGGAAAGCCACATGCTTTCAGTGAAAAGTATACTTCGGTATATCCAGGGCACAGTGGATTTTGGCTTGACATATACTGACAAATCTCAGACAAAGTAATTGGGATATACTGATGCAGACTGGACTGGTTCAACAGATGATAGAAAATCAACGTCAGGTGGTGCATTCTATCTTGGTGGATTGTGTATTTCTTGGATAAGAAAGAATAAAGATTTCATTTCGTTGAGCACTACGGAAGCTGAGTATATTGCGGCCACTCAAGCATGCACACAGTTATTGTGGATGAAGCAACAACTTGAAGATATGGGAGTTGAGGTGAAGTCTCTGATCGGAATCTAGTGTGATAACTCAAGTTCTATAAATCTCAGAAAAAATACCATCCATCACTCAAATACTAAGAACGTTGGGATAAAGTATCATTTTATCAAGGAGACGGTTGAGCAGGGAATCGTGAATTTGGAGTATGTGCCTAAAGAGATACAGGTTGCAGACATTCTAACAAAGGCCTTACCCAAGGAAACTTTTGAGAGTCATCTACTGGCTTTGGGAGTTCAGTCGATTCCCCGCACTTGAAATAGTGTGGATGTAGAACCCCCCTCTCTCCCCGAGATATGATGTGTTTTTCCCTAATATGCTGATATGTGATCTCTACTATGTTACAGACTACAAAGGAGTGACCTTTGGGTTTGTTGACAAAGGGGGAGAAAATAGTGATTGTTCAAGGGGGAGAAAGTGTGGCTATTTGAGTAATCATGAAAGATACGGGGAGAAGCTGACCAGTGGAGCAGCCAGATAGGGGGAGAAATGAGCAAGGGGGAGATTTTTTTTGAATCTGACGATGCTAGAAGTGATCGATCAGAGAATAGATATCACGATAGCAGCAGATCGTGATAAAAGCAGAAGAGTAGTGTTGGAATGTGGTAAGAATATTTCCAAACAAAAATTGGCCTTCCAACAAATTCTTCAACAATTGGTATCAGTTTAGTACAAATTGGTATCAGTTTGGTGGCAACAGTGGGAGTCAGAGATGAAGTGTCTCATTGATGAACTTTTGATTTAATCTTGTTTCTCACGCCGAGCATTGCACATGTGGGCTTAGGGTATGTGTTGAGTAAATCCTTGATCGCTATCAAAATCCCAGAAGGCGAATGGCGGCTGAAGAATTAATGATGGATTTTTGTATGGAAGAGTTATCAACAAACCCAAAGGGGGAGATTGTTGGTCTAAAATTCCTCAAGGTATCATTAAATCATTTTTGAGGTGATTGTGTTTGTTGACAAAGTGGACATCTGTGCTGTGATTGTTGACAAAGCAAACAATGACATCAAAATTTGTTGACAAAGAGGATTTCATGATGGAATGTTGAGTTCAAGAGATGAGATCAATGATCCATGATTGATTCATGAACGTTGACAAAAGGAATGGATGATCTGGAGGTGGTACAAAAGAACAAATACAAGGTGGCACCGTTTTCCAGTGTTTGCCAAATTTTTGGGCTTGAAAATCGACAAATGAAGAAAGGTTTTTTTTTTGGCAAAGGGACTTGCGCGCTGAGGACTTGGAGTTTAGGAAACTTTCACACCATATGTTTTTCAAGATTAGTAGATCAAAATATGGCAAAGGAAACAGGTTCGCGCAAGTTTGGGAGTTGGTCGTGCAAGTGTCTAGGAGGACAGAAGACTTGCGCACCGAGACTGGGTCATGCAGGTGACTTGCGTGCCATCGCGCAGGGTGGTTAATTTGCCTATAAATACTGGAACACCCCTCTTCATTCTTCACCGGAGTTCAACACTTTGTAAAATTATAGCCCCTATCACGCAGGTGTGGTGGTCGCACTGGTGGCGTGTGTGGTCGCGCAGGTGGGGTTGCGCGCCAGTGTGACGAGTTGCGCGCCGGTGTTAGAAGTTGCACGCCGGTTGGCAGTTGTGCGCCAATATTGTCCTGGGCGTAAATGGAAGAGAGTCATGCAAGTTTAGAGTTTGGGAATATTGTTTCGCGCAAGTGTCTGAGGTGGAATTGTGCGCCTGTTGTGACTTGTGCACCGAGTTAGACTTGTGCGCCAAGTAAGGTTTAGTTCCGGCAATAATTTTCAGGCTGTGTGGAAGCTAGAAGTTTTCCTGATACCTTCGGCGCAAAGAGGGATTCATCTACGGGCGAAAATTGGGCTTCAACAGAGCATCTACTTATAGAGGAAGATGCATTACTTCATGCAAATGAAGAGACCTACATGTCTATAAACTGTTAGTGGATCCTTTCTGACGCAGTGTGCAAAGGAAGAGAAAGAAGGTGATCCTCTCCACCAGCAGTGATCAAGAGAGGGAGAAACAGTGAGTGACCCTTGGGAAAGCAGTGAGCTGAACCTAAATCTTGTAAAGGTAGTGATCCTGGGACAGAGTGACTATACCCAAACCTTGTAATCCACAGCTAGTGAAGTTTAGTGGAATTTGGTACGACCGAATACTTTTCGACATATGCTCCTTCGACGTAGCCCAGTGTGGGTGAACCAAGTAAAAATCATGGTGTCCTGTGCATGCATTACTTGCTGTTTACATAGTGCAACTACAAAGAGAGAGAAGAGTGTTTTGCTTAACAGCGAAACAAGATCATAACGGGCGTTAATTTTAAAGTAGTCATTTCCTGATTCACCCCCCTCTCAGGGTATTCAGACTTGTGGACCTAAAACCTCTGAATCAACTCCAATAGAGAAGGAGTCAACTGGACGCTCGCCAAGAATTCCTCTCTACTGTGTTCCCTGGTCTCCACATACATCTGAGAAAACAGCCCCATCAATGTCCACTCATCACTAGACTTCCCCAAATCCTGCACTGTAACTCTTCTTGTAACACCCCAAACTTCTACGGTACACTTCTCTTTGAATAATGTGACAGCGTGTGTTGTACGCAACATCGAGTTCTAACACACCACAACCAATCAAACTAGCTGTTATGAATAGTAATACCTACTTTTTGAAGTTATATATATTTTATATTTCAAAATGGACTTCATTTTTGGATTCAGAATATCGAAATTATCCTAAGTTGAATTTTTGGTATTTTTCTGAGAACTTCCAATTTTTATGAATAGTGAAAAATACTTTAAAACAACCTTTTTTAATAAAAATAATTTATAGTGATAAATTATATTATTTAGCGGCATTAAAGTATAATTAGAATATATTTTTACCATTTTATCCAATGGTGTTCATTAGAATTAATTTCACTTTCAAATTAGACATAAACAATTATCAATCTTTTGATATATATTGTCTCTTAATAACATGCTATTTGTTGTAACAGCGGGAAGTAATTATAAAATTAATTAATGCAACTTATATGTTTGTAATTTTGTAAAATAGACATCATTTCTGAATTCGGAATATGAATTATAGCTTAGGGTGAAATTTTGGCATTGTTCTGAAAAACTTCAATTTTTGAGAAATAGTGAAACTACTAAGTGGTAGTTAAAAACTGATTTTTTCATAAAACATAATTATACCACATCTATGATTGGAGTTTCGAAAATCCGAGAGATACGGGTAATATGAAATAATAAAATGTGGTTCAATGAGATGAAAATAATTTTTGGTGAATAGTAACTTTTTACTTTTATTTACCACGGTAAAAAGTAAATACGGTAATTAAGGGTAAAAATGATATTAATATTACCCTAAAACATGTCCTAATTCTATTGGACAAGTGTATCTCAACCAAAAATAACCTTAGGAATAAAATATTATCATTTAGGTCCACTTGGATTAGATCAGGACATTTATTATTATTTAATTCAAAGAAGAGTTAAAAGAGTTAAAATCAAAGTTTATTTACTAAAACATTTTTCATATAGGGTTATAAATAATATAAATTCGATTGTAAATATTCATTTGAAAGCTAAAATTATTTCCTACATAATTATAATTTATTTATAATTTTTAGACATTAAAGGGTTTAATTTATTTATGACACCATGATGATGCATTAATTACCTAATTAATGAAAAATTAGAATAATTGATATTATAAATACCCAAATAAATATAATTTGAGCCTTTTTATTAATTTAACTAATTTTCTAGGTTAATATGAAATGTTAGGATTGACTTATGTAACATTTTTCGATGTATTCATTCTGTTATGAGTTTAAAAATAATCAATTATTGAATAGTGTCAAAATTGACATAAAAGAGTTCAAAAAAATATTATATTATTAATTGATATTAAATTCTTAAAAATATTAGTTTCGGCCAAGAGACTTATATCATGATAATTGTATCATTAATGGACCACCGGGGGGGTCTCTTGGATGTATATAGTATGTTTATTAACCATATAATATAAAAATACAAAGAGACATTGTAAAAGTGAAACTAATTAACTAAGAGTTAATAATTAAAAATAAGGTTAATATAGTAACCCCAATCTGTCTAAATTCTACTGGTTGAGTGGTTTTCGACCCATACCCACCTTAAACTTTAAATAATCTACTTTGGAGGCATTAAAACCCGGATATGAATTTATTATAAAATAATATTTATAGCTTTTCCAAAGGTGCCCCTCACCCCTCTTGTAAAAGGGCACTCTCCCTTCTCATTAAGTCACACATTCAAAGCCTTTTGGTTCGGCCAAACTCTGACCAAATACTCTCTCAACATACCTCAATTCATCCTAGAGGCCTTCCTTTAGTCATAAAGCCAACTTAAAGAGCCCTTTTTATCAAATCAAAAGGTAGAACCCGAAGAAGATGTAATGATTTCACCACCCTTTTTCAAGTTCCTTTCTTCTTCCACTTCTTATTTCATTGTTATTACCATTATAAAATAATAAATACAGTATATTATATATACTTTAATGTTATTATAAACATTTTACAACCATATTTCAGTATTCTATCCATCCTTTAAATAACATGTCACCATACGTGCGTACGTACGGCTTACCGTCTCCACGTCATGGTGTAATTGTTATTCAATAAATTATTATTTGGATGGGTATAATAATGATGTGTAATTCATGTAATATTAAATATAACATGATAATGATTCTGTATATATGATATAACATCCAATTACATATTATTTTATTATCAAAAGAATGATATTGTCGCTCGTGCGTACATATGGACTACCATCTCCATGAACGCGATGCAATTCATTCTCCATCGTATCCATTCAAGTCTAATTCTCATTTGATTATTAATAATAGTATCTAAGGACTTGATATCATTCTGGATATTATTAAGATACAACCTATCCATGAAAAACATGTCTTATGTCACAAAACATATAAAATAAAACGAGTATGTTAACAACCGATACAATGACAATACTAAGATATTATTAACAAATCAATGTTAAAAGATCATATATGATATCATATTATTGTATATGATAATTATATTATTTAATAAAAATTATTTCACCATTATACAGGATGTTAAACTACCCTCAACCAAAGAAAATTACAAGGTAAGGGTTTATTTCGCAATCTCTTCATTATCTGAGGTTGTTTATACATAATAATCTACTGGGATCTCTTTATCATCCACATCCATGTTTCTTAAAAATGTATTTCAAAAAAAAATTACTATTTAAAAGAATATTGGTTAAAGTCATTTATACCCTTGCTTGAATTTTTATAATATCTTTATAAAATAATCTTTCCGTCGTTTTCCAAACAATGTGCTTTTTAACCTTTTCGACAGAATTAAAGTAATAATGTTTTTTAACATATACTGCGGGTGCAGCTATTTTCCACCATTATAAAATCGTCGAATCTTCCCTTACAAGCTTATAAGAATAATTTCATATAAAAGGTTCTATTTTATAAATATATGACTCTTAAATGATTTCAAAATAATAAGTATATTTCTCTAAAAAGAGTTTTGATTTCATCTATGTCAACATCCTTTGATGGATTTTACGCTTATTTGAAGTTGATTTTTTATGATACAAAACTTCTATATTGTATTGAAGGTATTGTGATATGTTTGACTGTGGATGTGCTATTTTTATACCATTCATGGTTTATGGTGAAAGTATTGACATTTCATATGCTAGTTTTAATACGAATGTTTATGTTATGTTTAAACCTTTTCATATGGGAATGCATTGGACTTAATATGTGATGGGTGGAGCCCGTTATAGCTCCTCGATGCATCTGTAGGTCTCATGAGACAAACTAATGTCTTGGCACAAGGCCTTGACAAAATTTTATTTTTAGTCTTGGAACGAGGCCTTGGCTATGTGGTTGTGATAGTCTTGCATTATGCATTCCATCATTATGAAAGTGGTTATTGATATTGTATTAGATTATTAGATTAGTAGAATATCCATGTGAATAAGTAAATGGAATTATTTCATTTTATTTTTTCCATACTATGTCGAAGTTCAATATTAAAAGGCCTTTTTTTTAGTTATACATTGCCTTAATGGTTTATTATTATTTATGAAAGTTTCCGCTATATTGTTATCCTTACTGGGCATTTGAGCTCACCCCTTTCAATGTTTTATTTTTCCCAGAATGTGAAGAAGTAAATTTATGAATGACCTGTAGGGATAGTATGTGGGGATATGAGTGTGGACTATGAAGAAAATATGTTGTTGTAGTTTTCATTTTTACGATGTAATGTAAGACTTATGAATATATCTAGTGTTTCCAAGGATACTAAACTAATCGGTCTTTCGAGACTTGATCTTTCTTGTGCTCATGCCAATGTTATGTAATAATGCACCGACTCTGGGTAACTGAGGTCGGGGCGTTACAGTTGGTATCAAAGGAAGTTTAGTACACACCTTGGAAGCTAGATTTAGGTAAACTCTAATTAGAGCACATAGACCTAAGATGGACTTTGAAGATTAGTATAGAAGAACTTCCTAGAATTTTGGTATTGTAGAGATTTTATGAGTTTTCCGAGAAATACATCCCTGTCTGGATACGAGAAGGGAGAGGCGGCTCTGGCACAGATGTACGTAGGGGTAAATCTCGAAAACACCGCTTTGAGCTTGACTCGAATGGGAACTAGTGCACGAAAACAGGCCTTGCTGCACTCTTGGTTACGACACTCCCAGGGGATATGCTTAGGATAACTCTCATTCTCGTTATAAATCATTATGAAGGGATTATTAGTATATACTTCCTCTAAGAAAACATTTTTTATGATTATGGATTATATCCATAAATAGTTCAATTTATGTTTTATAAGTATGCAATTATGTATTTTGATTCATAAACTGATCTAGTTTATGCCATTGTTTATAAATGGCGCCTAGTGGAAGAAATGGAAACTGTATAAATGCATTCACTCCATATAGGGATTTCCCTCCTGCTCATGATAATTACAGTGGAGCTGGTGATGCAACTGGTGCCGATCAGCTAATCACCATACTGGGACAACTCACTCAGGTTATGAATAATTACCTTACCCATATGGAGCACCCTGATCTGCACCGTGGAGGATAATGTTAGATCGATTCATGAGGCAACAACCACCAATGTTCAATGGGAGTAAAAATCCCTTAGTAGCTAAAAAATGGATAAATTCCCTAGAGAAAATATTTCTGGCTTTGGGGAGTAGTGAAAGGGAAAAAGTTATCATGGCAGTTTACCCCCTCACTGGAGATGTTGATCAATGGTGGTCATTGATTCAAAACATGAAGGAAGATTATGAAGTATCAAATATGGAATGGAGGGAGTTCAATGATCGGTTTTTAGAAAAATACTTTCCTTGCGACCATCGAGCAGATATGGAAAGGCAATTTCTGAGTCTGAGACAAAAGGAGGATGAGAATGTCACAAAGTATGAGGCTAACATTACAAGGTTAGCAAGGTATTCTGGAGATTATATATGTTACCCAAGAGGTAAGATTGATCATTTCTTCGATGGGGTAAAACCATTTCTCCGTCGAGCATTAGTCTCACAATCCTTCTCGTCGTATTAATACATTGTCTCATGTGCTATCAAGACTGAAAAGGAATTCTCTAAGTCTTATGACATTAAAGCAAAGAAAGAGAAGAAGAGATCTTCTGATCAATCTGGGAATGGAAATAAGGGGAAGAAGGGAAAGGTTGAATATCCATCCCGTGCTAAATGTGGAAAGAAACACCCCGGTACTTGCTTGAAGGGAAAGGGTGTCTGTTAAAAGTGTGGTGAAAAAGGCCACCAAGCTCGTGATTGCAAAAGAAAGAAGGAAGCGCCCAATGTTCAGTGCTACAATTGCAGGGATATGGGACATTATGCAAATGAATGTCCTAAGCGTCAGGGGAACTTACCTCAAAAAGGCGAAGAGATCAAGGCCAAGCTTATGTTATCACTACTGCTGAGGTAGAAGCTCCGAAAAACGTGGTGGTAGTTAATTTAATGGTTTCCTCAAGTTTACCAAATGCATTATTTTATTCTGGATCATAGCATTGTTTCATATCTTCCCAGTTTTCTAAGAAAATTAGATATTTCCAATTTGATTGAACAAAGTAGTTGTCAGTTAAAACAACTAAGGGAAGTATCATTGCAATAATGTTTTGTGAATCAGTCCCCATTAGAGCACATAAATGTTCTTTATCTGCTGATCTCATCATCATACCTATTATTGAGTTTGAAATAATCCTCGGTATGGACTGGCTTTCGGACTATGATGTGAAGATTTATTGTAAGAAGAAAGAGGTTACAATTTTTGATGATGATGATAAGGAACACCTTATCTTTAGAGCAGAATCGTCACCACCTAATTCTTATCTAGATCCACCCCCAGTATCTCAATTAAATTCAATTATTGGGGAGGAAGAGGATGAAATGATTGTGGGTGAGGAAAGGTATTTTCAAATAGAGGATTTACCTATTGTGAAAGAATATGTCGATGTGTTTCTGGAAGATTTACCTGGACATCCTCCAGAATGAGAAGTTGAGTTTTCCATTGATTTAATTCCTGGATCAAGGCCTATATCGAAGAACCCTTATATAATGTCAACTGTAGAATTAGTTGAACTTAAGAAAAAACTAGATGAATTGAGTAATAAGGGATTTATTCTCCCTACTGTTTCTCCATGGGGAGCCCCTGTTCTTTTTATTAAAAATAAAGATGGATCTATGAGGTTATGTATCGACTACAGGGAGATCAATGCTATAACAATAAAGAACAAGTATCCCCTACCTCATATTGATGATTTATTTGACCAACTGCATGGATCTCAATACTTTTCCAAGATTGACCTTCGATCTGGATACCATCAGTTGTGTGTGAAGAAGGAAGACATTCCGAAGACAGCATTTCGAACCATGTACGGGCATTACGAGTTTGCAGTACTGCCTTTTGGATTGACTAATGCACCCTCTGTATTCTTGGATATGATTAATAGTGTTTTCAAGGAATATCTTAATGAATTTTTGGTGGTATTTATTGATGATATCTTGGTATACTCCAAAATCTACGAAGATCATGAAAATCACTTGCACATTATCCTAAAGACTCTGAGAAGACATGAATTATATGGGAAGTTTAGCAAATGTGAATTCTGGCTTCAGCATATTTCATTTCTTGGCCATATTATCTGTAAAGATGGAATCTCTGTTGATCCTTCTAAGACCAAGGCAATCCAAGAATGCCCATCACCTAGGAGTATAACTGAGGTATGCCGTTTTATTGATTTGGCAGGTTATTATCGACGTTTCGTCCAGAATTTTGCCTGATTGGCTAACCCATTAATGAAGCTCACACGTAAAGGGGTTAAATTTGTTTGAACAAAAGAGTCTGAAGAATGTTTCGAAGAACTAAAGAGAAGATTAGTCAATGTTCCAATATTGACTCTACCATCGGGGAATGATGGGTTCGTTATTTATAGTGATGCATTGAAGAAAGGACTTGGTTGTGTCCTTATGCAGAATGATAGGGTTATTGCCTATGCATCACGACAGTTGAAAATTCATGAATAAAACTATCCTACTCATGATCTCGAGTTAGCAGCTATGATCTTTTCTTTGAAGATATGGAGGCACTACCTCTATGGTGAAAAATGTGAGATTTATACTGATCACAAGAGTTTGAAGTAAATTTTATCACAAAAAGAACTCAACATGAGGCAAAGGAGATGGCCTGAATTACTCAAGGATTACGATTGTACGATACACTACCACCCAGGGAAAGAAAACAAGGTGGAAGATGATTTGAGAAGAAAAGATCATGGAGTTTTGAACAATATGAGAATTGAAAGGGATCCAATTTTCATGGATCTAGTGAAGATGGACATGGGAATAACCAGGGAAGGTGAAACATCAAAGGTTTTTCAAATGGTTACCAAACCATCTTTACAAGAAAGGATTAAGAGTTCTCAGACTGATGATAAATAACTTCCAAAGAACATTAAAGCTGTGAATGATGTGAGATTTAGAGACGTTGTGTATGAAGAAGGAATTTTGAAATTTGGGAAGAGACTTTGTGTTCCTAATATACCTATTCTAGAAAGGGAATTGATGGATGATGTTCATAGTTCCAATTTCTCAATACACCATGGGAGCACAAAAATTTATAGAGATTTGAAGGAACATTTTTGGAGGGACAACATGAAGATGGAAATTGCTGATTTTTTGTCAAGATGTATGGTTTGTCAACAAGTGAAAGCTGGAAGACAACAGCCTCGAGGAGTCATGCAACCTCTTCCAATAACGGAGTGGAAATGGGACAATATTACGATGGACTTTGTCATGGGGAAACCAAAGACTCCTAGAAGGAACGATGCAATATGGGTTATTGTTGATCGTCTTACCAAGTGAGAACATTTTCTTGCTATAAGAGAAGATCTACCATGGGAACATCTAGCTAGACTATATATTAATGATGTTGTGAGACATCATGGAGTACCCCTATCGATTGTTTCAGATCGTGATCCCCATTTTACTTCAAGATTCTGGAAAAGTTTTCAGAAAGCCTTGGATACTGAACTTCATTTGAGCACTTCCTACCACCCTCAAACAGATGGACAATCGGAACGAACTATTCAATCCTTATAAGACATGTTGAGATCCATCTCACTTGACTTTCAGGGCATGTGGGATCAATATTTACCTCAGGTAGAATTTTCCTATAACAATAGCTTCCATTCGAGTATTCAGATGGTACCATATGAAGCGTTATACGGAAAGAGATGTCTCACACAAAACTTTTGGGATGACATTGGTGAAAGAAAACTTGTAGGTCCAGAACTAGTGGTGGAAACGATTGAAAAGGTGAAGGTAATCCAAAATCATATCAAAGTAGCTCAAAGTAGGCAGAAGAGTTATGCCGATAATCAAAGAAAGGATTTGGAATTTCAAGTCGGTGATCATGTTTCCTGAAGGTATCTCTATGGAAGGGAGTCATACGTTTTGGTAAGAAAGGTAAATTGAGTCCCAGGTACATCAGACCTTTCAAAATTCTAGAACGAATTGGGGTTTTAGCTTACCAATTGGCAATGCTGCCAAGTCTCTCCAAAGTTCACGATGTGTTCCACATATCTCTATTGAGGAAATACATGCCTGACCCAATGCATGTACTCCCCTATGAGGAATTAGAACTGGAACCTGATCTTTCTTATTGCGAAGAGCCCGTCAAGATTCTTGATAAGAGAGAACAAGTGCTAAGAAATCGGATGACGCGTCTGGTAAAAGTATTGTGTAGAAACCATAAGATGGAAGAGGCAATGTGGGAACCCGAGGAACATATGATGAAGAACCACCCGAGTCATTTTATGCGGTAGTATTCTAAAAATTTTGAGGACGAAATTATTTTAAGGAGGGGGGAATGTAATATCCCAAGCTTCTACGGTACACTTCTCTTTGAATAATGTAATAGCGTGTGTTGTACGCAACATCGAGTTCTAAAACACCACAACCAATCAAACTAGCTGTTATGAATAGTAATATCAACCTTTTGAAATTATATATATTTTATATTTCAAAATGGACTTCATTTTTGGATTCAGAATATCGAAATTATCCTAAGTTGAATTTTGGGTATTTTTCTGAGAACTTCCAATTTTTATGAATAGTGAAAAATACTTAAAAACAACTATTTTTAATCAAAATAATTTATAGTGATAAATTATGTTATTTAGTGGTTTTAAATTATAATTAGAATATATTTTTACCATTTTATCCAATGTTGTTCATTATAATTAATTTCACTTTAAATTGGACATAAACAATTGCCAATCTTTTGATATATATTGTTTCTTAAAAACTAGCAATTTGTTGTAACAGCGGGAATTAATTATAAAAATAATTAATGAAACTTATATGTTTGTAATTTTTTAAAATAGACATCATTTTTGAATTTGGAATATCAATTATAGCATAGGGTGAGATTTTGGCATTGTTCTGAAAAACTTCAGTTTTTGATGAATAGTGAAACTACTAAGTGGTAGTTAAAAAAGTGATTTTTTCATAAAACTTAATTTTATCACTACCGTTATTGAATTTTAGAAAATCCGAGAGACACGGTTAATATCAAGTAGTAAAATGTGGTTCAATGAGATGAAAAAAAAATTTAGTGAATAGTAACTTTTTACTTTTATTTACCACGGTTAAAAGTAAATAGGGTAATTAGGGGTAAAAATGATATTAATATTACCTTAAAACATGTCCTAATTCTATTGGACAAGTGTATCTCGAACAGAAACAACCTTAGGAATAAAATATTATCATTTAGGTCCATTTGGATTAGATTAAGACATTTATTATTATTTAATTCAAAGAACAGTTAAAAGAGTTAAAATCAAGGTTTATTTACTAAAACATTTTTAATATAGAGTTATACATAATATAAATTCAATTTTAAATATTAAATAGAAATTTAAAATGATTTACTACATAATTATATTTTATTTATAATTTTTAGACATTAAATAATTTAATTTATTTATGACACAATGATGATGCAGTAATTACCTAATTAATGAAAAATTACAATAATTGATATTATAAATACCCAAAGAAATATAATTTGAGACATTTTATGAATTAAACTAATTTTCTAGGTTAATATGACATGTTAGGACTGACTGAAGTAACTTTTTTTGAAGTAATCATTCTGTTATGATTTTCACAAAAATAAATTATTGATTAGTTTCAAAATTGACATAAAAGAGTTCTTAAAACAAATATTATATTATTAATTGATATTAAATTCCTAAAACTATAAGGTTCAGCCAATAGACTTAAATAATGATAGGTGTATCATTAATGGAACACTTGGGGGTCGCTTGCATGTATATAGTATGTTTATTAACCATATAATATAGAAATACAAAGAGACATTGTAAAAGTGAAACTAATTAACTAAGAGTTAATACTTAAAGATAAGGTTAATATAGTAACCCAAACCTGTCTAAATTCTATTGGTTGAGTTGTTTTAGACCCATCCCAACCTTAACCTTTAAATAATCCACTTTGGAGGCATTTGAAACCGGATATGAATTTATTATAAAATAATATTTCTAGCTTTTCCAAAGGTGTCCCTCACCCCTCTTATAAAAGGGCACTCTCCCTTCTCATTAAATAACACCTTATAAGCCTTTTGGTTCGGCCAAAATCTACCCAAATACTCTCTCAACTTCCCTCAATTCATCCTAGAGGCCTTCCTTTAGTCAGAAAGCCAACTTAAGGAGCCCTTTTGATCAAATCAAAAGGAAGAACCCGAAGAAGAGGTAATGATTTCACCACCCTTTTTCAAGTTCCTTTCTTCTTCCAATTCTTATTTATTTGTTATTAAAATTATAAAATAAAAACTCAAGTCTATTATATATACTTTTATGTTATTATAAACATCTTACAACCATATTTCAGTATTTTATCCATCCTTTGAATAACATGTCACCATACGTGCGTACGTACGACTTACCGTCTCCATGTCGTGGTGTAATTGTTATTCAATAAATTTTTATTTGGATGGGTATAATAATGATGTGTAATTCATGTAAATAATAAATATAACATGATAATGATTCTGTATATAAGATATACCATCCAATTACATATTATTTTATTATCAGAAGAATGATATTGTCGTTCGTGCGTACGTACAGACTACCGTCTCCATGAACACGATGAGATTCATTCTCCATCGTATCCATTCAAGTGTAATTCTCTTATGATGATTAATAATAGTATCAAAGGACTTGATATAATTCTGGATATGATTCATATACAACCAATCCATGAAAAACACGTCTTATGTAACAAAACATATAAAAGAAAATGAGTAAGTTAACACCCGAAACAACGATAGTACTAAGATATTATTAATAAATCAATGTTAAACGATCATATATGATATCATATTAATGTATATGATTCTTGTATAATTTAATAAAAATTATTTCACCATTATACAAGAGGTTATCCTACCCTCAACCAAGGAAAAGTACAAGGTAAGGGTTTATTTCACAATCTCTTCATTATCCGAGGTTGTTTATACATAATAATCTACTGGGATCTCTTTATCATCCACATCCATGTTTCATAAAAATGTATTTCAAAACATTTTAACTATTTAAAAGAATATGGGTTAAAGTCATTTATACCCTTGTTTGACTTTTTATAAGAGGTTTATAAACGAATCCTTCTATTGTTTTCCAAACAAGGTGCTTTTTAACCTTTTCGGCAGAATTAAGGTAAGAATGTTTTTTTAACTTATACGGCGGGTGCAGCTATTTTCTGTCGTTATAAAATCTTCAAAGCTTCCCTTACAAGCTTATAATAATATTTTCAATGAAAATGTTTTATTTTATAAATACACGACTCTTAAATGATTTCAAAATAGAATGAGATATTTCTCTAAAAAGAGTTTTGATTTCATCTATGTCAACATCCTTTGATAGATTTTACGCTTATTTGAAGTTGATTTATTATGATGAAAAACTTCTATAATGTATTGAATGTTTTGTGATATGTTTGAATGTGGATGTGCTATTTTTATACCATTCATGGTTTATGGTGAAAGTATTGAAATTTTGTTTGCTAGTTTTAATACGAATGTTTATGTTATGTTTAAACCTTTTCATATGGGAATGCATTGGACTTAATATGTGACGGGTGGAGCCCGCTATAGCTCCTTGATGCATCGGTAGGTCTCATGAGACAAACTAGTGTCTTGGCACAAGGCATTGAAAAAATTTTATTTGTAGTCTTGGCACGAGGCCTTGACTATGTGGTTATTATAGTCTGGCATTATGCATTCCATCATTATGAAAGTTGTTATTGATATTTCATGTGATTATTCGATTAGTAGAATATCCATGTGAATAAGTAAATGGCATTATTTCATTTTATTTTTTCCATACTATGTTTATGTTCATGTTTAAAAGGCTTTTGTTTTAGTTATACATTGCCTTAAATGTTTATTCTTATTTATGAAGGTTTCCACTATATTTTTATCTTTACTGGGCATTTGAGCTCACCCAATTCAATGTTTTATTTTTCCCAGGATGTGAAGAAGTAAATTTATGAATGACCTGCAGGGATATTATGTGGGGATATGAGTGTGGACTATGAAGGAAATATTTTTTTGTAGTTTTCATTTTTAGGATGTAATGTAAGACTTATGAATATATCTAATGTTTCCAAGGCTACTAAACTAATCAGTCTTTCGAGACGTGATCTTTCTTGTGATCATGCCAATGTTATGTAATAATGCACTTACTCTGAGTAACTGATGTCGAGGCGTTACACTTCTGCTTAAAGCGTCGGCCACCACATTACCCTTACCCGGGGTATAGACAATTTCAAAGTTGAACCCATTCATGTACTCGATCCAGTGACACTGCCTCAAGATGATGTCCTTCTGCGAGAAGATATAGGATAAGATTTTGTGATCATAGTAGACCACAAAATTCACTCCAAAGAGGTAGTGACGCCAAGTCTTCAATGCATGCATCACCGCTGCCAACTCTAAGTCATGGGTAGGGTAGTTCGTTTCGTGTGGTCGGAGTTGGCGAGATCCATTGTCCACCACTTGATCATCCTGCATAAGCACACACACAAGACCCATACCTGAAGCATCACAATAGACCACATATCCCTTTCCATCCTCTAGAAAAATAATCATGGGGGTGGTAGTCAACCGCCACTTCAGCTCCTCGAATGACGCCTGTCATTCTTGACCCCATAAAAACTTCACCCATTTCCAGGTGAGGGCAGTCATCGGTGAAGCAAGCTGAGAGAAATCCCGAACGAATAGCCTCTAATAACCAGCCAGGCCAAGGAAACCGTTGATCTTGAACACATTCTTCGGCTGCTCCCATGACATAACCGCACTAATCTTCTCAAGGTATACTCAAACTCCATGCTCTAAGATCACATTCCCCAGAAATCTCACCTCCCTGATCCAGAAAGAGCACTTTGACAACTTTTCATAGAGGCGGTGATCCCGTAATGTACCCAAAACGATCCTCAAGTGATGTTCGTGTTCCTCATCAGAGCTAGATTATACCATAATTTCATCCACGAACACCACAACAAAGGAATCGAGATACTGATGTAACATCCTATTCATAAGTTCCATAAAGACTTCTGGAGCATTGGTCAATCCGAAGGGCATGACCAAATACTCAAAGTGGCCGTACCTAATTCGGAAGGTTGTCTTTGGGATATCTGACTCCCTCACCATGAGTTGATGATACCCTGAACACAGTTCTATATTTGAGAACCAATTTCCCCCCTTCAATTGATCAAACAAATCATCTGTTCTAGACAAAGAGTATTTTTTTTAATTTTTACCTTATTTAGCTTTCGGTAGTCAATGTACAATCGGAGGGATCCATCGGTCTCTTTCGTAAACAACACAGGAGAAACCCAAGGAGAGACACTCAGGCGAATGAATCCTTTGGATTCTAAGTCGTCCATCTATATCCTTAATTCCCTCTACTCAGTGGGGGACATGAAATAAGAGGGAAGAGATATTGGCCATGTTCCCAGTGCCATATCAATCGATAACTCCACATCCTAATCCAGGGGAAAACCTGAAAAATCATCCGGGAATACCTTCGGAAACTCATTCACTACATGAGGTAGTGAACCATCAGGGGAAAAACCATCATCTAGAATTAGCGAAGATAACTAGAAGATAACAATTCCCATCTCTAGGAGTGGAGGCCCTGCACGACCTGACCGAGGATCCCATTCTCCATGAAAAACATGACGACTACCATCAGGTGCCGTGAAACTCACATACCGTATGTAGAAATCGATGTGTTCCTGGAAGTTTACTAGCCAATCCATCCCAAGTATTAAATCAAAAAGGTCCATATCTAAGGCCAAGAGGTCCCACTCCATCTCGAGCCCTGACACAGAAAGCGCACACGAGGGGTACCTACAACCCTGATCCTTCTTCTTTCTCAGTGGTGTCACCAAATCTATCACGAAAGACATCAACTCAGTTGAAAAATTCATAATGCCAAAAAAATGGGCAGAAATTAATGAAATAGGGGCATAAGTATCAAAATGTGTATTAGCTATATAAGATACGATCAGAATGGTACCTCAAACTGTTGACGGTCCCACCTCTGATCATGCTGGTGCCTGATCCACTACATGGAGATGTCCAGTATCTACCTGAGGAAGACCGCTATTGTGTGGTTGTTCCCTGAACTGGATCTTCCCAGAAGATGATCCAGCACTTCCACCATGACCTCCAAATCATGACCCCCCAGTCCTCGATGTCTCAGACTGTGCTGACACTCCTCTTGAAGCCACTGACCCAGCCCCACTTAGAAGTGGATGTGCCACACCACAAAAATGCTGCAAATTCCCCATACCTCTACACTAGTAACAAGGCTTCGGAGGAAGTGGACATGCTGGCCAGATATGCCCAGGCCTCCCACAATTGTGGCACATGACCGATCTCGCATCAAAAGCCGCATAAGAAAACTACCTGAAAGAGTGGCCTGAACTACCCCCTCCTTTCTTCACATGATCCTCCCGCTTCCTTTTCTTCTCTGAGGAGCTGCCACTGCCCACTGCTAATACTGAACCACACAAACCATCCATGCCTTTCCTATGAATCTCCACCATGCACGCCCAATCAATGACCTCAACATAGTTCCTCAGCTTAAACAATAACACCTGGGAGTATATCTATGGTTGCAAGCCTTTCTCAAACCTCTGGGCCTTCGCTTGCTCAATAGAGACAATTTCTAGAGCATTCCAAGCCGACTCAGCAAAAGGGTTGGAATACTCCATCATAGATAGATTCCCCTGAACAAGTTCCATGAACTCTCTAGACATAGAATAAGCCAACACCTCTGGGCAGTACTGTTCATTGAAGACAGCCTTGAAATCTCCCCAGCACATCTGCTCATTCGTCCAAGCCTAAAGCACTGACTCCCACCATTTATGGCTGGGAACCTCCAACAGAAAGGAGGCACACATCACCTTGAGCTCTTCAGGTGTTTCCAGGAACTCAAATATACACTCGATCTTCTAAAGCCATTCCTCTGCTTCTTGGGGTTCTATGCTCCCTCGGAAGGTTGGAGGCTTATTTTTCAGGAACTCCTGGGCATTTTCCATTCTAGGACCAATCTCATCCTCTCTAACAGGAGTTGGAACTGAATATGGTCCATATCATAGAGCCTGGACAGCCCGGACCACGACCTCGACAAGCCTATGATCAATTGGTGTGGGAGAACTCTCTCTGTCTTCCTCTCGTGGGTGCGTGAGAGCTTTCCGGGGAGGCATGTTGCTACAAAATGCAACACTCACAAAATAATAACCAATACCACAATTATTAAAATTTTAATCAAATACATCAAATATAAATAATATAAACACATTCCAGTAATAAAATAAACAACTACTCCACATATGCTTGATGTCCACATGTTGTCTGCAGCCCACACGTCTCACCTGGAAGTGATGTCAATCCATAAATTCCAACATCCCCTGGTGACTCAAGGTATGCCATGAGAGGTGTAGGACAGGCACCCTAAACACTACCAAAACCCTGAGCCCTAACAGTCATAGCTCTTTTCTATCCCGACTCATCCCAAAATAGCAATATAACCAAAAAACGTTAACCTCCTCTGATACCATTTAATCACGAACCGAATCTAGTCGCCAGTAAACCGGAACTGAACCCGGCGCATGGCAAGGACCGAAGGGAATTACCTATCCCAACGGGCTGGCACAAGTGCCCGTGTATCATTAATTTAGGTTTGGGAACAATTTACCCGAGTATGAAAGCATAAAACATTAAAAACAATCCATAATATAAATCTGAAATTTTTGAGCCAAACAAGTCTTTAAAAAAGACCAGAACTGAATAAATTTGTTTAAAGATTATTTGAGTGGTCCAAATAAAAATAAATATAGCATAAAGATAGCATAAAGGACCCCACACGACTAGGGTTCATCGCCCACAAGCTGTCTCTACAACTCCACCCTATGGATGGGGACTAACACCCCGAACCACCATCACCCTTAGCCTTTCCTTTACCTGAGTCAAACATAACCAAGTCTACTTAAACCCAAGGGGTGTAAGTAGGGAGGGAGACTATGTTTATTAGGATACCAACCAACGATTCCAAAGATCATGCAATACTATGTGATAAAGCTAGCGGTTTTAATATTCAAGGAAATGCAGTGTTAAAATTCCAAGAAATGTAACTTTGATTTGAAAACAATTTTCAATCAAAAATTTTCAGAATGTCCACACATTTAAATATAAATGTATCTACTGTAATTTACTTCCAAACAGACCCTAAGACATGGGTGAAAACTACAAATCCAATGATCAATAACTTTGGGAACACCCCTAGGCACTAGGTAGTCTTGGGCCCTAAGTACCTCGTACCTCGGTGTAAAGTAACCATAGAAAAATATGTTATCATGCACGGGCCACTAGTAGGGAACATACCCAAAACCTAGTGGTCCCTAATAATCATCCACATAGTTTAGTTAGAGTTTTCTTTAACCAAATTCTAAGTGAAATAGGGACAAAACCCATCCGGTCCACTAGCCGTACTAGTATAAATCTGCCCCACCTAGGTACCCGGGATTCCCCTTTTGTGCTCAATCAATTTCAACAGGAAACATAAATCAATTTTCCTAAAAAACTTCATTAATGGTCAAACACAACCCATACAGTAGCTATCACATTTTATACCACTTAAAACATGCAACAAAACACTTATATTATTAATAAAAACAACCTCTCAAAATCTCACATTATTTTGCATAAAAAATTCTTTGAAATATCTAATTTTCACACTATGTGCAAAATTTTAAGTCAAAAAAACTAAATGGAAGTTCAATTCCCTTTAATGAAACCAAATATTCAGTTATTGGGCATCCCCATGTGATCCACGAAGTTATATCCTTTAAAAACCCCTGTTTCCACACAAACACGACACTTTAAGCCCATTTGCTTCCCAAACACCATCTAAACAAACTTTTGCAGCAACATCCAAAAACAATAAACATTAAAAACATGATTTACATTCCTAATAAAATTCAATAAAATCAATTATGTAATTATAGGACAACCCCAAATGAACCCAAAAAATATTTGTATGTAAAACGCCCAATTTCACAAAAAATTGGCACTTAAAATTCATTTGCTTTATAAATTCCAATGAAACAAATTTTTGCAGAAACATTAAAATTCAACAAGACATGCCAATACCAAAATAACAACAAGATATGTCACAAAATTGCATGCACAATGGAATCACCTACCAAAAGAGTCAAGAACCACAAATCCTAGTGCGGCACTTCAACCGCACCACCACCGCACCACTAGGGAGTGAGATCAAACCTAAAACCAGAGGATTGGACCCAAAAACTCAAAATGAAACCCTAGGTATGAATCCCTAGCATCTGGACATTTGAGGATTAAAGAAAAAACAGAGAAAGCTCTAGGAAAAGTAAGGAACTTTGAAGGATAGTAACTTACTTGAGAAATCTGGACGATTTTAGCAACCTGAGAAATGAAGCTCGGGTGCGTCTAGGTATAGTGGGATCAGGTTATAGTTGGAATAACCAAAAAAAGATAAAAATGAATATTTTATAAAAGAATTACAGAAAAAATTTAAAACTGGAAATGGGCTTTTGGGTTGGCCCAATACCTAATTATATCACACAAATCCAAGTTGCTAATGAATTTTTAATGGGACCAAATTTCTTTGGTGATTTGGATAGTTAAATGAAGGTCATTTTAGAAGTTGAATGGGTGAAAAAGGATGATAAATGAAGGAGTTATTAAAGAAACAAAATATATTTTCAAAACTGGAAATGGGCTCTCGGGTTGGTCCAAATTTTGGAAACCCACCATTTCCTTCATAAATGCATGGAAAACACCAAACAAAACAAGAATGTAAATTAAATGAAAAATAACTTTAAAATATGTCATGTATGTGACATATCCTAATGATTCTATTTATCTAACACCATGCACACTCCCTCAGGGGTGTGTATACCTTATATTTTCTTTTGATACAAGAAAGGGAAAAATTGTACAATGAGGTGGTGAGGTTTTTGTCATCTATTTTGGGGTATTTGGTGGTGAGAGAGTGGTATATTTCCCACATATCACATGGAGTTTTTTGTGTTTTTAGTTATCCTTTTGGGATTTTGGAAATTCACCTTAGGTTTTATCTATATTTTTGGGTTGTGTCACTACCTTGACTTTACTTATTTATAGAATATATATTTTATAGAAATTATTATGCATGTTTATATATGCCATGTATCTTGTTTTAGGTTGGGTGTAACTATTTCTTCTGGTTTATGTTTGATTCCTAGGTTTTAATCTCCATCCTATAGAGATTAGGAAAGACCTTTAGGTCTTTTGTGGTTTAGTTTGAAGCCTAGTTAAGGATTTATCCAGGCCAGGTCATGAAAATTTGTTATTAGAGCATGGTTATAAATAGTAATGGGAACTTGGTGTAAACGAGACATGATTATTGGAACTTGATGGGTATGTTGTACTGAGTTCCTAGCCAGCTCTTTCTATGACGAGCTTCATGTTACCATTGGATGTTGGGATTCATGTCTCTTGTGTAAGTTTTTGACCTTAATCATTGATTCTACTTATGATTTTCTAGTTTAAACTAAGATTATATTAATGTATGATTGTTTTCATCTATTTATGGTGTTTAGTAATGTGCCTCTGATACAACTTCCATAGGTTATATGGGGGTAAAATTGGAAATAATTTCCAAGGGAATCCTTTTCTGGATCATAATCTAATAGAGGAAATCAAATGAGAAGTTCATTCCTTGGATGAGAATGTCCCATGAGTATAGAAGAAAGATGTTAAAGAAAAAACAAGATTTTTAAGACCCATATATTGATATTGAGATCTCCTATGTGACAATCCCTTATCCATTAAGGGTACTAATGAACCCTAAGAGGTGAAGTATTAGATGGGAAAGATCGTCCAGATCTTCAACTTATTGGAGACACCTAAGGTTATCAAATTTAAATGTGTAATATTCAAGCTTAATGGTCCCATAAAGCGGTGGTGGGATTATATGGAAATGGTAAACCAAAATGTGGGCTTGGATTGGAAGGGATTCAAGACCCACTTATTTCTATAGTTCATCCCAAATTCTTTGATGATGAAAAAGTCTTTGTAGTTCCTATCTTTATAGAAGGGAGAGAGTTTGGTGTCGAGGTACACAACCATTTTATAAAGCTAGGTTTTTTTATATTTAGGTGTAGATGAATGAACAGATAAAAGTTTATAAATACCTATAGGGTTTGAGATTAGGTATTTGATCATGGGTATACATGAAAAATCTTGACAACTATGCAGACATGGTAGACATGGAAATGTTGTCAGAAATACGTATCGTGGGCAAGATTGGATTATCCGGCTCTTATATTCCACCAAACAGTAGTTTTAGTGGAATGAATAAAAATAATATAATTTTGAACAATAATCACAAGGGTGGTGGAGGTGGTTTTCAATAGTAGTGATCCTCTACACCATCAATAATAACCAGTAGTGTTTCCCTAACTTACTACCAATGTGGCAAGGTAGGGCACACCAGACACACCTTTCTCTCACCCATGACGACTTGAAATACTTTTGGACACTAAAGAAATTTGTAGAGGTTATATCAGGATATTTCTATACCTAGTTATTTTTAGGGATCTTCATCTCCATATACCACTATGATGTAGTTAAAATTTTCAAATTCTATACGGCTCCAGCCATAGGATTCATTAATGAAGGACCTTTATGAAGTGGATGAGTTTCTAGTAGAGGTTGATCCAAGTGAATTGATAGTGATATGTATTATTTTTATTAATTACTTTATGGAAACTACTCTATTTGATATATGTTCCTTGAATTCATTCATATTTTCAGGTTTTTTTATTTTCTACAACTTTTAACAATGTTCAAGACCATTGTTATGGATTTGGAGACAACTATTAGAATGAGGAATGAGTAGAGGTTTTCTTGTCCTACCTATTCTTTATTAATAGTTAACACAGAGTTTGTATAAGATTTCATGGTTCTTAATCTATATTTTTTTGAAATCATCATCATGATGGTTCGGAGAGTTTCTCATCACGATGATATTGATTGTTATCATCATTGTGTTTCTTTATTTTTCACTGATGATAGTTCTCAGGTGTTTTAGTAAGAGTGGGATATGAGGTTTGTTCATGATGGACCTTCTTTCATAGAGGCCAGGAGTCTATTTACTACCAGTACAGTTTAGATCAATGATGTTTCCCCTATGGGTGATCTTCCCTTGGTTGTTAAGTACTTCCCTAATGTCTTCCTAAACAACTTCTTCAATCTTCATCCTGAAAAGGAGGTGGAGTTCACAATTGATCTGGTTTTGGGAACAAAACCGATCACAATATCCTCTTATCAAATTGCACATGTTGAGCTGATTGAGCTCATGATTCAGTCAGATGATCTGATGGTGAATGGTTTTGTTTTCCCTAGTGATTTTCTTTGGGCATACCCAATTCTCATTTCTTGGAAGGATAACTGTTCTATTCATTTTTTCATAGACTATCGAATGGTAAACTATGTAATTAATAATAATAAGCACTCATTACCCCATGTGGATTACTTTTTGGCTAGTTAAAGTAGGAGAAGTGGTTTTCAAAAATCAATCTTCAGTCGGGTTATCATCAGTTATGGTTTTGAGAGTCTAATATCCCAAAGACCACATACATGAGTATGTATCACCATTATGAATATATTTTTATGTGTTTTGGTATGAATACTAAATCTATATATTTTTTTATTTTCATAATAGGATATTAAATCAGAATATTTAAAAAAATTCATGGTGTTTTTAGGAGATGTCTTGGTTTATTCAATATTTGATCCTGAGCATGAGAACCATTTTAATTTTATCCTAAGAAATATTGAGAAGACACAAAATTTATGGGAATATTTTGAAATGAAGTTTATGGATCCAAGAAGTGATGTTCTTATGAAATGTGATTTCAAAACCTGGTTTCTCTGTCAATCCTAAAAAGGTGAAGGTTGTATTATCATGGGAGTAACCATGGAATGTCTTTGAGATACATAGCTTCACATGCCTTGTTAGATAATATTGAAATTTATCTAAAGATTCCTCAATGATGGTGTCACCATTGACCGATCTCACCAAGAAATGGGTGAAATTCATATGATATGTTAAATGTTAGACTTCTTTTGTAGAGTCTAAATGAATTTTGACATCAACAACTATTATGTTCTTACTTGATCCTAGTAAGGGGGTATGTGGTATTCTATTATGATTATAGTGCTGGTCTAGGTAGTGTGCATATGAAAGAGGGTCACTTTTTGGCCTATAGATCTCATCATATTCGGTCAAATGAGAAAATTTACCCCAATCACGATTTGAAGCTCACTGTTTTCATGCATTCTATTAAATATTGGAGACACTATCTTTTTTGGGAGAACATCATTGTATTTTCTGATCATAAGAGTCTAATTTATATCTTTTCTCAAAAGGACTTGAATATTAGGAAGATATGATGGATGTAATACCACCATATGTTTAACTTTGACACTTCATATACATTATAGAAACGGAATTTCATCACTCACATCTCAAAAGGAAGGTTCCACCCCAAGATATTTTGGATTCAAAGGAGGAGTGAATCCTAATGGTAATTTTTCTAAGTATCCAATAGATATGTAGAAGGAATATTAAAGTATGGTTCTGAATGATGTTCAGATATCATTATCACTCCTTGAGTATATCTTATTGGGACAACAAAAGGATGAAGTGTTTTTAGGAATTAAGGAATCCTTATATGTTGGGGAGACCATTTCATATTTTCCTCTACCTTCTGATGGTAATCTTCACATTGGGTATCAGTTTTTCATTCCATTATCTATGAGGAATTATATCTTGATTTGTTTTCATAGTTATTCATTATTAATTAACCATAGTTTTATAGACACATATTAGGAAATGATATGACATTTCTAGTAGCTAGGTATTGAGACTAACATTACTGATTTTGTGTTCCTCTATTACACTTTCCATCATATAAAGGTTGGGAACCTAAAGCATTATGGTTCGGTCCATCCTCTTTCAGTTCTAGTTTGTAAATGGGATGGTGTTTCCATATATTTTTTGATTGGATTATCACGGTCTCGCTGAGGAATGAATTATATATGGGTGGTGATTGATTGATTGATCAAATAAGATCACTTTATTCCAATTAGGGACACCACCAAAGTTGAAGATTTCGGTAAGATATATATACAGAAGATCATGAGGTCTCATGGGGTTCCCTCAGAAATTATTTCAGATAGGAATCCTTGGTCTACTTACAAATTATGGAAATTCACCAAGTGGTGATGGTGGATCATGTCAGGTTGAGTATGATGTACCATACATAGAAGGATGGAATGACAAATCATTCTATTCAGATACCAGAGGATATGATCCATTCCTATATCTTGGATTTTGGTGGATCATGGGAAAACCATCTGGGGATAGTTGAGTTTTATTATAGAAAATTTTTACAGTCTTCAATCAAGATAGAACCCTTCAAGGCTTTGTAACGTCATATATGCAGGTCACCCATTTTTGTGAAAAGGTGGGAGATGCCTCTATATTAGGATTGAGTCTCATTTAGAAGACATCAAAGAGGATTAAATATATACCACCACACTTGGTTACAGATCAGAGTAAATATAAATCATATATGGATCATCAAAATCATTATTTGGAGTTTTCCATTAGTTACTAGGTTTTATTGAAAATTACTCGTCAATTAGGTCATCATCATCCTTGGAAATAGTGGAAGCTGGATCCAAGATAATTTATACCATTTATGGTCACTGAGTAGCTTGGTATTGTTTCTTATCAGTTTGAATTAATGGATCTTTTGATATTTATTCATGATGTTTTCAATATATCTTAGTTTAGGAAATACCATTTTGATCCTTCCATTGTTCTGAGTTGGTAGGAGACTGAGTTAGAGCCAGATATTTTCATTGTTTAGAAACTAGTAGAGATAATTGATTCTCATATGATAGAATTACATTGCAAGTATATTTTTTTGGTAAAATTTTTATGGTCGCATGAAACAGATTATCATAAGGATTGAGTGTGGAAATAAATATCCATGGAGAAGTGGTCTCACCTCATTCATTACAACTCTACTTTTTGATGAATTTGTTGGGATATAAATGTATATAGTTAGAAGAAATACAGAATTTCAGTTAAGGTGAAATCTATTTTTAGTTTTTACGAGTTTATACTCAAGGTTCACAGGGTCTTAGAAAAAATCATGGATTTTTTCTAGTGTAAATGGTTTGTGAACTGAGTGTGGAACTAGTTCTCACCATGAAAGGTTTATTGATGACATGAACAAATTTCTTGGAAGGAACTTCTAGTCGGGTTCATGATTTGATATAAATAGAATTCATGAATCAAATTCACATCAAGAATGGTTCATCCAGGTTTTATTAACTGATGATATTCCCTTTTTCAATGCACTTGCAACCTGGGTTATTCATGTTGTGATTTGGTGATGAGAGATGTCAATTTTTCCTACCACGTGGGTTTCTACACACTACATTATTCATTACTCCTCTCATTAGACTTGTGTTTCCTATATCAAAACCTAGGGTTACTCTTGGTATTTTTTTTGGTTCCATCTATTTCATACTCCCCCTTTTGGTGCTTTGATCTCTAACTTGGTTGGTTTCTCTTCCTTTGGTGAGTGTGATAATTCTATTCTAATTACATTTGTTTATCTTGGCTTTGGTAGTGGTTTTGGGCTGAGTTTTGTGAGACTGTTGATTAGGTTGAAATATCTCCCAATCCTTTAAAGATTCCTTTGTGTTTTTTTCTTTTGGAGTCTGACATTTGTGTTGGTTGTGATGAAACACATGGGTTTCTCGATGTACGTGTTGAACTAACCTATCCTATAAACCTTTTTATTATGTAATTCAATTATAATATGTGAGAATATATGATATGTACTTCATTTATTATTCTAAATTCATTTCATTATGGTGTGTTTGGATCCAATTGTGTTTGGTGTGTGACCCAAGTTTGAGGTAGGTGGTTCCATCGCTAGCCTATGACATTTGAACCAAATTTCCTTTCACCGTAAAATTTTTTTGTATATGAATTTTTAGGATTATTCTATAGGTTGATTTGTGCATGTAAATGGGTTTATGAGAAAATATGGTTTACCCCTCATTTTGGTAAAAGTATGGTGTTATTTAAAGTTCCTTGAAATAGGATATGAAAATCATTTTCAAATAAGATATTTGATAAAAAGGGTTTATTGGAATCAGATGTGAATTGATAATCCCTTTTGAACCTATTTATGTATGCCACACATGGGAACCTTGGGTACATAGGTGAAGGGTTTAGTATTGGGCCTTGAATTTTTTACATAGGGGGTTAACTCATGTGGTGTTAATTTATTCCATATTCCATGACCTAGGTTCACGATCTTAAAATTATAGGGGGGGTTCACTTATGGGGTTTTCA
This sequence comes from Viscum album, assembly GCA_963277665.1. Taxonomy (NCBI): domain Eukaryota; kingdom Viridiplantae; phylum Streptophyta; class Magnoliopsida; order Santalales; family Viscaceae; genus Viscum; species Viscum album. The sequence continues at coordinate 573,273,695 of OY728157.1, forward strand.
TCTATTACCTAGTCCATGTGTTATAGGTACTTGAGTAAACTCTAGTAATTTTTGTTTATTATGGTATGAGTTGTAAGATCCTGGGTCTTTCTTGATGTATAGATCTTTTCATTTTCTTTAAATGTTGTTTACCTTCCTTTTTGGCTTAAACCCTATGTTGGGCCATGGGTTAGTTGGGTTGTTATTGGGAATGAAGGGGAGAATATGCAGAAAAAAGGATATAGGCCAGGTACACACCAGGTACTTGGGGTACACATCATTTTCCTACACATCATGTAACTTCCCAGTATGTTTTTTATAAATGATTTAGTAGACTCATTTTCTATACAAACAAACAGAACGTCACCCGCGGGATTTTTCTAGCAGCTACCAGGGTGGTCCATTTCACCTCTTGTTTCTTCATCCAAACTCTGATATGGACACCATCAAGTGCATTGGAATCCCCTCGGTATTGTCTAAATTTATCTTTAACTATTCCTTGTGATTTCTCCTCTCTATACAGTTATCAAATCTTGAGATTTTATCCTCATTTTTAGATCTACTCTATTCTAGGTTGAGTTAGAAGCTGATCCAAGATGACGGGAGCCATACGACTACGAGATAGGTGGTCTTGTGCCTTTAAATAATTTTCTAGTGGTTTATATGCAATAGTGTTCCACACACCCATTTTTAGGGCATTGATTTGTTGATATTTTGACTCATTTTGATTCCTAAATATGTTTAGGTGATTAATTATATGAATTGAAACATGTTTAACTTGTTGGGTTTTATTAAGGGGCACCCCATGGGTGAGTTTCTATTAGATAACCAATGTTTAGCCATTTTAGGATACAGTGCCTTTGGGAATGTATTTTTTTCCATTTTAATGGGTTTTTAAAAATAATTTTGTCTAATTAAATGTTTTCCCATGTGAGATAAACAATTATTAAGCCTCATAATTGATAGATTACATGTTAGGATTGTATTATGAATTTACCATGTGGGTTGATCAATGTTTTCAATGTAATAGTTTAATCTACATGTGAACTTTTTATGTGGTATGCCTATGGGCGATGTTGTTCTATGCCTATGGGTGAGGAGGTGACATGCATGCAGGTGATGTTGTGTCTTGCCTGCAAGTGAGTATTTCTTAGGCCAGCATGCAAGGATTGGTTATGCCTGCAGGTGGGTTTGTGTTATGGCTACGAGCATGTTTTTCCTATGCATGTGGGAGATGTTTTTAACTGAATATAAATGGAAACATGACTTGTAGGATTGTTTACTTTTGAGTAATTCCTACTTTACTGCTTTTCCTTTTTGAACACTACCTGTTGCATATACTCACTGACAGATAGGCATAGATATTAGGTGGTTGTCTAGTGGGATTTATTTCTCACACCCTGTTTGAGTCATGATATTGGGACCAAATTGATTATATAGTTGCAGGTGGAGAAAAGTGAAATAGACCTTCTACAAGTACTTAATTTTATATTTAGGAGATGGAGATCATGGGACCAAACTGTGGCTCACAATGCTTTGGGGTTTTCTTTTTTTTCTATACCTTGGTATTGTATTTCATATCTGACTAAAGTGTATCCTATTTTGGATTCATTATTAAAACATGTGACATAAATCATCATCTTTTCTATGTTTTGAGTTTTAGTTTTAATTATTTTCAGTCTTCTGTTTTTTGTTTCCATTTTATGGTATTTACTGCTTCTTGTATTGTATATTATTATTCCGCTGTGTTATACTCTTACAATGAGGGAATAGTTCCCCCACTATTACACCCTAGGCCCTATCCTCTAGTAATAATCCTCTGGAATTTGGGGAAATGAACATGAGGCCATGAGGCTAACCAAGTACGGAGCACCAGTTTAGGGCATCTAGATCCAGGACATTACATGAGTAACCTTGCTAGCCCAACATTTTTTATGGTGGTGGTGTTCACCATTGTGCTTTGTCTTGTGATATTTTGGATGTGATATATATGATTTGATTAAATGTTAATGTTTTATTGTATTTATTATTTGAAACTTCACTGCATGAATTTTTGATAAATTGTTGGAAAAGGTGAATTGTTTTCCTTGTTTTTGACAAAAAATTGTTTAACAACTTATCATGCCTTTTTTCATAAAATTTTTCATATTGGGATTATTATACGTAGACATGATATGGAAAACCTAAGAGGGATACTACATATCCTATTTATGTCACACCCTACACACTCCCTCAGTTTTGTATAGATTTTTTTTTGACTTTTGATAAAGGAATGAGAAATTCACCACTGTGAGATGTTGAGGTTTTTGTTAGCTGGTTTTGGGTAGCTGGTGGTGAGGTTGGGGAATGAATCCCATATATTACATAGAGTAGTTGTTTCTGTTTTTGGTTTTCCTTTTTGGTTGTTGTAATTACACATTAGATTATCTGTATTTTTTGGTTGTATTGATACCTAGTATTTATTTGTTTATGGAATATTTATTTTCTAGTTATTCAATAATATGTATAGATATTATATTCATGTAGTTTCATGTTGTGAATTTTTTTTCCCTCTAGTTGTTTTTTGATGCCAAGATGCTAGTCTCCAGCAAGTATGGACCAAGAATTCTCTTCGCGTATTTCCATGGTTCAATTCATAGCCTATTTTATGTTTTATCCGGGGTCTGATAATGACATTAATATTGAATGAATTCATAACCATAAGTTACCTTCAAAATAATATTAAAATATTCAAGGAGGATAATAATTAACTTATAAAATCCAACATACTCCATAATCTTCCAAATTACTTCAAGATTAGGATGATGACCTTTAAAATAACCAACTAGAATAAAATGAAATTGGTTAACCAAGATCAAAACCTATTGTTTTAGGAAAGAAACTATCAGTGATAATTTGAATCAAAACGGCAGTGAAGAAGGGAGTGATGATAAACTTCTCAGAGTTCCCCTCGGCCGTCATTTAGAAGAGGGATGAATCGTGCAGCCAGATCCATATTTTTGAAGATCAGTGAATGAAATCAACCTACCATCCTTAAAATTATGATTATGGTTTCATTCCATTATTTCTTCATCATGAAGAAATTATTTCCATCTCATACACTACCATGTATAAGTTTCATCTATTCTGATATTTATAAACTAGTATCCCCACCCTTTCAATTTCCCAAGACATGATATCAAGTAAGTTAATTAAATCACATATTTAACAAACAAAACATATAGAGAGATACAATATAGGAAGATAAATAATTTAAAATTAAATGGTAGATCCAAGTGAAGGTAGTTAATTTTAACCATACCGTTTTATTCTATTTTTAATAAGGACAATACATTGATGATAAGTTCAGATGTCATAGGAGACGTTATTAGTCTTTAAGAGTCAATGGAGGATGATGGTTAATGGATGAAGTTTATTAAAACTAAAGCAACAATAGAATAATCTATAGTTATTTTAGAAATAAATTATTTAATAATCCATCATTTATCCTAGTAGAAAAAGTAATGCAACACCAGTAATATTGTATTCTACAATAACCTTTTCTAGTGAAATAACCTACAGTCCTATCAACTATAAATTATAGAACACAATACATGATTTTATGTAGCTCAGGTTTTAATGACCTTATATATAAAAAACTATTGAATATTCCCAAGTAAAAAAAAATGTTTAGAATCAGTAAGCTATTCATGAAAAGCATGGATAGAAATAATATAAAAAATATAATTACATAAAACAACAAAATAATTTTTTTTATGATTGGTGTCACCACATGAAACATACCATCTTACATTATAACTATAATATGATAAATTAAATGAACATAAAAAACGAATACAAACAAAAGTTAGATAAATAAAATGATCTAAACTAAAAACAAAATTTTCAATTTTCAATTGAAATACTCATACTAGTATATTTCGTAGCATTATTTGATTAAACTCAATGTTAATTGGGTTTAATGGAATATTATAGAATAAGAATGAAATGAATAAGAAAGAAAAATATGGAGATCTTTAATGAAATTAATTTATATTAACAACTTCTAGAAGATGATTGGTGATGTTGCGAAAGAGAAGTGAAGGAGAATAGTGATGAAGAGTAAAGAAAAAAAAGCTGAGTTGAGATGTTTTATGATGAAGGTGGAAAGGAATGATTAAAATATATATATTAAACTATCAGTTTGAGATATTAAATATTGAAAATAATAAAAGTTTTAACCAAAATAAATATCATATAACATATCATGAACATAATTAATTGTATTATAATATTAATTAACAAATAATATAATAATATTTATAGAAAATTTAAATATGTCTATTATAATTATATTGTTCTCTATTTTTATGTAAAGATCACATATCTTTTTAATGTAAACTTATCTCTAACCATTCCATGAAAATGAACATTAGATGTTGGAAATGAAACATGTAAGGACAAAAAGTAAAGTCCATAAGGTGTATAAGGACAACATAATTCATGAAATAAAATATAAGTTCCAATTAAAAACAAAATACACTCTGCCCATGATAATAAAAATAAAAATTCAAATCATGATAAAACCATTTCAATCCTCTATATCACATTCATACATTTTTTAAGAACATATATAATATCCCAAATCTATGACATAATTTATTAATTTTAGTTATCATCTCAATGGTAATCCACTAAAAATAATATTGGAAGTGAATTATAGTTAAGAATATTAATAAATAGAAGGATTTCGAGATATAAATCATATATTTAGAATCATCTTAAAAAAAATCACATAAATCATATGAGTTTTAATAGTATTCTATGATATTTTGAAGCCTGGGAGTTATTAACTTAATTTTATTAAGAAACCATGTAACGAGAAATGAAATTGAAATAAATATCAATTTCAAAGAGTGAAATTGATAGCAGATTCAAGATACACCATTGTATTCAGAAGGTGTTTACTATTTGGACATTGGAATTTAACATTATCGTCATGTTATTAAAACATTAACACTGTAATAGGAGAGGAATGTTGTAAGAAATGAAATATAAGCTCTGGATTGCATTAAAAAATATTAAATTAATAATGACATGAAACAAAAACATTATAAATGTAGTTATGATATTCAAAAACATAAAAATATAATTGTTAGTATGTGTTTGTTTACTTGATGGGCTATTGAGTACTAGGGGCTAGAGTGGTTGTTCGAGATCAGTTGTCTAACTAGGACTGTGATGGAAGGAAAGTTACGAGAGGGGCATGTGATGGAGGGTAGGTAAAGGAGAATAACTATATATGGGTAGTCATTTACTTTGATAAGGACAGGTTATTTTTTCATCTTTAGAATGTGTGATTTATTGGTGGGTTTGTTGTGGGTATTAAATTAGCGGGAGGATTTCATGTGGGGTTTATGATTCATTTTGGTATTTCCAGATAGCTTTTACAGGGATCAAACCTTGGGAGGATTCGTCTAAGTTCCTAGAAGTTGTGTTCTATGGATATTTTCTTCTTCCTCTAGTTATCCTACCCCTGTTAATATATTCCTTGAAAAGTGGAAATGAATTTTATAACAATTCAGTGTTTATGTATGCTTCATTAACGTTCTTTTCTCTCTTACAAACTCATTGTCCAATTATTTTTGCAAATTCATCCGAGAAATTTTATGGAGAAATAATTCATTATTGTTAAGGAAACATGGTTTTTTATGTTTGATAATGGAGAATGAAATGAGTTTGGAAAAAATAATTTTTGTTGTAACATACATTTTTCTCTTTATTAGATTTATTTACTTTAATGAAACACACATTCTAGGGAAGACGATCACTACAAAGAGTTGATCCCCGACAGCGAACCAATTGTTTGGTAAGGAACACAATCTCTAGGGAGACATGATCACTAAAGTACTTCATGGGATGTGTGGTCATTTTGTATAGGTTAGATACGTATAAGAAACATACGCTGATGGGTGGTTTTTGGAATTTACCTAGGCATTTGTGAGGAATGTTTTAATTTGAATAAAATTATACCACATAGATCATCTCATCTCACAAAATATAGCGCGGAAGTTGGATAAAACTGGGGTTCCTTCTATGGTTCCACTACGAGTTGTTATGGGATGATCTAAGTTGAATGATCGATGAATGAATATATTAGGATATAAAATAGGTGTCTCTGAATTATTAACTCTTATGGATGTAAGAAGGAAGTTCAAACTTTAGAAAAATATTCTAATTGGGGTGTAATAGAGAAATTAAGGTAGCTTAATGAACTTCAGGCGTAGATGAAGGATCAATTGAAAGGTGTTAAGATGTGGTTTTAGGGTGAAACTGGGAGGAAAGAGCTACCCATTTTTTTGGAGAGAACCCATTTTGTTGAATCACAGAATCTCAAGCCTATTTCCTAGAAAATTGTACTCAAGATGACATCAAAATTAATCCAGAGTAGAAAAGTATGGATAAAAGAACCATTTACTTTTTTTTGAAATGGTTGAGTAAAAAATAAGTTTTTAATGGGGGAAACTAAAGACAATACTTCAGGTATGGTATGAGAAGTTGACAAAGAGGAAAGATCTAAACCTTTTGGAGACATGTTTGAAAATTGATTCTATGAATGATTTTATCATTCTGTAATTAATAAAACCTCTAACTGTGGAATAAATGAGATTTATCCAACTAACTACAGTGAATGTTTATTGGGGAATGAAGTACACCACTTGAAATTCTATTCTCAGTAAGAAGGGACTTCACAATATCATTCCTAGTTCAAACAGTGAAGAACAAAATGATGAAATAATCATTTTAGATTTGTATGATTGTATTCTTAGGTAATGAATCAATGTTTGTATGGGGTTAGGTCTTATTATGATTATATTTTCATAATGGAAATAGTTGTTTAGGCAGTACAACATGAGCAAACTCATGTGTTTTAGGGTATTATATAACAGTTTATGTGAATGAAACATTTTTTAATGACACATCCAATGATCAATGAAACCAAACTAATTATTCTAATTGGAGAGTATATGGTTGAGTATAGTTTAGAATTATATGAATGAATAGAAAATGATAAAATTTTAATAGTAGAAAGAATAGTTATTTGGTGATGATCATATTTTTTTCAAGAATGGTACAGGGAAAATAATCATGGAAGCATAATAATTCCTATCCTATTTAGCTAATGGAGGTAATTTCTGATCTCAGTTCTACCATAGAGAAGTAGGTATGATAAAATAATAAGAATCTACTTGAACTTGGTCTGTGTTTGATGTTTCTAACCATTATGTTAACAATATGGGGGAAGGAAGTGAGGAGGGAGAATGGAACATTACTAAAAATAACACAATAGAGCACTCTAGTTAACTAAAAATAATTTTAAAATAATCTTGGAAGATTCCTTGGGTTTTACCATTGACCATGTGAATGCTGGTCCAGTAAACCATGGAAGATGGGATGTTGGTGAAAGGATATAACAATTGTTATTTTTCACAAGGGACCCCCAAGTTGTGTTGTCTACCTATGGGTTCAGTGTCCATCACAAGCACCATTGGTAAAAATTCCTTTACTTGGAACCAATTCCCCCATAGCCATTTCAGTGTCATGATATATTACTTAGGATGGTAATATAATGAACATGAATATGAAGGGGGAAATTTTATTGTTTTTAATCTAAGAGAATTTAGAATAAATCATTAGTTATTCTTCCTACATAATTTCTAAATATTAAGGAGAAGATGGTGGTTAGAGAACTACCACATTGGAAGGAGCTACATTGAGAGATCCATGTACCATTTATAAGGAGGGAATTTGGGTTTCTAGGATAGAGGCACCTACACTGAATACTCTGTGCATTACCAAACTTCCGGAAGGGAACTCCTAGTCTTGGGTGTTTCTTAGGGGTAATTTCCTGGTATTTTTATCTATAAACGATTATTGGTTGATATAGCTATGACTGTGGAGTAATTTGGATCTATTTTATGAAACATTTCTTCATGTGGGAGTCATGATACTATTTATAATAATAATTGGTTGTTCAAATGATGATTTTATATATGGTATAGACTTCTGGAGGGAGTAGAGTTCGATGATGAGATGTGTTTGGAAGCTGAAGGATGATCTAGGGCGGATGCTACAATTTCTAATAAAGTGATTCCCCAATTTATCTCTCAAATTGTACTTAGGTTATATGATTTTCAAATGAGAAATGATTTTTTGATGATGGAAATGTAATGGTGTTCCATGTTGGACACTAGTCTGTTATGGAATACCATATTCAATGAATTTATTATTCAATATGTTGTTGATGAAATTTAATTTAGAATAATAAAGCATTATCCCTGATTTCTATGAATGCAGTTATTCAACATGGGGATAAGGTGTATTTTTATCATGGTGGAAATTTTAGTATGTGGTTTTTGGTACCATATGGTATATTGAGTACAAGAAAATGGATTGGAAATCTGATAGCAGTGGCCTAGATATGTATTTTCTAGAAAGGAATGTGACAAAGGGGAATATTTTAGAGGGTAGGTAATGAGGAATAACATCCATGGGGAAGTATTTTACTTTTATTAGGATAGGATTTTTTTCAACTATAGTAGGAGGGAGTTGTCAGTGAGTTTATTGTGGGTATCAAATAAGGGGGAGGGTTTCATGTGGGGGTAAGGATTCATTTTGGGGTTTTCAACTAGATGTTATAAGGATCAAACCTTGATAGGATTCAAAAAGGCTCTGGGAAGTGGTATTCTACGGTTTTTCACTTATTTATCTAATTATCCTACATCATCCTATTGTATTCCTCTTAAAGTTTTTATATTTTTTATACCAATTCATTGTTTACAGATGATTTTTTTATATTCTATCTCTCTTGAACACTAATAATCCTAAAAATTATATATTATGAAATTATAAAATAGTGAATAAATTATAATATTAATCTTAATAGTTGAAGTTAACTTCATATGTATCTATTTTTTACAAAAAGAACTCATGAAACATGCCCCAAAAGGATTTGGAACTATGTTTAAATAAAAAAATATAGACATTGAATATAGATTTAGATATAAATGAGGAAAAATGAAAATGATTACTGATTAATAGTGTTTGATGCCTACCAAGATAAAAAGTTAATGTTGTGAAACTTTTCAATTTAGGAATTATTATACCATGGAATATATGGAGAAACATAAATTTTACATTATATTTTTAAAATTTAGGATGCTTCTTCGATTATAAAAATAAATAAATCCTTACTTTTGAATGTAGACATATTCTTTAATATCCAATAAAATCAATCAAAATAGTTCAATTCATATTAGTAAAATTAAATAATATTAAATGGAAAATTAATAACAAACATATCAATATAATATAGAATATAAATACCTGAAATAATGGTATGATTGATTAAATTTAAACCACTCCTATTTAACATAAAAGTTATCAATATATTATAATATAGATCATTATTATTAATAAATGTATTTCAGATTTTATATGATTTTGATAGTATAATGGAATTTATACTTTATGAGATGGGGTTCGTTAAGGTAAATAATTAAATTCTATTTTTATCTCTTATTTTGTTAAAAATAATTCAAAAATCAGAGTATATAAACTCATTGAAATACACCGTAGAACATATATTGAATATATAATAAATGAAGAACAAAATCAATATTAATTAGTTATGTGAACAGTGAGAACCACATAGAAGATTATCTTGATGTTTTTAAACTTGTCCAATAACATCTATTTTAACTGTGTATCTCATGATAGGGAAATTAACATTTTTAACTATAAAATAAACAAATGTATGATGTGGTGAATAAAATAATCTAAATGAAGTTACAATTATAATACTGAAAATCTAAGATGATAATTAAATTAATAAATATAATATATTAAGTCCAAAATATTTTTCAAAGAAAATATTTCATAAATTAAACATTATAATATTCATATGGAAAGTTGTTGAATTAAAACATACTTCAGTAGAGTTATGACACTGTAGAGATTTAGTTGTTAAATAAAATCATAGAATATGAAATATATAAAAGGAATGATTGAAAACACTATTATAATTAGAATGTAGATTGAATAATGGGAATCAAGGGGTTGAATGATAGGGAAATGAATGGACTTTAGAGATATGAACCATATAGATTTGTTTTTCTCAACTGCTATGAAAAATATGAATGGATTGAGATCATACCATTGATTCTGAGGAAGACTCAATATTTTAAGTAAAATTTGAAACATTATAAGGAACTTTAAAAATTATTGGATGTTGAGTTGAACCATTTTATAATCATTTATAACATTACAACTCCATTCTTTTAGAAAAGCTATCAATCTCTCTATTTTTTAAACTTTCTACATAATATAAATGTTATGATACAAAAAAAAACATGCCAAAAAAATTTAGAAATAAAATAAAACATGCACATTATTTATCAAAAATCAAAAAAACATGATAAATATATAATTTCATAAGTTTGAGATAATAAGAAATAAATAGGGATTCATGTTTAAAATCAAATAGTTTCATATACTATTGATAAGTTATAGTTGATCAACTCAATTAGTAAATTAAATATGTGTACAAATGTTTTAAAACTAAATCATAAGGAATTACATTTACAAAATAATTAAAGATGGTTAGAATGGTGATAAATATGATTTGATAATGATGTAAGTAAAAATTAAATATGAATGATCATTTTTTAAACTTTATTTCTTCAAGAAAGCAGCCATAGTGTCTAAAGACATGGAATTATTAGGTAATTGGAAGATGAAATTATGCCTACATGGATCAAAATACTAAATTTTAGGATCTAACTTCTCTACCCCATGATCGATCATTGATGAAAGAAGGTGATTAAGCCAGATAAATATTAGGCTAAACCTCTTTATCGCTACATTGGGCTAGAGGGAGAGGTTGAAAACATAGATGATGAGGGACATGATGTTTTGGTAGAGGATGGTGAAGGAGATGTCAAATACCGAATGAATGTAATTGAGGATAGGAAGATAAGGGAAAAGGTATGACCTAAATTACTTGGGGTAGCCAAAAATTAAGATAGATACACTAGTGAGGCAAGGAGAGAAAACTTAGGGAAGGATCCGAGCATAGAGACATAATAGAGATGAAGATGACTTTGTGTGAGGGTTTTACAAGAATGGATTGACGATATAGAATGTAATATGGATATCACAAGGGAATGTTTGTAACCATGTTAGAGGTTTACAATGATGGTTTTTTCGACACATGGAGGGTAAAAAAATTAAATTGGAATCAGGGTATGAAAGGTATCATGGTGAGGGAGAGAAGGATTGAATAAGGAGGAGGGGTGGGTAGTTTTGAATAAATTGTTAGAGGTGGACACATAAGGATGTCTCTAAGGGATCCATATATTCATTTAGTCACGTCCTATAGTATAGTTAATGGATATGTATATATATGTTTGTTTGTATACACACACACACATATAAATTTATATATTTATACTTAAATAAAAACATGTATACATAATAGTATGTATTGAAATTAAACCTATATGAGTTTTTTATACCCCCACCATTGGTGGTGGGGTGTTTAGGGTTTTGGGGGTTAGGGGAAGATCATGGGGTCAAGTCCCCAATCCAACATATTTATTGCAATTTTTTCCCTGCATTCTATTCCAATGTGGTAGATGTAATTGACCTTATACTTCTATATGTGATTTTTTATATACTTATTGTATATATAATTATATTTATATTTTTATATTTTTATTTATACATGTATATTTATTTGTTTACACACATATATTTATATATTTACAAAGAAATATTTAATTTTTTACATATCTATGAATATATATATAATATATATAATTTTATTTTTATATACCAATTTTATTATATGTATGTATTTTGTAATGTAATATAAAACATTATATTCATATCAATTATTTTATATACCTTATAAATGTATGTATTATAATATATAATTATATTTTTTAATTTTATGCTTTATATAATTTGCGTATGTAAAAAATGATACATTATATACATACATTATGTGTATTTATTTATTTATTTGTTAAATTTTAATATTGTTGAATAAAATAGGAGGAATATGAATAAAAAATGGATGGATAATATTCATACTGAAAAATATAATAGATATGATGTTACTTCCTTGTGTTTATAATAGAGCATAGAAATTACCCTTCTCAAATCAATTAATTTGTGTTTATGTTGTTTTTATTGAAGAAAAAAAATTCCAGCTGAGTTGGAAGAACACCTTATTTTTTCATAGATGAGATCCAAGTTGTAAATGCTTGAGGAAACATAGAAAATAACTGAATGAAGCTAGTAACTATGATAGCATTGCCCTTTATGGATCGCCTGATATGAGTACAACCATCAATAGTGATGGATATCACATTGAGGGAATAACAATGATAATTGAAGTTGAAATTTGATATTTTCCAAAGTAATTTGAGAAGATAAAGAGCTATGAAAATATTTCATTGTATAATTTTTTGTAATAAATATACAACATTTGTATCCATATTAAAGCTATATAATTTGAAATATGGAATGGAATGGTGCGATACTATCTTTACATAACTACTTTATCCCTTAAATTATATGTTACCATAAAATAATGATATTTCTTGTCAAATATGTGATGTTAAACGAATTTTATGTTCAATGGGTATAATATCTAAAAGAATACATGACTAATCAAATGAATGAGATGCATCTCAGAAGTTATGATATAATTATACCATAAGAGGCATACAATGAAAATGTTGGACTTGATCATAGTGTACAATAAGGATTATGATATGGATACATGTATATGATCAATGTCACATCTTCCCTATTAGTGACCATAAATTATTAATCAATAATATTGATTCAAATATTTATATACATTCATGGTACATTTTCTGATGTTTTCAGTGAATATATGACTCCAACAGGACATGTGTTATCATAACACATGTTGAATTCCATTACATGAAACATGGTGATCCAATATCTCCATTTAGTTAAGAGAGTCTACAAAAGGGATGGGATCCCCCCATTGATGTATATTTCAATACTTAAAAAAATAATCCAAATCACTATTTATCCTCAGGTTCTTCATTCATCTTTAGCAAGGAAATTTATAGAACACCTATGAATAATCAAATCCCTATCATTACAAATGAGGATCGTACGTTGATTTAATCCCATAAAATTTTTGAGCCGTTTGGATACTAATACTTAGTAATCATTATAATGAATGCACCATCAATTAATACAAGATATAGCTTTTGATAATGAAGGTGCACCATTATTTTGTATTCTTCATTTACATGTTGATTTTTTTGATGATATATTTGTGATATCATAGGATTGCTTCCACTTTCAAGATCATTAGATGATCTCTCAAATCTAAAAATGATAACAAATCCACTTGAAATAAAAATTCACCATTTTTATACTTTTTTTTCAAATAATTTGATTTTAGTAAGGTGTTTAGGTCTATATTGCAGTGTACAATATATATAATTTCTTCTATTTTGGCTTATCAATAGTGTACGATTACCAATATCATGGGGTATGATATATCAAAGTCCCATGGATTTATACTACACTAGAAGATATGATTTTTGATATCCTAACTTTGGATCAAATCAGGAATTTAAACAAAAGTAGAGTGATATATTGTATCAATGATATAAGAGATATTGTCAAATAGTATTGGAACCATATGGAAATTCCAATAATAATAAGTGATATCAATTAAAAATTATTATTTATAATCTCATTATGATTCATAAAATATTATATATCATAAATTTTTTTAACGAAATTAATATTTTTCTATAATTGATTATAGTTTATATGTTTTTTTAAATTTCAGTATTAGGCACTGTATATAGTTGTTTTTATACCTAAATTGAATATAAAGTTCTCATATTTGTATCTCATGTCTTTAAATTAAATAAAATGTTTTTTTATTTGTTAATGTGTTTGAATATTCATATTTATGAAGTTTTTATGAAATTTCGATATTATGGATGCCTTAATTATGTGGTTAGATTATTATTATGAATTTAATGTGAGTAATAACATGGTAGGTCTGACAATATTTGATTTAGTTGTCAATTACTTAGACCATGGTTTGAAATTAAATTTATTAGATTTAATTTAGTTATTGAACTTATTTTATATATGTTAGATATTAAACTTATGATATATTGGATTTGGTATTGAGTAAAGTTTCCCTGAATAGAAATATTTTGGACTGGACTTCCCACTAGCCTAGAGGCTTATTCCTTGTTTTATAAAGGTTTAGGTCGGTTATCTATGGATCCAGGCTTACTCATATAGAGTTTTTTAATTTCATAAAATTATAAACCATTACATGAAGAGTTCATATAAGTTATAAATAATATTCATTTGGATATGTTTAAATACTTTTAACTCATATTTTTTGTTAGTTACAATAAAATATGGGTTGTGTAAAGAGTTACACATTAATATGGTGAAAACATATTAATTTGTTGGTTTGAATATGGATTCCAAAACTAAATAATTAAAATCATTCATAAATAAAGGTATAAACATGAGATGATAAATATTTTATGATATTTAATATTTATTGACTTAATATGAATATAACTTATTTAAAATATGTTATATTTTAAAAAAACCATAAATACAATGTATGAGATTCAATCCAAAGTAGAACATTTCAAGAACATGATCATTCAGTGTGGTTGACCATAACAGTTAGGTGCACATGGATTATCTTGTGTTAGGATATAAAGTAATGAGGTTACCTTAACCGTTAGGTTCCTTTTTCATGGTGTTTTATTTTTCATACACTTAGCTGGGAAACCCTAATAATTATGATACTAGGGGAATATAGTTGAGTGAATCCACATGATGTATGTTGGTAAAGTGTTGTTCAATCTTCTATCCATGATTAATAATTGATATGATTGACTATAGTATTCCATTACATTTAATCACAAATTATTTACATGGTACCTAGTGTAATTCATGATGAAATATAGGTCTTGGATCCCTTAATCAGTATGCTTTATGGGGAAATAATTTTTAGTGGGAGTATTTTCATTAAACTTTTTTAATTAAATGATATAAAACATGAGACTCAACAGTAGATATGTATTTTTTGTATATTATATAATTCATCATGTATATAATTTTTAGATCTCTTATAGGTATAACCTATAAAATATTTACATTGGTATCCAAGGATTATAAGTATTGTCAAAGAGAAGAATTCTAAGCATTTAAATATAAATATTATAGAGATAAATTTCTCCTTCTCCAATTAATGGGTATTATATATTGGGTGTACATAACAAATTTACAATAATAAATGCAGACATATAGATATAATGGAATTTAATAAAGAATAATTAGATCTATGTATTGGAAATAGAGCACGAGTCTTTGAATTGTAAGATGGAACTTATGATCTTAGCTTACCCATGGTATTAGTTCTGGAATTGGAAAACTATTATTATTTTCCCTACATAAATAGAAATCTACTTTACATGACTAGTTTATAAAATAAGGGATTTTCCCTCATTATTATGAACAAGTGTTGTTCTTTATTTATGAATGAAATGTTTTATGGAATCATAAATATGGTAAAATATTTATATATTCAGGAAAATGATATTATTCTATTTAAGATTTAGAATAAGAAATTCAAGGTTTATTCTAACCCCACCTATCTTTGGAATTTTATCCTTAAACATGTAAATCATAAACACATGTAAAGAACCTATAGATATAGAATGTTGGATTCATTCAATTATAAATAATTTGATATTTTTTATTCTTATTTATTTGAAAAAATAACTGAAACACCCATTATTGGAAAAGGTGAAAGGTACATTGGACTATTGGATCTCATAAATAATAATGTATGTGGACCAATGAGTACTCAATAATGCGGTTGGATTAGGTTATTTTTTAATTTCATTTATGACTTTAGTCGTTATGGTTATTTGTTTTTTATGAGACACAATTATGAAAATTTAGAAAAGTTTAAATAGTTTCAGAACAAAGTAAAATTAAAATATAAAAAATTAGTAAAATTATTTTACTGGGTTTAGTGGTAAATAATAAATCTAAGAATTCATTGATCATATGATAGATTATATAAATGTTTTAAAACTCACACCTCCAGGAAAAGAATAGTGAATCATACCCTATTAGACATATTTCAATCAATGATGTGTTAGTGTGAGCTTTTTATTTCATTCTGGGTGTATTCTCTACAAACTACTACATTCTTATTTTAGAAAATTATATCTAAATTAGTCATAAATACACCACATATAAAATAATGAATGGGATAAATTCCAATATGTATTTTATGAAAATTTACATTTTTAAAGAGTATGTTTAACATTTGAATTTTGATAAACTCAACACTAAATCCAAGAAATTATTATTTTTGTACCAAATAAATAAGGGAAATTATTTTTATAATACTATTTAACATAAAGTTTTTGTTGACTGGAGTGGTATTTTCCTTCAAAATGAGCAAGTATGTCTAGGAGAATGTCGGAGGAAATTTGAACTTGGTGAAGTTCAAGACCAAAAAATAGAAAGTTTCCCTGGAATGAAATCATTTACATAAATGTTTTTGGAAGAAGAACCATCTCAAGATATACAAGAACCATGAATGTTAGGTAGAATTCATCAAGAACCTGTGAGATATAGATTTCTTGAGGAAAATGATAATGAATTAATGTTCATAGGTTATGAAGCTAATACCTACCATTAGTCCATTTAGTTTAATAATTCTAGGATATTTATAAAGGCTATAAAATCTGCATTGGACTCCATATACACAAACCAACTTTAGAACGTAGTTGACACACCAGAAGGGGTGATACCCATATGGTTAAAGGGATTTTTCATTTCGAAAATAGATAGGAATGGTAGAGGTTCAACTTATAAAGAATTATTAGTGGAAAGGGGTTACAAATAAATTCATTGTTTTGACAATGAAGAGACCCTTTCACATATTATGATGATAAAGTCAATTCAAAAATTATTTTCCATAGAATATCATTTTTATTATTAGATATATTAAATGGATGTCAAAACTGATTTATTTAATGATAATATAGTTGAGGATTTTTACATGTTATATCTAAAAAGTTTTTTATGTTTAAAAATAGTCTTCTATGGTTTTCAAGTTTCAAGAGTCCATTTATGGATTGAATAAATCTTCACAATGTTGGAATATCTAATTTGATGATGTTATCAAAGAATTTGGTTTCATTAATAATGTATATGAATCTTGTGTATACAATATGATTAGTGTAGGTGTTATAGTATTTCTTATACTTTATGTGGTAGATATAATTCTTATCAAAAATTATTTCCTAACATTGCACTCTATAAAGATTTGGTTCGGAAAATTATTCTCAATGAAATATATGTGTGAAGTAGAATATATAATGGGTGTAATGATCTATAAAATTGATCCAATAGGTTTTTTGGACTAATTCAGAACACATATATTGGTAAATTATAAAATTGTTTTAGAATGGAGAAAAATAAAGGTGGACTTTACCAGTGTTTCATGGAAGAAATCATAGAAATATTTAAGATCCTTCTGAAGAGTTAAAAATGAGGGATACAATTCATTATTCATATTTCATAGGATCTATCATGTATTTAATATTATATACTTGACACAATTTTGATTATGAATTGACAATTATAGGCATATTCCAATCCAACACTTGTGAGAGTCACTATATTTTTGTTCAGAATAACCATATGTACTTTAGAAGAACAAAGGATAATTTTTTCATTTTTGGAGTAGAGGGTAATATTTGTGTTAGGGGATACACCAATTCTATTTTCCCATATAATAAAAACGAAATGAAATTTTCATATGGATTGGTTTTATTCCTGAATGATTATGGTATTAGTGTAAAGGTTTTCAAACAATCCATTATAGGAGACTTGATAATGGAGGTAGAGTACATCACTACATTAGATGCCATAAATGAATATTTTTGGATCAAGTTGATTTCTAAAATTGGGTTGGTTTCTAACACTATGGGATGAATAAATCTTTACTACGAAAATAATAGAGTTATTGCTCAGGATAAGAACCTTGGTCTCACCAAAGGACCAAACACATCCTTTAAGAATACCATCTCATTTAATACATCATTGGTAGGGGTAGTGTAAAGATCTGACAGGTGACTATATAGGAGAATGTAATAGAATCATTAATGAAACCATTATCATTGTAAAATTATGAGGGTAATGCTGAATATCTCATTATAATATGTATGAGATATTAGATTTAATGGTTGTAAAATATATCCTGATTTTATAATAAATGCAATCTCTATTTATTATTCATTCATGTGTGCTATACTTTATATTACAAGAATATTGGAATGATAAAATCTCCACAAATTAAAACTTTGAGATATCCCTAATAGATAATCATCATGGACTATTGTTGGCTATGGTGATATGTTAATATTAACATTAGTAGTGCAATCGTGAGATAATAAGTACATACATATTATTTAGACTGACCAACCAAAGTATATCTCAAGAAATATCATAAAACCATCAATATACATAGGTATGTATATTTATTTTGAATAAATTTAATCTCTAGTTGGGAAGATACTTTACATGATAACCTTAATACATTAATAAATTTATTTCACAATTTTAGAGACTTAGAAAATTTTTGGGTGGTTGGGTATTACATACCATGTCATCAGTTAGAGATAACCCAAGATGGGATTTTCAACTTGTATAATGAGAAATGAAATTTGGGCCCTTTATTGAATTTTATTGAGGAAGTTATTGGATATTATTAATTGATTAACATTTTATGTGATCATATTCTATATGAGTGACATGCGATGTATTAATCGATTTAGATAGTCTTTTTTGGAGAATCAACAATGAATGATGTAGAATATACTAGATTAACATATCCTGTGTTTAGTGGTCACTAGATGTCAAAGACACTGATTATACATGTATAAATATGATGTATATAGGTAATCATATAGTGTAAATGTTTGTATATAAATATGATTATGTTTGATCAAGATCGCGCCAAACCCATTATTAGCTTGAGTAGCACTAATGATTTACTAGAGAACAAACATTTAATAAATATATGAAATCATTATTTCATATTTTTTCCTCAATGTTATAATGTCTTATTGGATCATATAGTTATCAATTAGAAAAAGGAATAATTTTTTGATTTTTTTTTAAAATGAAGGTAAATTGATAAACCATATCCAAAAGATTTTTTATAGATCTATAATTATTTGTGATGTTTTTCGTAAATTTCTTATAAAATTTTATTTTAAGTGGGAGATTACTGGAAATAAAATAAAGGATGCCATACTATAAAATATCCTCTGATGTCATACGTTTTGATATACATGGGATTCATATCAAATGTTATGTAATATTCATATCATAAGAGGAATATGATGCCACTATTTTTTTATGATAGTGTGTAGTTAGGATTATGATATAGTATTTAGTGCATACTCATTTCCACATCTTCATGATCAGTACCCTATAGTTATGAATCCATTAGAATGATTAATTTATGGATATAAATAATAGTAAATTTTTTAAAGTGTTTAATGAATATATGGCTCCAAAATTACATGAAATATAGTAATACATGTTAGTTATCATTATAGGGAAGCTAATTCTCCACTCTCTCTATATAAAAAAAAGAATATATAGAAGGGAGTGGATCCCCCAATTTATTGGTAAAATGATACATGATAGCCTATGTTTAATATGTCTTCAAATCTTGGTTCCCAATTATTATTCATTAGGAAGGTTCTGGAACTCCTTTGAATAAAAATGTTCTCTCATTATGAAGGATGATTCAAGACTGGTGTAATTTCATCAAAGGAAGAAGTCTTTCATCAACATATTCTTAGTGATCGTTATCAAGGATACTCTATTGAAGAGTAAAATATAGAACTTTCAATAGTAAAGGCAGAACTATATTTTAAATTATTAATTTATTTGTAGATTTTATTGATGATAGATAAGACATATTATGGGTTTTCATGTGATTACATGTTCATGAGATGATCTACCAAATCCATATGAAACTTCATCATCTATTAGACTCTCCTCAGTTGAATAAAATTGATCTTAACTATGTTCAATTTGAAAAGAAGATGAGAAGCAACAATATTTCACTCTCTACTGTTGGAATAAATCATTCTGGTGTATTAATTATCATTAATAGTACATGTCAACCTATGTTGGAAACTTATAACTTTGCATCATGGTTATGTATGAAGAATAAATAAATTATTTTGACTCTGTTTATGTCAAGACCAAAAGAAATTTGTGATGATATTGATGTTTATTTGGCTCAATTAATCAAATATTTGAAATTGATATGTGATTTAGGTGTTATATTGTTTGATCCTCATTGAAATTAAGAGTTCATGTTGAAATCTATATTAATCATGGTGAAAAATTACTTTATACTTATTGAAAATTTTCAGGATATAGCATTAAAGGAATGTTCAGGTGTCACATTTTTTAAGAAGGTACACACTCAGTTAGGTTGAAACATTAATTAAATTAATTAATTCAAGTACATTTAAAATTTTTAAACCAATGAGATAAATACCGATCTTAGAAAACATCATTCAATGTGTATTTATAAGATGGTAAAATACTTTATACATTAACAGGTGATGAAATATTTGATAGACTAAAGGATATTTTCATCATTTTTGGTAAAACCTTTCCAAATAACCTTATGAAAAAAGGTAAATGAAAGAGATTTGATTTTTTAATTATCATGTTGGAATTATTTTTACGCTATACATTTCTTAGTTTCATGAACCTAGAAAAAATATGATTGATATTATTATGGGAATTTAATAAAATAAACTAGAAAAAAAATATTTCATTAAGGAAATGTGATATGGGGATAAGGTAAGGGTTGATTCTAGTGATAGCTGAATTTCATTTTTTCATCCTGTAGTAGCTTAAACCCTTTCCACGGAATATATATTTTTGTTTTTTACTTACTTAATATTGTAATAGATCCTTAGTGGTATGCATAAATTATCAATAATATCGTTTGTATGACTAATATTATGTTAATGGTGTTACAATCACATAAATATCATGTTTTGATGCAATATTTAGTTCATGTTGATTTATGATGCATTCTGCCTAGAAATTTATGACACACATTAACCATGGTCATTGTTCATTTTCAAAGTAGTATGTAGTAAATTTATTTATTAGGATAATTTTCCTAATATAGAAAAAGAAATTTATATCATTTTATGGTAATTGAAGATATTATTCCCACCTTCATCCTTTGATATGATGGGTCACTTGGTTTGAGGGATCTGACTACACTGTCTAATACATTATAGATGGATATAACCCATTTAGTGGTATATGAAGATTTTGAAAAGTCACATCAAAAATCAAAATTATCTTGAATGTTATATTACAGAGTAATATATTAAAAATTAATTCAATGAATTATGTAATGACTAATTTTCTAATGTGAATAACATTGGCCTCTCGAAATCTCATCAAAATTAATGCCTTAGGGTGAAGAAATTAATAAAAATCATCATCATAATTACCATTATAGAGTGAAAGTACGCTCACCTTTATGTTTTATATAATATTATACAAGTTTCACCATATATTGAAACTCAGAATGTAATTATAAGTTATTTTAACATATCAAGGGATAAAATATGGACATTGAATATAAATAATCAATGGTTTATCGTATTATTTTGAGACCATATTTTTAATTATCTTTTTGAAAATCCTAATTGAATTTTATAATGACTCTTGTTGTCAACTAGAGGACAAAGTGTATATCTACTATCTTGTAATGGTTATGTAATTAATAGTTATACATTATATACAGAAGAACATGATTATTTTAATGTGATATAAAATAGTGTAATTACTCATGGAAAAATTAATGCACGTATATGGTACCAAAAATAAAAATTTAATTTATGAAAATATATAATTCTTTCACATTATCAAAAAAAATGCGGGAGTTGGATTATATAACATTATAAGTTCTTATTTTCAAAGTAATATTTATATAATATAAGTGTAGTTAAAATTGATGAATAGGGATTTGTGAAATTAAATTTTAGTAAGGCAGGTTACAAGGATGTGTAGATCATAATGGTATCACAAGAAATACAAGAATTTTATACCTCAGAAGTTGATAAAATAAATTGGTTAATTATTATGTTATCGAGTAAAACAATTGTAGGTGAAAATAAATAATCCATTAAGTATGGACTTTTCATTAAGAAATCATAATTATTTTTCGGTGGTCCAAATGTAGACAACGTCTTTTATGTCAAAATTAACAACAAGGAGGGGGTTTGGATGCTTAATAAATGGTACAAGTCCCTTTATCCTTTAAAAAAATGAGTTCAACCAACACTTAAAATTTATCTAATTAGTTTTTAATATAAAATGTGTTTTTCCATAATTTTATGCATTCACTAATATATTTACATAATCAAAATTAAAATTTTCAATTACATTTTCAAATAATGAATTATCTACTTTCAGATGCTATAGATGTAGAGGAATAATATATTAGCCGTGTAGAATTTTAGTAAATGTCAGATGGTAAAGAATATATGGTTTAAAGAAGATATAAGTGGTCAAACATGATAGTGTTAGGGAAACTTTTAAGGTAGGAAGTAAATGTATAAAATTATAGGTTGGATGGAATGCCCTTGGTCAACATGTTGACCCAAAAAATTCTATATTCA
The DNA here is from genome assembly GCA_963277665.1 of Viscum album. Classification (NCBI taxonomy): domain Eukaryota; kingdom Viridiplantae; phylum Streptophyta; class Magnoliopsida; order Santalales; family Viscaceae; genus Viscum; species Viscum album. The sequence goes on from OY728157.1 coordinate 573,296,518, forward strand.
TTAGTTACATTGGGATCAATATTAGAATACACATATTGATTGATATAGATATGTGGAACAATGTTATTTCTTTATTAATGGAAATTATTTGAGAAAACAGTATGAAAAAAATGAGATATACATTCCATATTTTTCCAAAAAATAAAATAAGGAAATGTTTATTTACACTTCATTATCTGTTATATAGTACTTTTATATTAGAATATTTTTAAGTGAAATTAATACTAATGGTAATTGTAAAGCCTCATTGAGAATTTCCAAAACATCTTTAGAAACATTGTCTTTGGAATACTATGGGGAACATAAAACCCAACTCACCATCTATATACACACATATCATAAACCAAGCCACATAAGATGATTTCATTAGCAATTGGGAGGATATCACATTTAAGGTTCATTTTAATTGGTATAATTTTATTTAATAGTATGTTTATTAATCACTTTAATTCAAACAAATAGTTTATGAAGAAACGAAGGAGTATATAACATAAATAAAACTCATTGAGACCACATACCCCTACAGTAAACTATGTATGGGGTACACCTTACTTGAATAAAAAATATTATGTATTTTAAATCAATAGTAAAAATTTAATTTGATATTAAATAGAAACATAATTATATTCCTTTGTTTATATGTTTATTTATGAATAATATTCTCAAGACACTTTCATCTTCTGTAATTTGTTATGGAATGAGTCTCCTTTAAAAAAGAGGGTAAGTAATAGATGAAACCACACAATATTACGGGAATCCTATATAAGTATGTCATAAGAGAAATTTTTTCGTCTTCATAAAAGTATTACATAATAATGAATACTTATTTTACTATATTTTTCATTCATTTTAAAAATAAGAATATCCATATACTATAATAATTGAATAAATACTTTTACTGGATTTTAAGCATCCAAAATAGTATTCTCACATTTAAGGTTCCAGTTTTAGAGTATCACCTCAAGCATAATTTGAGAAAGCAATCACAGAGGGGGATATAGATGAGAAAATAGAAAACATTCCGGCCGAAATAGATGATCTAATAAAAAAATTAGTTAGCAGAATGATGTGATAAACTAGTTTCGTTGAATGGACTAACAATAAGAATTAAAACATTAGGGACCACAACATAAAGATCCACCCCCAGTTTTCCAGCTACCCAGTCCCCTAAAAATCTTACCATGCCCAAGGAAATCAATTTTTTTGTAACAATATCTACTAAATGTGAACAATAAAACAACTGATACATTTTATTTATGAAAACTCTTTAGGGTAAAATTTATTGTGGTTTATATCATTCAACACTCACTCATCACCATTTTGTGAGAGGTGCAGTATAAAATATCTAAGATAATATTAAAAGAAATAAATATATTCCAATAGATAAAATGTGTGTATGGATTCAAATATATCATGAGGTGAGAACCAAGATTCTTATTCCCCTTAATTATCTTGATGTTCACATGATCAAACATTCTATTTTAACATTGTATCATGCATTTTTAATCTTATAAACATACATAATGTTATTGAAGTATATCCTTTCCATAAATTTTTATATGAAAAAACATTTTTCAATTAACGAAAAATTGTTTAAACTATGGTGTTTTAATATAGGATAAATTTAAGGGGAATAGAATGCCATGTCATGAAAATCTAAAAGATCCACTAATAGATATAAATGAAATTCTGATATTACTTTTACCCCAGCAACTATACACCCTCAATTATTAATTTGTCATGTTTATATAGATACAATTTTTAAAAATTGTAATAGATAATTCATTGAATTCAAATAAAAAAAATTATGGAAAGGCCATTATTGACATGATTTTTCTTGAGAATGTAAATTATGTTTTAATGAATTAATTTCCAAGAGTATCAGTTGTGAATTTATACATGTGGTTCTTTTCTATAATATTTTTTCCAAATAAAATGGATACTATGTTTGTTATAGTTTAATAGTATTATTATTTTATATTGGAATATATATCACACCAAATTAATCGGAACACCCGTCAAAAGAAATTTTTACTCATTAGTCCTCATGCCACTTCTATAGAAAAAAAACATCAATGGATGAAGTAGAAATTTTAGTAGGATCACACCACGTAGCTGTGGTATTTGAAAAGAAAAAATATGATGGAATCTTCTTAAAAATAATAATTCAAGCGTAAAACATTATACTCTAATCATATACAGTATATTTTCATTTGCTCCATTGATTATTACTTGTTGTTTTTTAAGAATCACTAGATTCCAATTATAATAAATTTGGATACTCTAAAGATATAATTTTTGGATCCAATGCATAAATATCCAAAAAAACGTCCACACCTGATATCCCTTATAAATTTTAAATACACTAAATTCGACATTTTATAAATAAAATAAGAATTAAATTTTTTATATTAATTTTTAACATTAATTTTTTATTATATAGTGATGCTTATTTATAATAAAACCCATGGTATGAGGGTGTAAAATGTGGATAACAATCCTATATATTTTTATAAAGAGATAAATTTTATTGTATATGTGATCATATTTCACTATCAAAACATATCTCAAAACCAATTACTATTTTGTTTCAATGTTTCTATAGTGTACAAAAAAAGTAATAACATCGATTGTGGTAATTAAATTTTTTAATTTATGAAATATATCATATCCCATCCACAAGCTACTATCCTTGAAGTGGTATTTCCAATAATAAATAAAAGTTCATTTAAAATATTTATTAACTATTTTTTTCTATATTTTCCTAGTTCTATGAGGATTTACAATAATCCAAATAATGAAATGAGTTAATATAATTGTTTCAAAATAATTAGTTATCTTACATGGTGTACGAATATTTACAAACACCATGAAGAGGTTATTTTCTATCATGTTTGTAATTTTTTTTAATTGTAGAGAATATGAATAGTTTTTTTCTCTACTAATTATTTAGTTAATTTTATTAACATTTCAAGTTAATTTCATGGATAGGTATTTTATAATTTATTGGTTTCTATCTTAGTAGGAATAAAATAAAGTATATAGAGTTTCATTTTAGTAATGGATTGGATAATAATGTTTTGAATGTGATATTGGAAGAAAAAAATATTTCAAAATTTGATCATATTTAATATTTAGGTTGATTTATACATTGCAATAGAGATATTAGTGTTTATGTCTCTCATTGGATCTAGACTGGAAATATAAAATAGAGAAATTCTTAAAGGGTGGAGGAGCGTATCAACATCACCCACACATGGAGAGAAGGAAATATATTGTATGATTCTATTTCTTTTCATTGGTGTTACATTTTTTATGTGAATATTTTCTCATCTCATGAGATCCATCCACTGGAAGGAAAATGTTTTTCTATTTTTGATGTTCTAGGTGTTCATTTTTGTCATCATTCATGATTATTTGTTTTCATCTTTCAATCTATCTCATTAGTTGACCTGCTTATTTTTATTTAATAAAGATATTATTTTATAAGAACTTTTTATTATATAAGAAGGTTCTTATACCAATTATTCTATATAGAATTGAGTTTCGGCCCTTTGTGAGAAACTTTTAATAAAAAAATAAGGGTTGAAAAGATGTAAATGTTAAGATAGAAATGATGGCATACTAAGAAGGATTAGAAATGAATTTGTTAAAGAGAAAATTTGAGTTGTTTTTATTGAATAGAAGATGACTAAAAATAGATTAGGTTGGTTTGGACATGTTAAATGAAGACATAGGGATACACCTGCATATATAGAGAAATTAATAGAAAATTTACTTATTAAAAGGATTATAGGTAAACTAAAAGTGCATATTTTCATTTTAAAAGTGAAATTTTAGATAAAATAGCATTTCACATAATCAAAACAAATAAAAAACATTCATATGTTATTGATACTTAATAAATATCTATAATTTACATGTGATGTGTAGGAATTAACCAAATTTCATTCCAACACATGGTGTGAATGTTATGACGGAAAGTGAGTGTCTTTATTGAAAAGTGAAATTTTAGTTTAAAAAGTGTAGTATATACTCAAAAGTGCATGTTTTCATTTTAAATGTGATATATTAGTTCAAAAAAAGTGTCACATACTCAAAATCAATACAATTCACTTGAATCTTTTTGATACTTTAGGTAAAAGACTGAAAATTTGTTTTTGATGTCTAGGAATAAACCACATATCATTTTGACACATGTTGGGGAAGTTATGATTGAAACTATCTATTTTTAATTAAAAGTGATATCATTTTTTAAAACTCACATCACGTACTCAACCCGACACAAACACACTCAAATTATCTTGATAATCTATGAAAAAAATTATAATTTATTTTTTATGGGTAGCAATTAATTGAATGTTAATTTCACACATTATGTTCCCAATAAAACATAATATGTATCTTTTTATCTTAAAATTGAAAATGTAGTTAAAAACACGAATATCTCCCTCAAAAATGAGAAAACACACTCATATTTTCTTGATAATTTTTGAAAAATATTGATCATTAATTTTTGACATTTTGGATTTAACTACATGTCAATCTGAAAGATTATTTGACTATCCTGATTGAAAGTGAGTGTTTTCATTTAAAAGTGATATTTTAGATCAAAACATGAATCACATACACAAAATTTATCAAAAACTATTTTATTTTATTGATAATTTAGTAATTATATTGAAATTTTATTTTCGAAATATAAGAATTAAAACATATCAATATGACACATGGTATGATCATTATGATGAAAGGTTCGTGTTTTCATTTAAAAGTGACATTTTAGTTGAAGGAACACATCACAAACTCAAAATCGGAAAAACAAACTCAAATATTTTTGAAACATTATAAAAATACGTATAATTAATTTTTAATTTGTAGGAATTAAATATACATCAATTTGACACATGATATTTCCATTGTGATAAAAATAGAGAGTTTTTATTTAAAAGTAGCATTTTAGTTCATAATGAGAATCACATACATTAAGACGAGTAAACATGCTGGTATTTTCTATATGCACTATGAAAATGATCTAAAATTCCTTTTTGTCATATATGAACTAATCCCATGTCAATCAACACACGATGTTTCATTTATGACAAAAATATCATTAATTTACTTTAAAAGAGAAATTTAACTTTAAAAATAGTGTCACATATTCAAAATCAAGACAACATTATTATATTTTCTTAATGCTATAGAAAAAAAATTATACATTATTTGTGACATGTAGAAATTGACTACATTTCAATCCATCACACAGTGTGATCTTTATGTTTGAAAGCATTTATTTTCATTTAAAAGTGACTTTTTAGCTCCAAATGTGAGTTACATATTAAAAAATGAAAAAAATATCTCATATTGTCTTTATAATTTATAAAAATGATTTATTATTCAATTTTGAGATTTAGGAATTAACCGTACATCAATCTGATACATGGTGTTTCCATTATAATTGAGAGTTAATGTTTTCATTTAAAAGTAATATTTTAGTTCAAAACATGTGATGCATACGCAAAACCAATAAAACACTACTGGATTATCTTGATAATTTAGGAAAAGTAATTTAATTAATTTTTTATTTTTAGGAATTAATCGCACATAAAACTATCACACAATGTGTCCATAATTATTGAATGTGTGTATTTTCATCTAGAAGTTTCATTTTAGTTCAAAACATTGATCACATTTTAAAAAATTATAAATCACACACATATTATCTTTGATAATTTAGGACAAATATAGATAATTCATTTTCTACATGAATGAGTTAACTTCAAATCAATCCAACACACGGTGTGGACAGTATGATTCAAAGTGAAGGAATTTAGTTTAAAAGTGACATATTTGTTTAAAAACACACCACATCCTCAAAAATTGATAAAACACACTCAATGTTTCATGATAATTTATTAAATAAATTGATAATTCAATTTTACAAGTAGAAATTGACCACACATTAATCTAACACATGATGTGGTCGTTATAAATGGAAGTGTGTGTTTTCAATTAAAAGTGGTATTTTTTTCAAAAAAACATGTCACATAGTCAAAATCATGAAAACACATATGTATTTTCTTAAATTTTTTTAAAAAAATATCAATAATTCATATGGGAAATGTAGAAATTAACCTCCTTTTAATTTGATACATTGTGTGGCCGGTATGACTAAAAATGTGTCACAGATTGAAAATAGAGTAAATACCCTATGACTGTTGTATTACATTGTAATATGTTTTATTTGTGAATTCTGTTATCCTTTATATTTATATATTATGTTTTATCATTAAGGTTTTCATTTTTCATTATTATTCATTTATTTATTATTGTATCATATTTATGTTTTATTTATTTCATTAAAGTATTACTACAATATGTACCCTTTTTAATTCTAAGTACACAGTTCATTATGTTGAATTCAAGGTGGTGTGTTCGACAACTGGAGTGTGAGTAGGATCTACATGAAGGGGGCCCAAGGATAATGGAATATAGGGATTCCGAGTCTTTTTTGAGTTTTTATTTTATTTTATTGGAAATTGTGAATTTTTTTGAAAAATGTCTCGTATCAATGTAATTGTAATGTATTAAAATATTTTTAATTTCAATTACTTTTAGTTTTATTTTATTATTATATAAATTTTTTTGCAGATGACTTTTATCACCACTTGAGATAACCCTGATAAAATTAACTTTTATCTACATCAGATACATCATTGATAAAATCTCATTTTATCATTAACCAGGGGGTTCATCCCATGCCTAGAATAAATACTAATACTTCATTACTCAAGAGTCAAATCCGACATGGTTCCCGATAGCATTAAACTCATATACACATATGGGGTCACATCCCCTACACATGAACTGTTACAGGGACAGTATTACTCAAGGGTCGTGTCCCACCCGATGCTTAAGAACATAAACCTAGTAGAACATACACTTGGGGTAACCAACTCACACAGAACCATATATATATATATATATATATATATATATATATATATCTGTCTGTGTGTGTGTGTTTTTGTTTGTTTCTAGGAATACACCTAAGGTATAATCTCACCGCAGAATATCCCATATCACATATCACATACTCATGTTTTCCAGTATTCCAACCCCCAAACACCCTAGGAGGGCCTCTTAGGCAAGAAACATAAACTTATCACTAAATGCGTAACTCTTCAACTCAAGAAACATCTCCTCATCCAATCATCCTCACATGTGGTTTCCCTTAAGACCATCCTGGTTCCACAAGCGCATCACACTAAACCCATCAGTGACCTCATCTCACCTACTTAGGAATTTATTGGGACCTTTAACCCCATTTCATTCTCTGTTTGTTTATCACCATCAATACTTGGGTTCTAAGTTGACACCCACGATTGAAACTACCTACTCCCTTACATAACCTCTATCTAGGGTCATCATGAAATTTGAGCACCCGCTCAGGTTCTCTGGGCCATACCATAGTTTTTACACCCTACATGGGATCCCTATACGACTTAAAAATCCCATTCAACACCCTTAACTCATTGAAAATAACTTCCCTTAATGCCAACATGATCACATTTATGAACTAATGAGCTTTGAAATCAACACAGTACTGACATCACACTACAGGGATGACCTTGTTGGAACCACAGATGTTTTCTGATGGAAATGGAGTATGTTTTGTGTTTGTTTTCAATCCTCATTGGATGTTCGGGATATTTTCCAGGATAGGGATCATACATTTCAATCGGGAAAACATGTTGAAGGTGGCGTCGTTTCCTAGTGTTTTCCAAATTTTTGGGTCCAAGAATTGGAATAAGGAGAAATGTGTGTTTGGAAAAGGGGGTTTCTCGAGAGATTAAAGGGTGATTAGAAAATTGTGCACAAAGACTAACATGGGATTAGTGTATCAAAATATTAAAAAATAATGAATTGCATGCAATAAATAAATGCGTGTGAAAAATGAGGTTGCATAGAAGAATCTTGCGCACCCAATGAGACCTCAAAAGGGATTTTGTGCACTCAGGAGGAATTTTGCATGCACTGACAAGGACACAATATAAACTTATGCGTAGTGTCATTGATCACTATAAATAGGAGGTTACTCCATGATCGTCTTAATAATTTTCCCATGAAAATATAGTTTATCTACCGCATGAAATATATCTGCAAGAAAGAATTAGAGAGAGTCGATCTTGCACGCAAGGTGGTCCTTTAGTCTAAAAAGCCCTAGTGAACCCTTCTATGTAGTTTCACAAAATATAAGGGTTGTTTAGAAATTAGTGGTTGTGAAAATGTTTTCTTGCGCAACAAATCCCAAATATTTCATGCAAGTTAAGCTATTTCATGGGTGTGGAGTTTTAATCTTCTAACCTGATTTTGAATATTTGGGTTTTTTCTTAGTGCTTTCAAGAGCATCATTTCAGGAATTTGATGAAATAAGTGTCTCATACTAGACAGAGACAAAGACTTCAATGAAAATATTTTAATGAGACCCTCATGTCAATAAACTGAGTTACACTTCTCCCAGTGCAGTGAGCAAGGTGGAGTCGAAGTATGTGTTCTGAGGGACGCAGTGGGTTATCCCTCAATTATTGTAAAGGTAGTTTGTCTGGCATAGTGTGACAGATTCTGAACTCTTGTACTCCAAAACTAGTGAAGATTAGTGGATTTTTGTATGACCAAAAGACTTTTGGTGTATTATCCCTGGATATATCCCTTTGTGGAGAACCAAGTAAAAGATTTGTGTGGTCTATTTGCATGTGATTGTTTAATTGTTGTTCATATCTTTCATACAGATTTAACATGTTCCAACTAATGTGGGAACAAGATCCGTCACTTTAAAAGAAAATTTGGACACCCTCATTCCCCCATCCCCTCTCATGGCGTTCCGAGGTCATACAGGCCTAATGCCCATCTCCCTTCCAAGTCATCCTAGGTTGGTCTTGTCATGCCAAACCTTCCCATAACTTATCCAAGTATTCCCAATTGGTTACTCATATAACAATGTGAGAGTAACACTCTCCCCACTCTTTAGTTATCTAGTCCCACAACTAGAATGTATATAAGAGTTTTTTGTGGCTGATCTCTAGGACTACTATCTTAATCCATCATTCTCCCCTGTATGGGTCTATGAGAACCTATAAATAAGTACTATACAACTTTATCACACCGTTTACACCATTTATAGGTACATATACCATAAGAAACTCATTTATAATAACGTCTTGACCATTGGTGGTTGGGGAATTTATATAATGTTCAGGGGTTCATCATATATCTTCAAACATTGTTTATTTTATACAAATTTAATTTTTTTTTTAATGTTCAATCACACATCAATGCTAAGACATTATATCACATGAAACATAAAAACAAATGTAAACTTTTGGGATATGTTTAGGGACTGCGAACATAATATATGATGTTATTCATTTTATGCAAGCTCATTCACCAATACATAAGCTCATGCAAGCCCTTTCCAAGATCATGTAATCAATCAATCTATTATATTAATCTATAGAATGCAAATTAATTTATTAAAAACATTATATTGAATTATCCAATTTAATTCAAATATGAATAATATCTTAAAAACTCACATGAAAACACTTTCACATCGATACCTCAACCAACCACACCTGGAAGGTCCATGACGTGACCCTGACACCATCCTAAGAAAAAGCCTTATCATCTAGCATTGCATCACCCATTAATGTCATCCAATTTAATTAAAACCCCTATAAAAACTCATAGGGCATCATGCCTACAAAAAAACTATAAGAAAATACATGTGGTCATCCTCTTGAGACATCCTCTATCCATGATGAGTGAAATCCCAACTAAATCATGATCATATCACAAAAAATGATGAAATCATCATCGAAACACTATCCCAAACTAGACCAAATGAGTGGGATAATAATTGGAAACCAAAAAATAGAAGGAATAGGGGTATTATAGCTGAAATACTCATGAAAACTTCCACAATACCCACCCTACAACAAGGGAAATCATGGGGATGAGGATAGTGAAAGATGAGACAACCCTACCCTACCCATGTGTTAAACATGAGAAATACCAAGGGGGTTTTTATTTTAGAAACCCCAAAAATACTATCCTCCCAATTTTAAAAATGACCTTGAACTTGGCTGGAACATTACCATGATGGTCACAACATGAATCCTTCGTATTAAGCCCCACCATAAAACATCCCTTTTAGTTCATGGTGTGACCACCTTGGTAGAGGGGCCTAACACCCCTACACACCCAATTATGGTGCTTTCTTCTCACGTCATGACATTTATTTCTCAAGAGGAGGACGCAACAATTTTCAAATTTCCATTACAACATTACCCCCTATGTTTCATAGAATGATGTTCCTTCATTCAGGTGAGGCCAGTGTAGCCTCCCCAATCACTGCACATTATCCTCTCACACCAATCACAAAACCACTTATGGATGGATGATAAGATGTGAACTATGGGTCATGACATGAACTAAACTCACCCATGAAATTAAAAAAATAAAAATCATAAGGTTCATCATTGTGGTGTGACTGACACCTTCATAAAATAAAAATTTAAATAGAGTCTTTCCCTTCTCCAAAATTGAAAAATCTCATCACACTAAAAATCCCTAAATCATGAAGTGACCAAATTATAAAGGGAAATTAACATAAAAAATGTTAAAAACTCACAATGTACTAAATCCCTTGTCTAGGACACACCTATTATATCATGAATTTATCTAGGCATGCACATAGAACCATCGTGGCACAATATAATATATACTACTAAAATTCTACATAGGGGTCACCTCATCCCCACTTCATCATCTTCTTGATTACTATAAACATATCTCATTTCTCAATATATATCAAAAAAAATCTACTTGTGCTGTTACAACTATTGTAATTCTTATATGAATATCGATTCTCCAAAAAACCCTGGCCAAGAACCAAAAATTCAAGTTTCATTTGAATTTTATAATCTGTAATAATGAGTGTTGCAATACAATACCCACCACAACACTTCTCATCCCAAATAAGTACTTGAAAACATCCTTAGACTTCCAATCCAACAATCAAAATCCACTACTTCTCCTTATCATTGATTCCAAATTGAATCTGATGAGTCCCCTATTCCATGAACAATGTCTGGATACACTCTCTTTTCTTTGAAAATCCCTAATTGATCCTAAAAATAGATCAACCATACTTTATTTGATGTACCCAATGTTTTTCCCCCAAAACATCCAATTTGATGAAAAACACTATTTAGTCCTCCTTCAAAAAACATCTCCTTAAAATTCCCGGCCGTAATCATCGAGGTACTATCACATATCCCTATTACAATTCCTTGTATCCTAGAGGAATCATAAGATCATTTAAACTCCACCACCAATTTACAAATCTAAAATTCAGTGTAGTTCCATAGTTGGATCCCCAACCACCCGCACCAACTGCCATACTCTCACACAAAGCACCGACTCACCTCTGATATGACTCACTTTTGGCTCACATTAATTCTAACCTAAGCCCAATGCCAACATCTGAGTCACATCCAACACCACATCTGAATCTCAAATATGGTTTTAAATGAAAGATCATATCAAAACAGATCATTCCCCCACACACACATCCCTGATCCATCTTTATTATTCTCGAACTAGTCTAACCGTATCCTTTTCCATCACAACAAAATGGTCATACTCAAAAAATCGATATAAAACTCCCAAGTATAGAATTATCCTTATTATCACTCTACTAAACCAAAACACCTTATATTTTTGTTCCACACTCTATCCTTTATTACAAATTATTATTGTATAAGACTATCTCTCTCATACCTAAGTATCAACATGTAACACCAATCACCATCCATATATAGATTACTAGGTATTTTATCTTTCAAACCCCCTAAATTCCATTCAAAATGAGGGTAAAACCCTTCAAAATCAAATAGTGATATCCTCCCTATATGGATTTCCTTATACCACTCTTTGAGTGTAATGCCTATCAGTTTTTTCATCACAGATCAGAAGCTTCTCCCAAGCCACGCTCACGCATCCCTAATGACGCATGATATTTATCTCAAGGACCAACTCTTATCGAATGTATAACAACACATAAATCCATCTATTATGTCACCATATTGACATAAAGGGACGCTGTCTATCTCAGAAAAAACCCATTTTTCCATGGACCATGCATGAATTATCACTAAGGTGTCCAATTCTTGTACGGACCCACTAGGGTAACTATACATCTCTTGAAAGAAGGTACTATGTATCCTTTGTCAGATAATATAAGGCCCCAGCCTTAAACCTTACTTAAATCTTGAGTTATTACAAGATTACACATTGAAGATCTTTTCAGGTTTAGAGTTTTAGAGAATTAGATCATGAAACTTGCATTACATTCCACATTTAAACAAAGTCGTTACATGAAAGAAAGTATTCATTCTTCCCATCAATGGGAACATATTTAAAATATAACACGGATTCTTTCTTGACACATTCTTGACACTATCATCACATCATGTACCTTTCCCTTGACCTGTGAAAAACATTTCAAAAACATGGGATGAGCATAAAAAGCTCAGTAAGAGTTATAAAAATTTGGAAAGGAAACATGAGTTCATATATACATAAGAATGAAATCATACTTTACCCATAAAACAAAGGAACTTTAACATACCTCATCAAACCATGAATAAATCATAGAAATCATATGACATAAAGGTAACTTGAGGCATTCATAACATCCTTACGTAGGGAGTAACCCTCTTGGTTACGTTTGGAATACCCATCACAGTATATTCCCTAAATCTCTTCGGAGAAACCTTAACGTTTCACTCCTTTGCGTTACCCAATGCATTGGAGAGCTATATCGGGCCCACCCGCACTTAGTTTATCACGGAACCACCCGTTCTTCATAAAAATGCCCAAGAACCATAACATAATCATATCATATAAACATTAATAAAGAAACATATCATTTCCACATTTCAATCACAATATAACATTTTAGGATATTGAAATAATGAATCCATTCAAAAGAAACCATTTCCAAAACCATTTAAAACATTTAATAAAGAGATTTTTGAATCAAAGTGTCCCATACTACCTTGAAGGTTTTAACATTTTAAACCATTAATATCCATATAAATAAATCCCTAAAACCATTTTTAAAACATGGATATTAATAATAACAAATCATTAAAACATTTGAAGCGATATTTTGGTCAAAAGGGTTTTTACCAAAATTAGAGACACTTGAATACAATAATTGAGGAATAACATTTAATAATAACTTTATAATATCATTAGAATAAATGGATTCATGATATAATATTCCAAAGGACAATATATACACCATATAAGAGTGAATTGGTGCATAACAACAATGAAGTCTCAATAAGGATGTAAAATGTGATGAAATCCCTTATAAAGAAGGTATCCTTAAATTATGGATAAATCAATATCAAAATTATGTGTGAAAAATATAAATACACCCAATATAATTGGATATTAAGTGTAAAACAATAAAAGGTCATTCACACATATTCAAAGGATGACATATTCAATAACTACATGTTGAACCCAAAGAAATCGAAATTGGGTTAAGAAGTTCCCTTGACAGCCTAACGACGTCACATCAAAATGAGTTGATGAGAGATAAAAAGAGTATCTCATCACTTGGACACAAAATTTACATCATTAAGGATATATGAGAACATATCCCAACATAAAAATATGTAAATTAAAAGTCCCAATAAAAGAAGTCTTTTAAAAAGAGGAGGGTGAAAGGTTCCCTTACCGACTTGGGTATCTTTCAAAACATACACCCCATGAAAGAAAGGCAATAAATCATTGATGTAAATACTCATAAACGAAAGTATATTACACAAATAGTAGAATAATGGGAAGTACATACACCACTCAAAGGAAATTGTGGCAAATGTAGCATAAATCTCACGGGGATAAAAGTGAGATGAAAAATCTCTTACGAAAACTCGACAGCCTAACAGCGCCACATAAAACTTCCAAAAGGATTGATGAGAGAGAATAGGGTCTCTCATCACATGAACATAAAAATTACAGTAGGAGTAATATAAAATAACATCCCAATCATAAGAAAAATGAGCTTAAAAGAAATTACATAAAAGAGTGTACATAAAAAGAAAGAGAGTTGTAGGATCCCTTGCCTCGGGTCCGACTTGACTCGATCGTTCTTTAATCTCCTGAATAATAAACTTGAGTTAATTTATAATTCCTTAAGAACCCTTTTTCAAGTTCATTATTACTTTTATACCACTTATTACCATGTCACAAACATTATGTAATCATTTAAGTTAATAATATTTGTTTTGCCAATATTTGGTTCTTAAGTCGAAAGTGGTCTTCTTACAATTACATGTTGTTCGTGTGGCCAAATGTTTATTATTTCCAGAATTTTATTCATTATGTAGATATCATATATGTAATATATATCCAGTACATGCATGCATTTATAACATTACATAATCATTTAGATGTAAGAAATGAAATGCACCGTTCATGGAGACGTAAGCCGTACGCACGCATGAACGCTACTTTCATTTCTATTTCGTATTTTATAGAATGGAATAATAATGATATAAAGGTATATTATAATTCCAGTATAATATCATATATAATATCATATTTCCATCCTTTATACATCCCACATATGGTATTTAACAGATCAAATCACTTTGAGGGGGCGGTAGTCCGCACTTCCTTAAATGAAGATATCGCGTATACCCATAATGGAAGCCATAAAGGTAAGAAAAAAATGAAAAATACAGAAGCATAAATAAAACATAAACATATTATATATCATATATAAAAATAGTGACATCATAATGGCCACCCTTGAAGGTGTTAAATGAGTATTGAACAATCATCGTTTCGGGAGGCAGAATTTCGCCATCCACGGAAACCGTATGTTCATTAACCATTTGATGTTGTTGTGTGATATTTTAGCTCAAATAAATATTATAACAACAACCTAGTATATTGAAGATACTGGTGTTGTTAAAAAATGTAAATAAAAAGAGTTTAGAGGGTTGGAGAAGCAAAATAAAACAAACGAACAAGAGAGAATGAATTACCTTTAAAAGTGTAACTCCTTTTGATTTGAGCCTAAAGGCTTCCTTTGAAAGGATTTTTCCCAAAGGGAATCCTCTAAAATGAGGAGAGGGATGTGGAGAGAGTAATTGGGCAGGGTTTGGCCGAGCCAAAGGCTTGAGAAGTGTGTGAAATGAGGTAGAGGTGGGGGCCTTTTATAAGAGGAGAGGAGGGACACTTTTGGAAAGTAAGGAAATATTACTTTATTTGAAAATGTGTTTCGGTTTTAAAAGGTCCCACATTGATATAATTCATGGTTAAGGTGATAAGGCTTCTAAATCCACTCATCCAATTGGTTTTTGACATGTGTAGGTTGTAGAGTTTGCATTATCTTTCCATTTTAATTAAATCGTCAAATAATGATGTCATCGCTGCATCATTATTATGTCATAAATAATTTAATTTATTTAATGTCTAAAAATTATAAAACAAATACTATGATATAGGAAATCATTTTATATTTCCAATGACTATTTATAATCAAAATCTGGACTTGTATAACCCCACTTAAAAATTGTTTTCTTAAAACATATTATGTTTGTGTCATTTTCACTTTAACATTAAATAAAAATATATTAATGTCATTTTCCAACTAAAGTGGCTCCATGGGGTCCCCAAGTTGTCCCATGGATTTTATTGGTCGGCCATGACTTACCCAATAGGTGTAGGACAAGTTTCATGGTGTTTTCACATTCTTATAATATCATTTTTACCTTAAACTACACTAATTACCACTAATCGCGATTAAAAACTTAAAAAAGTTACTATTCAACAAAAAATTATTTTAATCTCATTGAACCACATTTTACTTCTTAATGACAACTATGTATGTCGGCTTTTTGAAAATCAAAACACAATTATTGAAAAATTTCATTTAAATGAAAAATCAGTTTTTATAAGTACCACTTAGTGGTTTCACTATTCATCAAAAATTGAGGTTTTTCAGAAAATTACCAAAAATTCACCCTAAGCTATATTTGATATTCCGAATTCAAAAATGAAGTCTATTTTACAAAATTCAAAACATATTAGTCACATTAATTAATTTAATAATTAATTCCCGCTGTCAGAGCAAATAGCGTGTTTTTATAAAACAATAAGTATCAAAAGATTGACACTAGTTTAAGTCTGATTTCAAAGTGAAATCAATTCCAATGACCACTATTGGATTTAATGGTAAATATATTTTATAATTTCAATTTAAAAACAATTAAAAATATTATCTAATCATATAAATAAATTAGATTAAAAATAGGTTTTGAATTAAAACACAACATTCTACACTATTCATTAAAAAATGAACTTTATCGGAAAATACCAAAAAATTACACAAAGTAAAATTTGATGTCCCGATTCTTAATAAGAGTTTTATTTGGTCCAAAAGAATGTATAAGAGTGATCAAAACTATATTTAATGATAGTTCTCCATTAAAAGGTGATAAGTGAACCTTTAGTGAAAACTAGGGCATATACACCTAAAATTTAATTCTTTCCGTATTTTAAGCCTTTAGCTTTTAGTGGATAAATGTAAAAACATTAAAAAACATATATAATCATATTTTAGTTATTTATATCCATTCCCGCCATTATAACGGCTACATGTTAACTACCATTTAAAATAATGTTATTTTATTATTAGAGTGCAACGTAAGATTCCCAAGAAACTCGTTGTTGCGTGTTGGGTACGCCATCGAGCATAGCGTCCCCTTTAAAGTAATATTAAGATTTTATTCACAAATATGGATAAATATCAAAATTTCATATTCATTATTTACCTGGGGTGTTACATCCTTCCCCCCTTTTGGGAATTGCGTCCTCGCAATTTTAAAATTGTGCTTGGAAACATCTTTGAAAGTCCCACATCGGAACAAGAGTCGGTAAAACAATCACTTTAAAATAAAGAGAGATAAGTACAAAGGTCACCCGAGTTAACCCATACTATGATTCCAAGTATGAAAATATGGACATGGAGGAAAAAACAAAGGGTCATGTTCTGATGGAGAGTGATAGAAAACATGTTTAGGAGAAAGTTAACCACGAGAAAATCACAAACTTGTGATGGGTTAAACGGTATTCGATTCCCCAGTAGGAAAAGTTAATAGACAACATTTTTGTTTTAAGTTACTTTTTATTGAGGATTTTATTCATAAGGAAACATAATCACTTATCATATTGACTTTCAGCTTTTATTAAATTCCTTACACAAACTCATATTTTCTCTAAAAGACTAGTATTTAGGAAGACTTGTTCACATTAAGAGTACTATAATCAACTTCTAGAGAATCACCTAATCCACAAAAGAGGACTATATACATCCCATGTATTTAGGCTTTAACCAAAACCAAAACCAAAAAGGATAGTACAAGATCAGATAATCCAGAAAAGGATAACCCTTTATAAAAATAAAATCTATTCTTAATCTCCAAAATTTGTCTAAAAAACCCAAAGTTCGACGAGGACCATTCTATAATCAATTTGTCCATAAAATTCTTCAAAGTAAACAATACTAAGATTGAAACCCAAATATTTGAAGGATTTAGTCACATAGTCTTCCAAGTTAAATCGTAACATTTATCTTCAAACAACATCAGTTGCTCCTAAAGTCCCGTATTGAAAAGTAATTAACCTAATCACATATCCTCCATGATAGGTTAATCATTTTCATAAATAACCCAAAATCATCTTACTCTTAATTAATAAAATCATATAACCAGAAAGAATCAGTCAAACTAACCAGGGACTTCACGTAGTCCAGTGATAGGCGATAAATACCAGTCGCACATTGGTTGTGGGTTCGATTCTCACAGCTTTGTCCGACGCGACGGGTTGTCACACGGTATGCGTGTTGTCCTTTTTTCAAAACTACATAATTCTCAAAACATTCCCCAAAACGAGATAAAATATTCTAAAATATTCATAACATATTTTAACCTCAATTTTATCTCATGCCTTCCACTTCAATCATAACATTTAGTAACCCATAATTTCCTCAAAAGTAAGGATCATATAAACCCAAATGGTTCTTTATAACTATGTCCACAAAAGAAAAGATAACTATTCCTTGGATAAAATTTGCCTATATTAAACATCAGGGTTACACATAATATAAAAAGTCTTCTAATGTAACCCCATCATCAAAAAAGACTTGATAATCTTAAGAATTTCACTATAACTCTTGAAGCCCTTATATGTTGACATCTTACTCATTCAACATTCTTCATGATCCATTATCCATTCCTTTCCAACGTATTCCGAAATACCTCTTTCCTACAAACAAAATCATGAATCACATCCTAAGATTCCAAAATAGGAAAACAATAGTCATGAAATAGTACATACCTTTGATTGGTCATTGTCAGTTTCTTCATCCTCAATAGGAATGGCATTAGGTATTGGTAAACGAACATTTGTACGCTCTTGGTGACCCCATTCACGAAACTTCTTCATAGAACATGTGTTTTCATAATGACCATGCACACCACATTTAAAACATTCAATTGATCCCTCAGAAATAACTTCTTTCCCTTTCCTCGAGTCAACTGGATGCTTCCTTTTTCCATGGCAGGTTCTTGCTTTATGACCTTCATTTTCACAACTATAGCATATTTCTGTCCCTTTGAAACATTTTCCTAGGTGTTTCTTTCCACATCTTTGACACATAGGTTTTTGAACACACATACCTTTATGTTTATTATCTGTACTTCCGTAGGGATTTGTTTCTTGCATATATGATGCCTTAGAGAAAACTCCAAGGTTTAGGTGGTCAATCATGACTCCAGATAGTTGGTTGAGGATAATCAGAAGAGTTCTCATTGCAGCACCCATATCATTCAGTTGCTTGCTCAAAAAACTGTCACAGTTTCCTTCACATCCACTGTTACTTTGGTTCCTGCTAGATCCAGCCATTTACTAAAACCAAAAAAGGTCAGTGTGAGTATATCAACAAAACCATCATGTACTAATTAGGAAGATAAAGACTATGATACACTTACTCGTTCACTTTATCTAAAACTAGGACTCTTTCTGAAATCCTAACCATTATGGTAATGTCACTTATGCTTAAAGAGTACCCTAACCTCTAAAGTTATCTAAACCGACCTTTGATACCAACTATAAGGCCCCAGCCTTAAACCTTACTTAAATCTCGAGTTATTACAAGATTACACATTGAGGATCTTTTCAGGTTTAGAGTTTTAGGGAATTAGATTATGAAACTTGCATTACATTCCACATTTAAACAAAGTGGTTACATGAAAGACAGTATTCATTCTTCCCATCAATAGGAACATATTTAAAATATAACACTGATTCTTTCTTGACACATTCTTGACACTATCATCACATCATGTACCTTTCCCTTGACATGTGAAAAACATTTCAAAAACATGGGATGAGCATAAAAAGCTCAGTAAGAGTTATAAAAATATGGAAAGGAAACATGAGTTCATATATACATAAGAATGAAATCATAATTTACCCATAAAACAAAGGCACTTTAACATACCTCATCAAACCATGAATAAATCATAGAAATCATAAGACATAAAGGTAACTTGAGGCATTCATAACATCCTTACGTAGGGAGTAACCCTCTTGGTTACGTTTGGAATACCCATCACAATATATTCCCTAAATCTCTTCGGAAAACCTTAACGTTTCACTCCTTCGCGTTACCCAATGCATTGGAGAGCTATATCGGGCTCACCCGCCCTTAGTTTATCACGGAACCACCCGTTCTTCATAATAATGCCCATGAACCATAACATAATCGTATCATATAAACATGAATAAAGGAAACATATCATTTCCACATTTCAATCAAAATATAACATTTTAGGATATTGAAATAATGAATCCATTCAAAAGAAACCATTTCCAAAACCATTTAAAACATTTAATAAAGAGATTTTTGAATCAAAGTTTCCCATACCACCTTGAAGCTTTTAACATTTTAAACCATTAATATCCATATAAATAAATCCTTAAAACCATTTTTAAAACATGGATATTAATAAGAACAAATCATTAAAACATTTGAAGAGATATTTTGGTCAAAAGGGTTTTTACCAAAATTAGAGACACTTGAATACAATAATTGAGGAATAAAATTTAATAAGAACGTTATAATATCATGAGAATAAATGGATTCATGATATAATATTCCAAAGGATAGTATATACACCATATAAGAGTGAATTGGTGCATAACAACAATGAAGTCTCAATAAGGATGTAAAATGTGATGAAATCCCTTATAAAGAAGGTATCCTTAAATTAAGGATAAATAAATATCAAAATTATGTGTGAAAAATATAAATACACCCAATATAATTTTATATTAAGTGTAAAAAAATAAAAGGTCATTCACACATATTCAAAGGATGACATATTCAATAACTACATGTTGAACCCAAAGAAATCGAAATTAGGTTAGGAAGTTCCCTTGACAGCCTAACGGCGTCACATCAAAATGAGTTGATGAGAGATAAAAAGAGTATCTCATCACTTGGACACAAACTTTACATCATTAAGGATATATGAGAACATATCCCAACATAACAATATGTAAATTAAAAGTCCCAATAAAAGAAGTCTTTTAAAAAGAGGAGGGTGAAAGGTTCCCTTACCGACTTGGGTATCTTTCAAAACATACACCCCATGAAAGAAAGGCAATAAATCATTGATGTAAATACTCATAAACGAAAGTATATTACACAAAGAGTAGAATAATGGTCAGTACATACACCACTCAAAGGAAATTGTGGCAAATGTAGCATAAATCTCACGGGGATAAAAGCGAGATGAAAAATCTCTTACGAAAACTCGGCAGCCTAACGGCGCCACATAAAACTTCCAAAAGGATTGATGAGAGAGAATAGGGTCTCTCATCACATGAACATAAAAATTACAGTAGGAGTAATATAAAATAACATCCCAATCATAAAAAAGATGAGATTAAAAGAAATTACATAAAAGAGTGTACTTAAAAAGAAAGAGAGTTGTAGGATCCCTTACCTCGGGTCCGACTTGACTCGATCGTTCATTAATCTCCTTAATAATAAACTTGAGTTAATTTCTAATTCCTTAAGAACCCTTTTTCAAGTTCATTATTACTTTTATACCACTTATTACCATGTCACAAACATTATGTAATCATTTAAGTTAATAATATTTGTTTTGCCGACATTTGGTTCTTAAGTCGAAAGTGGTCATCTTACAATTACATGTTGTTCATGTGGCCAAATTTTTATTATATACAGAACTGTATTCATTATGTAGATATAATATATGTAATATATATCTAGTATATGCATGCATTTATAACATTACATAATCATTTAGAGGTAAGAAATGAAATGCACCGTTCATGGAGACGGTAAGCCGTACGTACGCATGAACGCTACTTTCATTTCTATTTCGTATTTTATAGAATGGAATAATAATGATATAAAGGTATATTATAATTCCAGTATAATATAATATATAATATCATATTTCCATCCTTTATACATCCCACATATGGTATTTAACGAATCAAATCACTTTGAGGGGGCGGTAGTCCGCACTTCCTTAAATGAAGATATCGGGTATACCCATAATGGAATCCATAAAGGTAAGACAAAAATGAAAAATACAGAAGCATAAATAAAACATAAACATATTATATATCATATATAAAAATAGTGACATCATAATGGCCACCCTTGAAGGTGTTAAATGAGTATTGAACAATCATCGTTTCGGGAGGCAGAATTTCGTCATCCACGGAAACCGTATGTTCTTTAACCATTTGATGTTGTTGTGTGAGAGTGTAGCTCAAATAAATATTATAACAACATCCTAGTATATTGAAGATACTGGTGTTGTTAAAAAAAGTAAATAAAAAGAGTATAGAGGGTTGGAGAAGCAAAATAAAACAAATGAACAAGAGAGAATGAACTACCTTTAAAAGTGTAACTCCTTTTGATTTGAGCCTAAAGGCTTCCTTTGAAAGCATTCTTCCCAAAGGGAATCCTATAAAATGAGGATAGGGATGTGGAGAGAGTAATTGGGCAGGGTTTGGCCGAGCCAATGGCTTTAGAAGTGTGTCAAATGAGGTAGATGTGGGGGCCTTTTATAAGAGGAGAGGAGGGGCACTTTTGGAAAGTAAGGAAATATTACATTATTTGAAAATGTGTTTCGGTTTTAAAAGGTCCCACATTGATAGAATTCGTGGATAAGGTGATCAGGCTTCGAAATACACTCATCCAATTTGTTTTGGACATGTGTAGGTTGTAGATTTTTCATTATCTTTCCATTTTAATTAAATCGTCAAATAATGATGTCATCGCTGCATCATTATTATGTCATAAATAATTTAATTTCTTTAATGTCTAAAAATTATAAAACAAATACTATGATATAGGAAATCTTTTAACCTTTCCAATGACTATTTATAATCAAAATTTGGACTTGTATAACCCCACTTAAAAATTGTTTTCGTAAAACAGATTATGTTTGTGTCATTTTCACTTTAACATTAAATAAAAATATATTAATGTCATTTTCCAACTAAAGTGGCTCCATGGGGTCCCCAAGTTGGCCCATGGCTTGTCTTGGTCGGCCATGACTCACCCAATAGGTTTAGGACAAGTTTCATGGTGTTTTCACATTCTTATAATATCATTTTTACCTTAAACTACACTAATTACCACTAATCGCGATTAAAAACTTAATAAGTTACTATTCACCAAAAAATTATTTTAATCTCATTGAACCACATTTTATTTCTTAATGACAACCATGTATGTCGGATTTTTGAAAATCAAAACACAATTATGGCAAAATTTCATTTAAATGAAAAATCAGTTTTTATAAGTACCACTTAGTGGCTTCACTATTCAACAAAAATTGTTGTTTTTCAGAAAATTACCAAAAATTCACCCTAAGCTATATTTGATTTTCCGAATTCAAAAATGAAGTCTATTTTACAAAATTCAAAACATATTAGTCAAATTAATTAATTTAATAATTAATTCCCGCTGTCATAGCAAATAGCGTGTTTTTATAAAACAATCAGTATCAAAAGACTGACACTAGTTTAAGTCTGATTTCAAAGTGAAATTAATTCCAATGACCACTATTGGATTTAATGGTAAAAATATTTTCTAATTTCACTTTAAAACCAATTCAAAATATTATCTAATCATATAAATAAATTAGATTAAAAAGAGGTTTTGAATTAAAACACAACATTCTACACTATTCATTAAAAAATGAACTTTATCGGAAAATACCAAAAAATTACACAAAGTAAAATTTGATGTCCTGATTCTTAATAAGAGTTTTATTTGGTCCAAAAGAATGTATAAGAGTGATCAAAACTATATTTAATGATAGTTATCCATTAAAGGTGATAAGTGAACCTTTAGTGAAAACTAGGGCATATAGACCTAAAAATTAATTCTTTCCGTATTTTAAGCCTTTAGCTTTTATTGGATAAAAGTAAAAACATTAAAAAACATATATAATCATATTTTAGTTATTTATATCCATTCCTGCCATTATAACGGCTACATGTTAACTACCATTTAAAATAATATTATTTTATTATTAGAGTGCAACGTAAGATTCCCAAGAAACTCGTTGTTGCGTGTTGGGTACGTCATCGAGCATAGCGTCCCCTTTAAAGTCATATTAATATTTTATTCACAAATATGGATAAATATGAAAATTTCATATTCATTATTTACCTGGGGTGTTACAGATAACATCCCTATAAAATATCCACAAGAATTGTCATTAAATAGAAGAAAATTTGGTTCATCTAAAAAGAATTAAAAAAACAATTATAGTAAAAATCTGCATCGTTGTTTTTGACACATTAAACAACTGAACCCTGGTTATTACTGAAATCAATCGTACACATTCATGGGAAAGTAAGGTGAATCATAAATGCGGAAAATTATGCATGTATAATAGCCTATTTCCTATAGTCTAATATCCAATACCACACTTACAATCCCAAATAAAAAACATACATGAATAAATATCCCAATTGAAATAAAAAAGCCAAGAAAAACAATATGATAACCATGGTAACAAAGACATCCCACCGGAAAAGGTATTCGTGATACACCAGTATGAGGTCTAACATAATATTTGGCATATTCCTCATCCCTATATACCATATCACAAAAATATAAATAAAAGAAAAAGATGGATTTTTACCACTTTGTAATGCATTTTCCCAAGACCACTCAGCTAGTGTTTGTATTCGAGTGTTACATGACCTTAGGTGCACCTCCTTGTATGCTAGAGGTCGCTGACTAAAATTAGGGTTCAAAGTTGTTATCATGGTAATTTCATAGCCTCGTATTAGAGAGACTAAACTAGTGAAAATAACAAAATAAAAATACAACAATAACTAAATTCTGTAAAATCCAATAAAAAGAATCATGCTATAATAGATGAAATGTAGTACATAGTCAAATAATCATACATCATAACCAATCACTCATTAAGATAATCACATATAAAAAGATAAAAAAATAAATAAAAGAAGGAGTCTTTATTACTATTATTGAGTCCCACCTCATTCCCAGTATGTAAATCTGCTTTGAGCTATCAATGTTAGATCATGCAAAACTAGGCATCTTCCCTACCCAAAACTGTAAGCATGAGGTGTTCTTGGGAACCAAATTGCTATGGTTTCTCAATAAGTGTTTGATTAAAACTTAGTATGACACCATTAATGATTTACCTGACATAACTAGTAAATTAGTCTATTCACATGTTCTATTCTTAAAAGAATAAATAAATATAGATGCACAACTATATAAATCATCACCATTCCTCAAGTTCGAAGGTTACACATGTGATCCACTATACCGACTTTGAACAATTTTGGATATCTATGAGCATAATAAAAAATATAATAGGGGTGATATGTTCTAATGTATAACTATTAGAATATCAACCTAGGTTGACCTTATCTTGTCCTACAACCATGAAAATATCTAACAAGGGGGGACCAAGTCCCGCCCTAGATCCATGGGAATATCTACGTAGGAGGAAGCATATCCTACCCATGAACCATGATAATATCATGTACTTGGGGGATCTTATACCCTACGTGAAATGGATTTTCATCCTATATTAGTTGAGGTTTCCCAACCACTTAGCACTTTAACATAATCCTTATATACCCAGGGCATCACATCCCCCACCTTGGAACCATTACCAAGCCTCTATTATCTGGGGGTCACATCCCACCCAACACTTGATAAAATATACCTATTAATACATACACATTAGGGAACCACCACAACCAGAACTACACACACACACACACACAAACATACACCAAAGGTATAATCTCACCTCGAAACATCATATATCATATATCAAACACTCGAGTTGTCCAATCATCCAAACCCAAAACACACTAGGTGGGACTCTCAAGAATGAAACCTAAAATCATCACTTTGTGCCTAAATATACACCTTGATACACATATTATCATTCACTCAACCTCACATGTTGTTTCCCTTAATTCCATCCCATTCGAATAGGAAAATAACACCATAGCCATAAATTTCCTCATCTCACCTTCTTGGGAATCCACTAGGTCCTTCGAACCCATTCTAATACTTATAAGGCTATAACTATAATTATTTGGGTTCATAAGTGACATTAGGGATCAAAATTGCATACCCCTACACTACCTATATAAAGGGCCATCATGAAATTGGGGCACCCGCCAAGGTCCCGTATTCCATATCATTGTTTGAATAACCAACATGGGATCTATATCACATTCAAACCACTGAGTCAAAACCTATCACTTAGTGGGAATAACATACATCAACACCAATATGATGACATTAAGGATTAATTATCCTTGCATTGAACATTATACCGACATCACACTAGAGTTATGGATTAAAGCCTATCTCCCTTCCAAATAATTCTAGTCCATTCCTCTCATGTCCAACCTTCCATTATCCGAACTAGGTATTCTCACCTAGATACTCACATTTCGTTGTGTCAGGAACACTAACCCCAATCTCAAGTAAACTATCCATATTGTTATAAGGTTCCTTAGGTTTTCACATAGAATATCCCAAAACCAACCCCAAAAAATCTGACACTCCCCCTATATAGGGTATAAGGGAACCTATACCATGGTCCTTTATGACTCAGTCACTTTTCTTATACATTTTCAAGGTCCCTGTATCATATTGCACAAATTTATAATCAATTCCTCAACCATTATAGGTCTAGGAATTTAGACAGTGTTCAAAGGTCTATCATGGCCCCTGTCACTTTGTTAATTCTATATAAATTCTATAAAACAATTCATTTAAATTTTAAGGATGATAACAAATCAGTGGGGAGAACACATATTATATTCAATATAAAATCTTTCAAAAACATTATGTAAATTCTCTGGTACCACCTATTACTTATTAAAAGTTATTGTCTTTATGAAATCTTGACCACCGACACCAAAGCTCATCCTAGCCACATCCAAGCTCATATCAACATTCAAGATCATATATACATCCATAAACCCCTAGGTATTTAATTATTAAAATATATAATTAATTGAAAAAACATAATTCAACTTGAATAATTTCCTAAAAATTCATCTTCAAATCCCACTGCATCAAAACCTTGACCCATCAAACAAATATGTTCTATGGAATACCCCGAAAAACCATACTATAAAAAATAAACATCATATGACATTGATTAGTCTATCAATTTCATCAAATATAATTGAAAATACTTAGAAAAATTCATAGTGAAACATAACTCCCAGAAAAAAACAAGAAACGATGTGTGTTTATACTCTTGGAACATCCTTTAGAAAATCCAAAAAATGACTTATCAAATCAGGATGATGTATCCGTGATCCATTGAAATAATATCTGAAACCCTAGCCCAAATCACACAAAATGAGAGGGATAATAAGGGTAACCCAAAAAAGGAAAGAATAGTATAGTAAAGACATGAAATTTCCATGTAGAATTCCATAAAACCTTCCACACATAGATAGGAAACAATGGGAGGAAGAGAGGGGAAGAAGAGTGAGACCTTCCCCTATTCACAAATTGGACTAGAGAAATCCTATGGGGGATTCTATTTTGGAAACACTAAAAACTAAATCCATCCCATTAAAAATAGCATGATACAGTTTTATGGTGTGGTACCACTCCACCCAGCCCCTTAATGTAATATCCCTTTTATATCATGGTGTGACCACCTCGGTAGAGGGACATAACACCCTAGCCTAGCCTGTTGTAGTGAATTCCTTATAGATCATGGATGTGACATTATAAGTAGAGGGATTGAAAATCAGCCAAGAACCATTGTAGAGAGATCCATTTGGGTCATAATGCAATGTGGTTTCCTCCATTCAATTCTGAAAATGAAATCCCCTCACATGGAACAATTTCCTCACATACCATTTATGACACCCCTCTTGAAAGGATGTCATAGTGCGTCCCAGGGGTCTTGGTGTGACCATATTATCCTCTATGAAATTCACATAGTAAAAATAAAAAAATTTCATCATAAAATAGTGAAATTACCCTTCATGTAATGACTATTTCATAAGATTCCTTCCATTTACCTAGATTCTCAAAACTAGTTGTACCATGAAGCCCTTAGTCGCAGTGCAACTCACTTTATAAGGGTATTTCCCTTAGGAAAAATACAAAAAACTCACAATGTCATGAATCTATTATCGAGGGTGTGACCCTTTGTTGGTCAATGTATGATGGAAATAGAGGGGAGAATTTCTTTTTATAAAAATAAAATAATAAATGAAAAGGGAAGATTAAAAACAAAATGATTTCCATATAATGAGGAAATAAAGTGATAAATTTGATTCGTATTATAATGTTAATATTAAAGATAAATAAGTGAGTAAAATAATGAAAATAGACATATAAAATCTATTCAATTATTCCTATCATGATTTTATGATGTAATGCATAAATATAATTAGATAGAAACATGGTTTTACAAATGAGTTTGACAATAGCTCAATGTGAGCCCCTTCATCTCCTCACCTATGGTCGAGAGGTTTTACTAGTTCCCCTGAAATTAAAAGTGATAAATAAATGAAATCATCCCTTTATTTTTTACGAAAGTAACCATAAACCTACATCCCCTACATATATGGTAGTAATCACCTATATCACTCGCTTTTGTTCTATTATATAAAGAAACTTGTTATAGAATGTAGGATGATAAGAGAAATATTTTCTTGACACAAATCCAGTACAAATATTCACTATTATCTCTCAATAACGATTAATATAATTTAGAGTAGAGTGGTAAAGAGATATAGATGATATCCTATGTGATTTGAAATTCATAATTATCTCCTATAGAGAATTATTTGATATCATTATAGATTTTATGTGAGGGATTCTTTTATTCAATCGAAGAGTTACTAAACATGAGAAATGATACAATTTTGGATCTTCCACAATACCAAGATACTCTATTTATTGCCTCTGATAAATATAGGAAGCTTATGGAATATATGAGATATATTAAGGCTCATAAAATAAAATTAATGAGTTTCAGGTTCTACCTTTAAATGAAAATTTAACATGCCAGACAAATTCTATCAGCTTGCAGCCCGATGCCACAAACTATTAAGTAGGCTTTTTGGGGCTGCATGAAAAAATCTTGCATCCATCGGGTATTCAGTGATCCTCCACTAGCTCACTTGTAGAAATTATGCACTTATAAGGTTATATCCATATTCCACTGGCTATCCAGTTCCTTGTACCAAATATTCAGTTTTTTATTATGTGCTCCATGGACTTCCTAATCCTTCAAGCTTCCTTCTAATCCTTCCTTATATGACTTAGATTGATCTGTGATCATTAATTTAATGTTATCATCACATCCATTTAAACTTCAATTGAATCTTCAAATAATCCTTATTATATTCAATAAGATTCCTTAAAATCCTTTGTATACCATCACATATTCATGACTTGGTATTCAATAAAAAAAATAAAATTCACTTAAATAAAACTGTTAAATACCAAGATGGCTATTTTAAATCATTAAAACACCATGATGTAGATTGAAATAAAATAATATTCCCACTTTCATGATCATAATAACATAAAATAGATAAATAAATCATTTGTAAATCAATATTGAATCGTGTAACAAAGTAATTCATGAAATTAAAGATCAAGATAGTCAATATGCTAAAGAGATAGAAATAACACAGGATATTAAAAATCATCTCCCCTATTTACCAAAAACATTATCCCCAATGTCATTCTCCCCAAAATACCAAAAAACATCTCACCATTCTTGATATAAAGAATTTTTTCCAAGTAACCAAAAACGTCTTTCCCCTTGTGATTATCAAAAAGTAAACAAGGAAGTTAAATGAGAAACTATTTAAAATAAGAAATAATTTCTCATAAGGTAAAAAAAAGAAATGAAATACTATATACCCCATTAAAGATTATCATAATTTCAAAAACCAAGATAAAAAATAAAGAATGTAATATATAGAAAATGCATAAGGTATAAATAAGTTAACCAAATGAGATTTATTA
Source organism: Viscum album (assembly GCA_963277665.1). NCBI lineage: Eukaryota > Viridiplantae > Streptophyta > Magnoliopsida > Santalales > Viscaceae > Viscum > Viscum album. Next base: position 573,326,249 of record OY728157.1, read on the forward strand.
ATGAAAAAACATAAATTATCTCAAATTATAAGGATATTCAAATAATATTTTATAAAATAATATATAAAATTAGGTAGAAATAGATAAGAGTTATTATAAAGAAATTAAAATGATATTAAATATTTTAAATAAGATAAGTAAGAGATATTTTAGAAATATATTAGAAAAATAAATTTTGAAAAGAAAAAGATTTATTTTTAAAATGAGTTGAAGATAAAGAAAGAAAAAAATAAAATAAAAACAAATATAAAATTTTAAATAGATAAACTCTCATATTTTAAGAATAAAAAGATATATATGAGGGAGTGTTTGAGGGGAGATATATAATTGAGGTTTATGAGAAAAACATTAAATAGAATGAAAAACATGTCCCCATTTAGATTAAATTTGATTTCCAAATTTCACTAGAAAAGATAAATTTTGAGGCTCCCCCAAAAATATTGTATATTAAAAATATGTCAATAAGTAAAAATAGATCAGACATTTAAATAGTTTGAGTGACCATTTTCATTGAGAATCCATCATATGATATGATAATTAATCTTAGTGGTGTAGTATTGATAAATATTGGCGCATTCCAATCAAGTAATGTGAAAAAAATATTTACTAAGTTAGAATGTATTAAAGTGGTAAAACTACGATGTCTCCAAATAAGATTTCTATATGATCACATTTATCACTTAAAATTACAGAAAAAATTGGAGGATGTTTTTGAAATTTTTTAATTTTAAAAATATTTAAAGAAATAATAATAAATTTTGGAAAGAAAAGAAATGAATTGAGTTATGGTTTCAGGGTACGGTCACCTTTTTCAATGCCATAATTTTCTTAAAAATAAATCCCCCTCTCTTACAATTTAATGATATATGAAAGGCTTCTCGATCTAGTTTTCAATCACCCTTGGTTGAAGTATGTACTTGAAACCACTCCTATGTTCATGTAAGTTCATAAACCTTTCCTAAAAAACTATGCAAAGTATCGATCAGTAATTATTAGCCTTTATAAATTTAGAAACAATTCACTTATTCCACACATATTCCAATGATTTTGAGACACTCACCACTAAACATAATCTCCTAGATCAATACAAAATTCACTAGGTGGAGGGAGAATAAATATATTCAATAAAAGATATAAATAATGAATGTCCCCAAAATGCTAAAAAATATTGCAATAGGATAATTGGAAACCATTGAAAATAGAAATCATTAAATTTAAAAATAGTGAGTTTTAAATTAATATTTTAGACACCATCATTATAAAAGAAAAACTCCCCCTTCCTTGATCACTCAAAAGTTTTACCCCTCTATGTGAAGGGTAGTATAGTTGGTATGCAAGTAAGAGAGCATTATGAAACTATGAAAATATAAAATAGAAAATTCTCAAGCCATCAAGGTTATAGTACTCCAACCCATCCCTTCATTCTCTTTTTCAACACTTTTTATTGGACGTAGATGCACGTATTTATAGTCATGAGGGGTGGAAAATTTCCCCTCTAGATTGTATCCATAGAAATATTGAATTTAATTAACATAATTAATGGAAGAATTTTAGGAAGGTGTCTTTATAAATGTTTTTCCTCTATATCATTTTCAAGATACCTCTAAATAAAAGTTTCTTTCTAAGGGCTTCAAAAAATTCTTCCCAAATTACTAAAGAAAACTATTTATGGATGAGGAGACTATTCAACTACAACCAATTTGGTGCATTAAATTGTTGCCTTAATGATTGAAATTATCAATTAAATTTAACAGGAATATGTTTCTCATATTAATATTTATCCTCTAGCTATAATAACCTCATTCGGATTTATCTAGGCCAAGATATACCTCAATTACCGAGATGAGATCCATTATGTAGGCCAAAAAAAATTCTTCACTTAATTTATTTTTCTTGGCCACTATGTTTCAAATAAGATATGTGTCCAAAATAAATAGGTGAATTCCAAAAACAGAGGAATCATAAAAAATAATAACTCCATTTTGATTAAAATTATACAATTTATCCTCTAAATACTTAAGATATATAAAACTATCAAATTTTCAGAATTAACCAATTTTCAAATTTTGGTTCAAGACTCACCAAAAATACTAAAATAATGAAAATCTGCTCAAATTTTTTAATTGGTAGAGATTAAATCATTTATTAAAATTTGAATTATTATTAAAATATTTTATCTATCAATTCATTTACACTTGGCACTTGGACTCCATGAAATGTCAACATCAAAATCAAATCAAAGAAAACGTGAAACACATACCCATGTGATCCACCGATTTTACACCCAAAAAAAGATATCATGACTTTTAAAAAACAAATATTTCAAGGTACCTATTCATATAATTAAATATATTTCTTATTAATTTTTCCTCCCATGCACACAAAACACCTACCTCACATGAATTTTTACATTTCTCACAAATGTCAATTTTTATAATGATTTTCTCATCCAAACCCATGGAAGAGCCACCATAGGCATGATAAATTTCTATATCTCCACCGAACTTGAGTCAAGTACATGTGATTATTTGGAGGACCTTTCAATTTTTTTCTATGGATTTCTTTTGGTAGGATCTAGATGTTAAAAATTATGAGGCTGAATAAGGGGGGTTTGGCTCTTGTTGATGAAAAATTCCATGATTCCTATATTCCCTCAAGTATGATCTCCTAATAACTCTCCTTAGTAGATAATAAACACCATAATCATAAAAAAATAAAGTAAATTTCACATAATTAATTATTTTAGAAATAAAATATAAATATTATCAAACATAATTTTTCTTTTATGCTCTAGATAGGCACAACTTTATTTCTCCATTGGAAGCTCCAAAAAAGCATAAATTATTTTTTTAATGAAATATTAAAGAAATAGAAATCTTTTAAACAGATGAATTATTAAAAAGAATATTCATATTTTCAACATTTTATTATTCACCCAATGTATCAAAAAATGAGGTTCCATGCCACAATTCAACTTCCCCCACACTTAAGATTAACTATATCAAGCAATTTCACTTCAAGTGCTGGTTGGATATAGGAAATTGGATTATAATGTGGCTAACATAACTGGTTATTCAAGGATTATAAGGGATAAAATGATTAAATGTATGATTAATTCCATAATAAAAATTATTCTCTAGAAAATAGCGGTTAAAACTAAATAAATTCCGTAATTATTTAAATCATAAGTACCTTAAAACCTCATGTTTTGAAAGCAATATATCAAATTCTAGTTAATGAAATCATGGTTTGGTTCACTCAATAAGTGAGATGAATTAAAAGTATATGGAAATAATGACTCGTAAGACTCTTTATAAATTAATTTCAAAGATAAATACAATGATATGTGGCATGGTATTCCAAAATAAAAGTACTTTTCATGAAATTCCAAATATTAGAACTTGAAAAAAATTCCTTTTAAACATTCATTTAAGCATATTTCAATGGAATAAATTGTTTTGATCATTGAAATGGGTTTAAGAAAAAGAAATGATAATCACTTTTTCTCAAAATTTTAAAAAAACACACAAAACAATTAAGAGAAACACATATAAATATGAAAAACACACATGTTTTTTGGTAAATATAATTTTTTTTGAAAATTTGAAAATCCTAAACTACAATGGTTACCTCCCCCACACTTAAATGATTTAGTATCCTCAATTAATTCAAATGTATTTAACATGTAATTAAATTTTAAAAATAATAATAGTTAGAAATCAAGTGTAAAAGAGAGGTATAACCTCGTGTATTTTATTGATAACAAGTTGGAGGACTGTGATCTCCTCCATTAGATCCAATGGAATATTCCCATGGTATTTATTGATCCTATGTCCATTAGTAGTGAATGTCTCCTTCTCTCCATACTTATCAATATTCAAAACATTGAAATGATATAAATGAGTAACTATAAATGGGCCTTCCCATCAGGAATAACGTTTACCTAGAATCAATATGAGTCTTCATTTGAATAACAACACTCTCTCTCTAGGATGAAACTCTTTTAGTTGGATAAGTTTTTCATGATCCACTCTAGTTCCCTCTTTGTAAATTCTGAAAATTTTAAAATCTTCTATTAAAATTTCTTCCACTTATAAAATATATAATTGGATCTCTTCCATAGTGATTTTAAGATCCAAATTCATCTTTCTCACCTCCTTGTACGCCTTATATTACAAGTCAATTGTTAGGTGAAATTTTTTCCCAGAAATTAACCTATATGGACTCATTCAAATTAGGTTTTTTAGGATTTATTATAATCCCACAATATGTCTTCCCACCTTTGCCTCTAATCCTTCATGTTCAGTTTAACATTCTTTTCCAAAATTCCTTTGATTTACCTATTAGAAAATTCAACTTGACCATTTGTCTATGGATGATAATGATTTGATGTTTTATGATGCACCCCATAATTCTTCAGGGATGCCTCCATTATCTCTTGAAAAATTGAGTCCAATTATGAATGAATATGACTCTGATCACTCCAACCCTACAAAATATTTCATCCCTGACAAAAAAAACAAATTTATCATCATCATTCATGGTGGTTTTTTTCATTCCACCCATTTTGAAACATAATAAACAAAAAGAAATAAGTAATAATTTCCTAGTGAAATTGGTAAAGGGCCTATAAAATATATCCCTTAGCCTTTAAAAATTTCAAAAAAAATTAAGTAGATGTTGTGCAATTTCTTCCCCCTTTTAAAATACTTCCTTAAAACTGATTTTTTCACACCATTTGAAAAAAACCATGAGCATATTTAAAATGGTTGGGCCAATAAATTATAGATTCTAAAACCTTACTTGATGTTCTTTTAGGTCTAAATTGTATTTCACAAGATAAAGTGTGACAAAACTCAATGACAAAATCAATTTCACTTTTAGTTAAACATGTTCTTATCATTTGTTCATTTTAAATTTTCAAAATAAATGGATCATCCCTGATCAAATATCTAGATTTAGATTTCATATTATGAATTTTGTGGGAAATTAAATGATATGGGACATAATTTTTTACCTGATAATTGACCATGTTATCATACCAAGGAACATCCCCTTCAACAAGTGAAGCTGCTATCTTGGAAGGTGATCATTCTGTTTTTATTTTATGGAATTTCAGCTTTAGTGGTTTTGGATATTCTGGTTAAATGATCATCCACTAGGTTCCCCGATCCCTTATTATCCTTGATTTATATGTTTAATTCCTATAGCAGTAACATCCATATCACTAGCCTCAGTTTAGATTCATCCTTCTTTATCATGAACCTAAAATCTGAGTGACCAAAAAACACAGTGGATTTAGTTCCATCCAGATATTCTATAAATCATTAAAATGAAAAGAATATTTCTAAAAAATTATTTTTTTCTGTGTTTATGTAATTAAATTGGGCTGCATATAAGGTTCTTTAGGCTTAGTCAATGACTTGTTCCTGGCCTAAATTTTCCCTAAAAGGACGGAACCAATTGCTTGGTTGAAAGAATCACAAAGTATTTGGAATGGTTATACCCAATTTGGTGGTTGCATCACTGGTGGTGTAATAAATCTTCTCTTGAACTCATCAAAGGAATCCTTACATGCCCAATTTATATAAAAATCACAATATTTCGAAATAAATCTTGAGATAAAAAGATCAATCTTACTGAAATCTTTGATAAACCTTGTGTTGAATCCCACAATCCTTTAAATAATATCACATGCTTCAGACATGTTTGGTAAGGCAACAAATTTATCACTTAAAATTTTAATTTATCCACTTCAATTCCCTTTTCTGAAATGAAATTCCCAAGTAAAATTCCACTTTCATCCATGAAATGAATCTTTTCAAAATTTAAAATAATACTATTTAAAATGGAAGTTTTCAAAACATTTTCAATATTCTTCAAACAATCGTCAAAAGAGTTTTGAAAAACAATGAAATCATCGATAAAACACATCTATTAATATTTAACATGATCAATAAAATACTCCCCATGCACATTTTAAATTTACCAAGATCATTATATAATCAAAATGGCATAATTTTATTTTAAAAAGATTCAAAGAGACAAGTATAAGTAGTTTTTTCTTGATCCTCAGGAGAAATAGGTACGTGAAGATACTATGAAAATCAATCCAAAAAGAAAAAATGAGTTATCCCTACCAATCTCTCTAACATCTGGTAAATGAAGGGTATGTGGAAATAGTCTTTCTGAGTGACCTGATTTAACTTCCTAAAATCTATTCACAATCTCCAGCTATTCTGAATTCTCACAGGTATTAATTCAATATTTTCACTCCTCACAGTGTTTAGGCCCATTTCCTTTTTAACTACATGGATTGGGATAACACATTTTTAATTTTAGATGTGATAGTTGATCCCAACTTCCAAGATCTTATCATTCTCCTTCTTCCCAACCTGCATCATGGTAGGATTTAGCCTCCAGTGGGGATGTTTGATAGGTATGGAATATTCATCATGAAGAATTATATACTATCATATTTTTGGATTTATTCTTGGGATATCACCTAAAATTCAACATATTGATTCAATATTCTCCCTCAAAATCTCAATCAAATATTTTACATGGGTTTCAGTCAGATTATTAGCAATTATCACATGTAATTTGCCTCCATCCCTATGGTATACATATTTATAATTAGGGGGGAGTTGTTTTAATTCCATATCTAAGAGATTATCATGGCATGGAATTAAATTGGGGTTCCTAACTTCCAAAGGTTATACTTCGTTAACATAATAAATCATATCACCTTCTTTATCATTTAAAAAATAATCAGACAAATCATATTTTACCACATCTTCCAATATGAAATCAGAATAACTAGTGTGATAGGAATCCACATGTTCACTAATATTTTGAATTAAAATATTCTCTTCCAAGGATAATAATTCATGGAACATACCTGATTCTTCAATGGTCTCGGATCCAACTTCATAGAAGAGTGCAATGAGTGAGTGATCATTCGATGAGTGACTCATGGATTCAAAAATACTAAATTGGACAGTGATATCTCCAAACTCCATTGTGGGTTTCCCTTCAAGAACATTTATGATGGTTTTTTCCATCTTCAATAAATATCTCCAAAAAATTATTGCTGAGCATGATGAGTTCCAATCTTCTTCCATATTCAGCACATAAAAGTCAGCTGAGAATTAGATATCTTTGACTTTAACCTAGACATCCACCAGAACTCATGCTGGGAAAACTATGGATCTGTTTACAACCCAGAGCACTACTCTTATGGGATTCAAGTATCATATATCCAAATCAGTGTATATTGAGTGAGGAAATAATTTTTTGAATTAGCCAGAGCACAAAAAATCATTAGATAAATCTAAATATCCAATAGTATATAGAATAGAAAACATTCCTGGATCGTAACATTATGTTGGAAAATATGTAGTGATAATGGTTGATACACTTCTCCCCAAGTTTATCCTCTCATTACCTTGAATTATCATATTCTTTGATAAATTATCCTTTAAGAATTTATCATAATTTGTAAATTTTTTGAGTTTTTCAAGAATATGTATATTAATTTACATTTTCTAGAAGGTGTATAGTTTTTTTGAACCATTTCTTCATGAAATAACTTTGATTCAATAATCCTTGATGGAAATGGTTGGATTAGTCTTTATTATCCCTTTTCTTCGTTTTCAATTGTGTTTCTGTTATCTTCCTCCATGTCTTTTACTTCTCCCCTCCACTTTCCTTAATTCATCTTAGTGTATTTTCCCAGAATTTACAAAATTTCCAACTTCATTCTCCCTCAACTCAGATGAAATTGTTTCAGGTTCATTCACTATGAGTGATGAGATTTCTTTTACAATTATTTTTTTTCATACTAAAAATCTTTTTTGGGTTTCGAACTATTTTATATGGTAGTTTTCCTAGGTTTTTGGATAGGATCTCAATAAGGCTTCCCAACTGGTTTGGGAGCTTATAACACCTATCATCTAGGCCATCAAGCTAATATTTTAGTTGCTGAAAATGAGGTTGTGTGATGATGTATGATTTCTCATAGGGTCTTGGAAAAGTGGGTATTTTGTGGTAAGAAGGATGATTATAATATTTCTTTTGTTGAAATAGTGGTGGGTTTTTTAATTTTTCTTTGAATGGGGGTTGGTTTTGGAAATGGTTTTGGTGCGGAGTCTAGCTTGACTCCCTTAACTTCTAAATCCATATTAAAATGTGTTAGAATATATCCATAAATGATTTTTTAGAAATGACTCATATGAATATATTATAGAAAAATTTCCATTCCCTATATTTCATCACATTGTTTAGTGAAATTTTTAGGTGATGAGCATAATCCACATTCTTTAGTTGGTCCTTGTTGGTCACCCAATTGTTTCAATGATATCTTCCTCAACAAACTTTTTAGCTATTAAATCTTAGTTTATTGTAAGCATGATGGATGAGAAGTTCTTACCTAATTAATAACTATTTTTCTATTACCTCTTGTACCAAACTATTACAAGTTCAATGAGATATTCTCAATCAATCCATTATCTTCTTCTAGCGACATTTCAATAAATGATCCACCAGATGATGAATCAATAAAGTTTCCACCATTGTCTAGAAATCCTTTAAAAAATAATAAATGAATGTGATGATCCAAAATTTCTTAATGTGGTAATCTATCACATATATTTTTATATCTTTATTAGTACTCATAAATGGATTCTCTAGACGACTTTTTGATGGAATAAATTCTATTTCTGATGGTTGTTCTTATAGGGGTTGGGAATAAAATTTGAGTGAATAATATCACTAATTCAAATCAATAATTAACATATCCTAGTTTTAGGCAATGTATCCATTATTGGGAATCTCCTTCCAACGAAAATGGGAAAGCCTTCCACTTTACAAGCTCCTCAACTATTCCTAGGTATCTTAATGTAGTGATGACAAATTTTAACTCTTCAATATGTATGTTGGGTCTTAACCTATTAATCCATAAAATTTTGGTAGAAATGGAATCATGTTAGGTTTTATATCAAAATAATTTTTATACCCTTTCATGGAAATTGGATTGTTTTGATTAAGGAATTATGTTTCAAAATGGTATATAAGGGTTTGGTTCTGGTTTCCATCCATGATAAAATGCTTGGAGTGAAAACCTAATGTTTTACCCAAGTATATAAGTAAAATATCCTCAAATTAAAATTGAAAATTATGTTTTATAATTATATTCATCATGTTTCGTAAAATTTTAGGATATATGGGGAATGGTTTAGTGTTTTTGGTTGTGGTCATGAAATTTTAAATATAAAATCAAAAATGAAAAAAATAATATTGGCAAGACCTCTCAGACAACGACGCCTTGTTTTGTAATGTTCCTATCACGGGGTGTGACAAAAAATTTATTTTATAATTAAAAATGAAATAAATTTGTAAAACAATGTTTTCTCCATATAGGACTGTTCAATAATCACATTTTCACTTTAAAATATAGAAAGAAGAGGAGGTTGTTTTTCAAATTGATTGATTTAAAAAAGAAATAAAGAAATTAAAATAATGATTGAAAAAATAGATAAAGTGATGGGTTTAGGACAAAGTCAAATTTTTCAATGCCACCATGGTCATAAAAATCATTATCCCTCTATTTCTATTGAATTATAAGTGATTTAATTCTTGATCGAGATTTCAATCACCTTTGGTTGAAGGAAGTAATTGAAACGACTTATGTGTCCATGAATGTTCATAAACCATTGCCAAATAATTAAGGCTAGCCCTGACTAGGAATATTTTCTCATTTCAAATATAGAAACAATTCACCTATTTATCACACATTCCAATGATCTCTAGAAACTCACCACTGAACACAATATGCTCGATTGAGACAAACTACACTAAGTAGATGGAGATTAAAGATCTTCAACCAAGATATAAACAATAAATGGAACTAAAACCCTTAATATTATCATATAAAGATAATTGAGAACCACTAAAAATATAAAATATACAAATTGAAAATTTCATATTTCAAAATTAATGTGAAAAAATCCGACATTACAAAAGGAAAACTCCCCTTCCCTGATCACTCAAATGTTTTCACCCTCCATGTGAAGGGTATTTGAGTTAAAGGGGGAAGAAGAGATCATTATGAAACTATGAAAATATAAAATAGAAAATAAGAATCACTTTATGTTTTCAATAATATAGAACAACTCTTCGTTCCCCTTATTCAACCCCATTGAATAGAAGCAGATGCACATATTTATAGGCTTAAGGGGTGGAAAATTTCACCTCCCGATTCTTTCAAATGAATGTTTAAATTTAATTAATATATTTCATGGTTGAATCTCGGTATTTTTTATTCATAAACCATGTTTTTTATCTATTTTTAAATATCCCTCCAAAATTATATTCTTTGGAAATGTTTTAAAAAAGTTATTCCCAATTTACTGAAGAAACCAATTTCTAGCTAAGTAGACTCTTCAACTGCCTCCACATTGGTGTAATAAATGGATGCCTTAATGACCTAAATTATCCATGAAATTTGACAGGAATATTAGAATAAAATTACCATTTATCCTCAATATTGAATCAGATATTTTGGATTTTTATAGGCTAAGATATTCCTCAATTACTGAGTTGGAGTCTATTTTATATGCCACAAAACAAATTTCCACTTGATTGATTTTTCTGGGACATTTTGTTTTAATTTATATTCGGGTCTAGAAGAAAAAGATGAATCTCACAAACAATGTAATCCTAAAAATAATCACTCAATTTTGATCAAAATTATAAAATTTATCCTAAGAATACATGAGTGATAGAAAACTATTAAATATACAAAATTATCTAATTTTCTCATTTTAGTTCAAAAATAACTAAAAATACTAAAATAATGAATATAAACTCAAATTGATTAATTTTAAGGGATTAGATATTTTAAAAATATGTTCATAATAATGAATATATTATCTCTATAAAATATAAATTATGATTTCTTTATGGTACCTATATAAACTTAGTTTTAGAAATGATAGACAATAGAGACTTAAGAACCCAAACTTGTTTGGAATAAGTGTTTTTATCAGAAAAATTGGAAGGAATATTAATATATTTTGGGCTACTATATTTTACATTTTTTAATCACTTTCATAAATAACATGACCGAATTTCTGAAAAATTTCAAAAGTTGTCCTGGGAACATCCCTTTAAAAAAGTTGGGTTTTGAGAAAGATTATTTGAATATGAAAAACCAATTCTAGAAATACATTTTGTAATGTTTTGAGAACCAAAAATAATATTTAAATTATGTTCACCATAAAATAATTGAGTTAAATTATTCTTAAGCTCTTTGATTTGGGATTATAAATTATCAACATTTGGTTGATCATATAATTTCAAAACTAGATCATATTTTTCTTTAAAAAAAATTTAACTTTCATTTGAAAGTTCATTTTTTCTTTAAGAACTCATTTATATTTATTTTTAAGTTCTTAATATTTAAAAATGAGTTATTTATAGAAATTATCATGTATTTTTTTTATTATTAGGGAAAAAAGAAGAGGATGAATGATTAAAATAGGAGGAATGAGAATGATAGTGATAAATAGGATAACTAACCTCATCACGTTCCTCAATATGGCGAATTTTGGAATTGATTCCCTTGAATAAGTTGAGTACATGGAGTCATTTATTACACTCCGAGTTAAGACTTTATGAAAGTTCTTACCTTTCTTATTTTCTTTAAACTTATTTTTTTAAATACGTAAATCTGGACTTATAAGACCATTCTTGTTGTATTCATAGCATGGTACATTCAATGCTTCAATTTGATCGTTCTTCTTATAATGGATGAAATTTTTCTTATTTTGTTCAATTTCTTCAATATCATGCTCAAGAATTCAATATCAAATTAATTATCAAATGAATCGAAATCATAAATAGATTTGAAATCAATTTTTCTATTTATTTCTTTAGCTTCTTTTCCCCCTATATCTTTTTTTATGATTGGCTCTTCCTGGTAATTTCATATTTCATGTGAAATCTAATTAATTATTTGAGAGGAATATTTTTCACACATTTTTATACTCGTATAGCTATCAAATCTGGTTACTAATATCTTAGTAAGACCCAAATATTATTCTTTAATAAAGTCTCCATATAAATATCATCACCATGATACTTTTGTGGATTAAATTTTTTAGTAAAGAGTGTAAAATTATCACATATAGATTCATTTTTATGGTAGAAAAACTTATAAAGTCTTTTCTATATAAACCAAGCTTAGTATCACTGACTTTTTAATACCTTCATGGGTAATTTCTCAAAATTTCAAAATTTCATGATTTTTTTTAAAGTATATATGTGATTCAATTAAATTTCTCAAGACTAAAATTCACAGAGTTCATAGATTTACCATCTAACTCAAATGTAACTATATTGTGGGGTGTCCATTTATCTTTCAGTTCAATTTTAGGGGTATGAAGGTGAATAACCATTTCCCAAATAGGAAATCCAATTATTATAATAAAAATTAACATGAATGTCTTCCAATAAGAGAAATTTGTTTCGTCAAATAAAGGAACATGAGTATAATAGGTATATGTCATCATAAAATAAAAATTTAAAATCGATTAAGATAAAATAAAATTAAAACAAAATTTTTCTGAATATAAGGATTCAATTATTAAAATAATTTTTTTTAAAAGTTAAAAAGGTCTCCTTTGATACTATGTTTTGTTCTGAGTAAGATGAAAGTGGGGGTTAATTTCTTTAAAAAAAATAAACCAATAGATGAAAAGGGAAAAATCCAAACAAAATGATTTTGAAATGAAAAACTGATAAATTCAATCCATATTATAAAGTTAATATCAAATTTAATATCAAAGTTAATTAATATAGAGAACACAATACAGATTGGATGCATAAAAGTTATGTAATTTTTTGTATCAAGAATAGATATGAAATGGGTAAATATAAATTGAGAGAAAACATTGTTTGATAGAGGAGTTCTTGAATATATTAGTGTGATCACCTATATCTCCCACCCTCAAGTTGAGAGGTTTTTATTATTACTTTGATTTTAATATAGATAAAAACTACATAATATCTTGATTTTTTATGTATGTAGCAAGACCCCCCCCACGTCAATGGTAGTAAGCACCCATATCCCTTGCTTTTGACTAGTTGTAGCAAGAAACTCATTGTAAATGTTTAGATGAGAAGTGAAAGATTTAATAGATAAAAATATGTTACAATTACACTCACTTAACTCTTAATAATGATTAATACAATTTATATGTGGAGATAGAGAGATATAGATGTGAGATTATGAGATTAAGAATTGATGATTGTCCCTTTTAGAGGACTCTATGAGATTACTTGAGATTTTGTGTGGGGGAATATTTGAATCAATTGAAGAGTTATTTCACTTGAGTGTTGAGAAAATATTTTATATTTCATGCCACCAAGGACCTCTATTTATAAACTCCAATGTATCTAGGAAGATTCTAAAATACATAGGATACATTAAGGTTTGTTAATTAAAATTAAAGTGTTTTGGAGTCAGCTATTAAATAAAACTTTTAGATTCTAGACAAACACCACTGACTAGACACCCAATGATAATGGATAGTTTGTTGAATTATTATGGCAATCTAAATTTTCCTTAATTTATTGGGTATCTAGCTCCCCTACCTCATATAGTTGATACATTATACATTTCTAAGGTTCTATATATATGGTACTGGTGAGTCGGTGTTGCTTTTTTTGATCCATAAATATTGTTATATTTCAAGATTGAATCTAATCAATCGATTGATCCTTGAACCCTTATTACATGATATCATCACACTCATTTTTAATTCAATTGAAACTCCAAATCCCCTTAAATATATTCAATAAGGATCCTTAATATCATTTTTATAACATTATAATTCCATGACTTGGTATTCAGAATAAATACTGAAACTCACTTAAATGAAATAGTTAAATACATTTGATGAGTTTTAATGACCATGAAATCACAATGAGATAGAATTTAATACAGATACAACACCCTTCTATCGTATAAATATTGATGACTTTACACAAGCCTATTACGGTGGAACATGTTAGTCTTGGCGTCACCTATTTCTTGATGCTAAAATTAAGAAAAAGGGTCCCCTTGAAATTGATTCTCCATTCACACAAATACCCTAAACACCTCCCAGGTATCAATAAACATCTAAAAACATATACTTTAGGTGTTATAATTCTCATAATTTAAATCTGAATCCTAATTCTCAAAAAATCCATGCATTAAGAATAAAAATTCAAAATCACTATAAATTTCATAACGCATAATAACATATGTTTTATATTTTATTATCACTATAATCGTCATTATTTGTTTTGGAAATGATATTGAGAAAATCATGTGATGATAAAACATTATAATATAAGAGTGGCACTATACTAAGGAAATAATAGATTAAAATCAATTTATAGTTATAAAATATGATCATTGATATCATAAAATAACTATACAACACATTTCCTTGTGTAAAAAATGGAAAAAATAAATGATAAAAGGGAACCAAACCAGAAAAACACTCCCTCCCCAAAAAAACTGAACACTTCTAGATCAAGAAACACATGACCCTATTCTTTTTATTATCTTTCTTTTTCTTTTTTGTGGATGAAGAACAAACTTAATTGAAACATAAAAGTTGTTTATTAGAGTTCCTATAAAAACACAAAAAAATGAAAAAAGAAATTTACAATATACACAAATCTATATAAATAAAATATGGGAAGAGTACTACAAAGAATTCATTATTTGAAAAAATAGTAAAAAAAATTAATCTTAATACCTCTGATGTTCAATTAGAATCTATCACCATAGAAATATTCCAAATAAATGAAATCGTCTTTCATCGAAAACCAAAATAGGCTCCAAATAAATATCTATAACAATTTGAACCTGGGAAATTTTCTTTAAATCAATAGTAAATTAAATTAAAAAACTGATACTAAACTCATGATAAAGATCATGACATTCAATGTAATTACGGTAATAAATTATATTTAAATATAGAAATAAATAAATAAAAGTATATTTTTTTTAAATCTAAGTAATCTACTTAAATAAATCTTCCTAAAGAAAATAATATATGATGAAACAATACCAAATAGGGGATAAAATGATAATACTAACTTCCAGGTTATATATATATAATAATAATGACATAAGAAATAAAAACATGAATAAAAACAAAAAAAATAGATTTTAAATTATATAATATAAAATACCTTTTAGAGGTGGAAAATGATAAGTGATTCTAGTGAAGGAAACTTATTTTTTAAAATTACTCATCATATGTAATGGTAATTATAAATAGTTTTATAAACAAAATATACAAATGAACTTTATTTTTAAAAAGAGGTATAAATTGTTTTTTTTAAGAAAAAAAAATATTTTTACAAACCACTTATCATAAGTGATGATAGATATAAAAAACTTTTGAAAAAAATAGAAAAAAATAATTATTACAAAATGGTTATCATTTTTAATTAGTGGTATAATCATTTTTTAGAAAAACAAAATACAAACACAAGACTTTTTAGAAACTTTTTATCATAATGAATCAATAGTATTATTTGTTTCTAAAATAAAATGGGTAAATACCACTTATTTTTTAAATATTCTTCTAATAATTAATGGGTAGTATAAGTAGTTTTTCAAACAATACCATTAAACACCGATTATTTTCCAAAAATTATCACTATAAGTGTTGATTAGTATAAGCAGTTTTCAAGTGTTTTCAAAAAAACAATTAATGAATATTCATTTAAATAATTGGAAAAAATAATTTTCCAACTTTTATTCTAAAAAATTCGGGAACCACTTATTATAAAAAATAACAGAATCAGTATTGTGAATTGAGATATGAAATGAGCATAAAAATGGGATATGGTGGATAATTTATAGATGTGAATGTATAGTATAAGTGTTTGATTCATCCTTTTTATATATAACATATATTTTTTATGCTTGATATGGTATTTTAATACCAATATATTCATTATTGGACTTTAATTTTTGTGTTATGTTTGATTCCTAGTGTTTTAAATGTTTTTTGTTGAAGTAAACTTTGGAGTTGTGTGATTGTTTTGTTAAATTTTTGATGAAGTATATTTCATTCTAAAATACTTATATTTTAATTATTATATGAGGTGGATTATCAAAGTATTATTTATATTAAGTGTTAATACATAATAGTTATGATTTTTTTCAGTATTTTACAAGTGTGTAGAAAAATGGGTATCTCTACAACATAAGAATGGTGAAGTTGATTCATGAGATTAAAAAGATAAGAGCATGAACAGAATAAAGAAATGTTTGAGATTTTCTAGGTCATATATGATTCATTAGATGTGTGTAAATATCATATGAGATTAAATTTACCACTATATCAGGAGAAATATAATTATTAAATTTCTATTTCTAATTATAACTACTACTTAAATTCTCAAATGATATAAACTCAATTCTCATGTAAAGAGAACTGAAAAAAACACAAGTTTCTTAGGATTAATTGAATCCATCACATAAAAATAATATCATTTCTATGTAATTTTCATATGAATTGTATCATAAGGCTATGAATGATGAAATAACCATGAACCTTTATATATATAAGGAGGCCCCATTTGAACTTAATGATGTAGAAGATTAGATATGTTTTTCATGTGTTGTGTAAAAATAAAATTCGTAAGACAATGAGCTCTCATGAGATTAGATATGTACTAAAATGGCCTATGTGGGATTATACAAAAGACTTTTATGGTTTTAAATGTTGATAATTCACATTTTTAATGCTACTATAATAACTAAAATTCAAATAAAAGGGGAATGAACTTGAAAATTATGATTACATGGAAAACACTGATGAGGATTTTTAGCGAATCCACGAATGATTGAATCAACATAATAATTAGTCTAGAATAAGAATAATGAGAAATAATTATTGAAGTACATGGGAGGATCATCTTAAATTATGGATTTATCTAAATTCTTTGTAATTTCACTCTTAGTAAGATTAATAACATCATGAACTCATTCCATGTGGATTTTAACTACCTATAATATAGTTTTTTGAATGAATTATTGTTTTATTTACAAAATGGGGGGTTGAATTGGGGGGGGGGGAGGCCTCATTTTGTATTCTATATGTCTGATTTAATATTATACTATTAAATTTATATTCTATAAATAATGTTTGATGTTTCTATCTCTTCAAAATTAATCTCAACGTCCATAAATAGAGTGATAAACCACAAACTAATTATAGGGAGTGAATTTTGGTACTTTCTATATATTTTAACACCAAGATGATCATCACCATCTTATATTACTTTATCTAGCAGTGATAATGATGTGGGGAGATGAAATGAATCATTCAATCATAAAATCAATTTTAAAACCTTATACCCTACATTTTTATAGCCTTCTCCATTCATTATCATTCAACAGAGTGTGGTGACTGATTATGTATGACTTAATGAACTCAATATTGTCATTTAATCTTGTAATATATTATTTTTGAAGTGATTATTTTAATTTAATCTTTTCATATTTAGGGGAATAATTCATTTATTTTGAGACATACTTTCATGAGTGTTCACTATTTTTATAGATACATGTGATTTGAGCCAAGACATCAGTCATTTTAATGAGTGAGGTTGTCTATAGGTGATTATATCCTTAAATAGATTTATAATATATAGTAAAAAAGTGAAACAACCAAGTACTAGTCTAGCTACATGTTTACTATTTTTCCCTATATTTTTACATCTCTCTTTATCTTATTTATTTGTTTTTAATTACATTCAATCATTTTTCCCTACATTTATATTATTTAAAATAAAAAGAAACCCAAAAAGAGTTTTCAATATTCACTATGATAATCACATTCCTCCTTGAGAAGAGATTGAGTATTGATACTTTATATATCTGAGTAGATTATAAATGAATTTTTTATTAGTTTCACAATAATGTTTCATCGAAATTTTCACTTTTTCTTAGGATTATAGTTCATTTTAGTGAATATTCACATTTATTTTATTTATATTTAACAAAAAGAGATGAAAAATTATAGTTTTAGATATATTTAATTATTATATTCCTCATCAGTGATAAACATATAAAAAATGGTATATTTTTAGGTTTAGCAGAAAGGATGACATAATGATGTTCCCAATAATGATGAAGTACTTACTTCTAAGTGATTGTTGAAAATGATTTCACAAGCCACCATTTCAAATAAAACAGATCAAATCACGAGGGAACCACTTCAAAAACTAGTGCTTTAAAATGAATAGAATGAATTATAATAATAAACTTAATAAGAGCTAGTACTACCCATTTTTAAAAATTATTTTCCAATCTTTTTATAAGCTCAAATATAAGATCAACATATTGGGATATGTATTGAGTGTTAATAGGATAATTGGGATTAAATGAAAAAAATTAAGGTTGTTCAAAAAAAATATTATATCTAATACTTGGTGGGATTATTTACATTTTATAACCTATTTAATTGATTTCCTAGGTTCAAATATGCCAACCTAGTGAAGATACCATTTATTTTACCATGTAAGACACCAAATTTTAGGTGGTGATATTTAAGGAGAAGATGAAGGAGGCTGACTAGCTCTTTCCTATATTTGATGTACTCCCAGAAGCACTGCGTTTTCAGGATGAACAAAAAGCTTAACATTTATAGGGAAATAATTCATTTTGAAGAGGCTAAATTTTTATTTTATTATGAATATGTTAAGTTTAATCTTGATGATGCTTCTCCCTATATTGGTTTTAATACTAAAGATGATATTTATAATATTCCTTAGAGTCAAGTTGAATGTAAAAATATACTTGTTGAAGTAGATATGAAACTTTTAGTCATTATTGAAATTTTGGGTTTTGGAGTTATTGAAGAGGATGATGGGTTGTTGGAGATTCAAAATAGTGAAAAAGAATATTTATATATTAATTTATATTTCAATTAAAAATTATTATTTCATACTCAACCATAAAAATGAATCATATCCTAGTGTTAAATTTACTCAACTAATGGAGATTACTCCCTATGTTCATGATGAATAGGGGAGTACTCCTACATTTACTTCCCATATATTTAAAATATTATGTTTTATAATGTAAGGAAAGGGGGGAAAATATTTCTTTATCAAGGTGTACTACAAAAGTAATGAAAATGGAAAATAACTAGAGCTATAATATATTCGTTGTTTCTAAGAAAGGAACTATTCATCCCATTATATTATGGATAAAGTATTATTATTGTCTAGCTGAGCATAGTAATAAAATACAACACCCCTTGGTGGTTCATCCAAATATTATCCTTATTTTACTTTTTTATTGTTTCTATTATTAGTCATTGCGAAAAATAGTTTCCTCTATTTTTATATGTAGAAAATAAAGACATAGAAATTATTAATTTTGCCGAAGTTCAATTTTTTGAAACCATTTTAAATAGAACACATTGGTATGTTTTTTCATTTAGTAATGTTTTATTTTTTTGTTTTTAGGAAAATAAGAAAGTAGTGTAGTCCAATATGTGGAAGTTAACACTCAAGCAGTTATCCAATCCAAAAAAATGAACACCTAAGTTGTGTAATGGCCCCGAACCAAAAAAACCTAATTTATTATAGCATTATCCCGTTGGAATAAGATACAAGGGATCACAACACTATGGATTAGGTAGTTTATTAGTTTTGGAAATATCGATGCATACATGACTTCAATATTACATTGTAAAAGTAAAACAGGGCATGAAAAAATGTACCCATCCTTGAAAATCATTCAAACATTCCTTTTTTATATACAAGGGAAAGGAAAAATAATAATTTGTGAGTTCAGGTGATCAATAAGAGTTACACACATCAAAAGCTATCATGAGTAGATAAAGAATGAACAATATGAAAAATTAAATAATATATACATATTTTATTTAATCAATAACTTGATATTAGAAATATATCTATGGAAAATATCAAAAAAATAATCACATGGGTAATAATTATTGATATCTTAATAAAGGAAATTCATAATGTTGGATATAATGATCTTACAATCAAGCCCTATGTAACACTCAGATGTTTTTATGAAATATTTTCTTTAATTAATTTTTATTCTTCAATTGGTTGATTTGAAAACAATAGAGAGTTTAAAATAATCTTCAGATTCCCTTATTATAAAATTACTATTATATCCTATCTGTTAGGTTAGCAGGAATAATTATAACCAACTTATGAAAATGCATTATGAATTCATTGGATATCAATTATTTATGAAAAATATAAATCAAATAGATATTTTTATTTTTGAGTGAATTAATTTTTGTAATGAAATTAATGAGATATATATGTGTTATATACTTAATAAAATATTTTTTATATTCATACAGTAGATATTTTAGTCATAGGGTATGAATAAAACCATATTTGATGTGTAAAAAACCTATTTTTAAAGGTTAATTTTACACCTTTGAATGGTGAAACAATTCTAAATTAATATTTTGACACACTAATAATTATTATATTAAAAAATAAACACATTATTTTTAAAAGGGATATAAAAATTTACTTTGGATAAATTTCTGATAAATTAATGATAACTTTTTTGTTTTGATGAACAGTAAAAACATGCTAAATTTTAATTAAAACAAACTTTTTTCATCAAGATAATTTTGACGGTAAAATTATAATATTCAATGGTTTTAATGTATAAGAATTATATATTTTTATCATTCAATATAATATATGTCATTATCATTAATTTTACATTTAATTAATTAGTAAAAACATTCGAATCTTTTGCAATGTTTAAACTTTTAAAATATATTTTCTCATGTCAACCACAAGATTAATTTTAAATTAATTACTGCAACTTATGCATTTTGAATCTTGAAAAATGGATTCCTTATTTTTAATTATTAGTTTCAAATTATCATAATAGAATACTTTTATTTTTGGTAATTATTAATAGTAACGTTGGTAATTATTTTTATTACCATAGTTAATGGTAAATCGGGTAATTAATGGTAAAAATAATATTATAAAATCACCATAACACCTATAAAAATCCTATTGGATGAATAAATTAGACAATTATTGTCTACTTTTTGATATCTTATCACATTATGGCCACTTACCTATGATTATGACATTAATGTAATAAAGAATAATGAATGTGACAAAATGTCACAATCTCATTTTATATAAGTATATAAACTTTATTAAACAGATAACTAGGAAATAATATATACTATTTGTAGTATATATGAGGATAAAATAGTTAACTACATCATTGGAATTTATTTATAAGATTTAGAGATAAAATAATTACCATTAATTGTGACACAATAGTGAGGTAAATATTATTTTTTATTAGAAACATAAAATAATTGGTTTTAAAAATATAAAAATAAAAATAATATGAACTAATTACTGTTATCTACAAATTTTATAGGTTAATATGACATCTTAGTAATGTAGTGAATAATTGTTTTCAAATTTATCTATTGTGTGGAATTTTTTAAGTCAAATAAATGAATAAGTTCAAAATTGACACTATTGATATTTTAGGAAAATTAAATTTTATTAAATTATATAAAGTCATAAAATTATTTAAAAATTACAAAGATTCAATTATAAGATATAAAATTTCATAAAATATCCATTTATGGTCAATTAAAACCATATAAGTAAAATTTTATATCCTTTAATTAATTAGAATGTTATTACCATAATTAAAATTAAATAGAATAACTGGGTGTCAACTGAAAAGATATTGTTTAAATTGACAAAATAACTTGTCAAAATTTTTTTGGTTGATTAGATTAAAACCATATAACATCATATATTCTAATTTGGGACATTGTTTTATTTTTTTGGGTAGTGTTTGATTATATTATAAATTATTATTTATGGAGTTTCCAAAAGTGCCCCTCACCTCAATTATAAAAGGGCACCTCCTCCATCACCTTTTAACTTAATTTTAAGCCTTAATGCTCAGAAATAACCTAAAATTTTCCCATATCAACATATATATTTTCATTCTAGAGGTTATTTTCATCTTCAAATACCAACTCTATTGATCTAAGTGGAGATTTAGAGGAGGCACATGAAATAGGAGGTAATATCATTTACCGATTCTTTCAAACTTATTTCTTATTCTACTTCCTATTCATTTGATGATTCATTATAAAGTAGTAAAATTAGTATCCATCGTGTAATGATATATTATTTTAAACATTAAACAACCATATTAAACCTTCTACCCATCCTATGAAAAATGAAATCACCACTCGTGCGTACCGATGGCTTACTGTCTCTACATCGTGGTGTAATCCATTTTCACCACCACCGTACATGGATGTGTATAATTATAGAATTAATATATATATATATATATATGATTGGTATAAAATTATTAATATTCTGATGTAATATACATCATCCACTTCAATACTATTCAACAATTATGGTGATTTTATCGTCGCCAGGGCGTACGTACGGCTTATCGTCTCCAAGGTGCGATGTGATTCGTTCTACATAATCTTTATTAAAGAATTATTATATAAATAAATTTATTGAATAAATATTATATATATATATTATACTAATACCATTTTTTAAATTATATAACTATATCATAAAAATAGGAATAATAACTTATCCGATGAAACATGCTTAAGAACATAAAGCAGTTAATACCCGAATAACGAGTAATAATGAAATGTTACTAAAAAACAGATGAAAATATCATCATAAATGTTATCATAAAAATTATTATGATTCTAAAATAAATTAGTAACAATATTTAAATCATTATACAATTGGTTTAGATATATACGAACCATATCATACCTATGGTTAGGGATAACTTTGTAGATCTCATTTTTATCCGAGATTTTTTATTTGTAAGTATTTACTGGGGTATAATTATCATCCAAGTCCATGTTTAGAAAATATTTATTTAAAATTTTTTTATATATCCTTATATAATTTTTAACAGTAAATTTTACCCATTGGAAAATATTTACTAAATGGTATGAATGGAATCTTTTAACATTTTCGGTATGAGGTACTTTTTGACTTTTCCAGCAAAAGTACGAGAAACATGTGTTTTTTAACTTCTACAGCATCAACATATTTTTATGCTTTCATGATACCTTATTTCCTTGAATATTACCATAAAATATTACAGTTATATTTTCACATAAAATTATTTCTTCTAAAATTGTGTGGCATTTTGATGAATGAAAACGTTTTTGAAGAAGAAAGGATATTTTCTTCAGGAATTAATTTCAAGTGTTTTCTAAAAATTATTTTCCATATAAGATGACGCTCTTAAAAAAGGATTATATTTCTATCCCTATTATTAATATGATATTATTTTCTTTATTATGGAATGTTATTGAATAAATTCATTTTTATATCAATTATGATGGAATGATGTTTACGAAATCAATTTTATTTCATGAGTTATGCTATGGTGAATTTTTTTACGTTTTTGTGGAACACGTAATAATTATTTCATTATTAGATGGATGGTACCTATATTTACCTCCAATTAATTGGGTAAATATTTATATCTCATAATATAGACAATTCTGGAATGGAAGGTAAATCTTGTTTAGTAATACAAGGCTGGAAAGAGGATTGAACTCAGTTCAGTTTTAGACATTGTCTTACTATGATAGTCTCAGAAATGAGCCTTGACTAATATGAAATAATTTTATATAATTATGTGTGTATTCCATGAATCTTAATGTATTATTTTATGACTATTGATATTAAATTTCACTTTTATGATTTATCCCACGATTTGATATTATGATCTTTTATATACAGGATATGATTTTTAAATTTTATGTCTTTGATAGATATTTCCCCTGTTTACCCTTACTGATCATTTGAGGTCACATTTTCATATTTTTATTTTCCCCATGATATAAATAATGGTATTAAGTAAGATATGTTAAAAGGGAGTCATGTTATGATGAAATAATTGGGACAAAGTGTGGATGTTTTATGAAGCAGTTGTTTATGTTTCCCAATTTCTAAAGACACTAAACCTATACGGTACTGGGATGGTTTTGTTATGTTATGTAATCAATATTATTCAATGTTGAAGTAATATCTATATGTAATGTATGAGCCTTTATATTTGGTATCATAGAAACGGTATAGTTATACTTTTGAAACAAGGATGATAGAACCTTAGTAAGAATCCTAAAGATATGTCTAAGTATAGGTTACAATTCTGTCCAACTATCTTAGAGATGTTCATGAATAACCTATGATAAAACCTAAAGTACCCTAAATTGAAATTTTATTCTTGATTATGTGGTTTTACTTTTAGGATTAGTGTTTCTCACACCATTCTTTACGGTTTTAGTCAATGGATGGAACCCAAAAGAACCACGCTAATGCTGAATGCGACAAGAAATGCAATGATTGTCCCCATGAGAAACCAAATATTATGGAAGATGGATTGAAAAATCTTGTATAAATTCTCACACAACATTCTCAATCTATGAATCATTCATGACTTACAAAGTAGAAAAGAGGGAGAAACATTCTATTGAATCCTTCATAAGACAACGTCCACCTTCATTTAGAATGTTTTCTAATCCATTAGTGGTTGAAAATGGATCAGTACCACTAAAAAGATATTTTCAGTTCTATAATGTTCTGAATATGATAAATTCATCTTAGAAGTCTGTTTTTTGGAATGAAAAGCTGATCAATGGTGGAATCTTATGATGAATACGAGGTAAAGAGATGAAATTGAGTCCATGGAATGGGATGAGTTCAAGAACATAATTTTAAATATGTACTATCCTCATATTCTATGAACATAAATGGAGAAGGAGTTCCACAAACATAAGAAAAAGGATGATGAATCCATTGTTACCTATGAAGAAAATTTTACAGAACTTTCAAGGTGTTATTCTTGAACTATTTTCCAAACTGAGAGTAAAATTGATCGATTATTAAGTGTCTTAAAAACAAGTCTCCTAAGTGAATTAGCCATAATAGAATTCGATAACTATGAGGAAATTGTCCCATGTGATCTCATGGTTGAGATGGAGATTATAGTAACCCAACAGTCATATGGGTTTGATAAAAAGAGAAAAATGGAATTCCAAGGAATGTATAAATACCACACTGAAAAGAATATTAGTTTTCCCTTATACTCATAGTGTGGAATGAAACATAGAGGTAATTATCTTAAAGAGAGTAGTAAATGTTTTAAGTGTGGAAAATAAGGTCATGAGGTAGTTTAAGGCTGACGTTATGGAAAAAAGATGTCTAATTGTGCGAAAAAAGAAAAGGCTACATAGAATGCACATCGTACACTTAACTGTTACAAGTGAAAGGAAATGGGGAATTATTCCAATAAATGCCCTAATCCATGGGTAATTTATGATGATCGACATAAAAAATCTCCTAAGTCTAAATACAAAGGAAGGTCAATGCAATCACTATCAGAAACGTCGAGTGTGGTAATGAAGTGGTGAAAGGTACACTTACCATCCACTCTAAAGTCGAAAATGTTTTATTTGATTTTAGATCCACTGAATATTTTATTCATGAACTATTTTTTAAGGGTATCATTGTATTACCTCAACAATTAGATGTTGAGTTATATTTGAGAACTCATAAAGGAACAATAGTCGCATCAAAAGTTTATAATTATTCTCTGGTAGATTTTTATGGGAAAATGCTTCCTGTAAATCATGTGATCATTCCTATAGTAGAATTTGATTTGATTATTGGCATGGATTGGATTTATCTATAAGGAGCTTATATCAATTTCCAAATAAGGGAATTCACATCTCATATCCCAGACCAATCTATGATCATCTATCAATGCAAGGAAGAATATAACCTTACAGTTGAAATTTCATCTATATTATAGGTATTCATTCCAATAAATGATGTTTATTTATCTCAAATGGTTGGGGAGAATCTCATGATTAATAATATTCTGATTGTACGAGATTTTGATGATGTATTTCTAGGGGAATTTTGAGGCCTTCTACAAAATCCTGAAGTTGAGTTTTCAATAGAACTCATACTAGGTTTTATGCCTATTTCAAAGATACCTTATAGAATGACCCCAATTGAGTTGCATGAATTGAAGAAACAACTCTACGAGAATCTTGATAAGGGATTCATAAACCCTAGTGCATCACCTTAGAGAGAACCTGTTCTGTTTGTTAAGAAGAAAGATTGATCAATTAGACTCTGCATGAATTATCAAGAACATAACAATATCCCTATCAAGAAATAATATGCTCTTCCACACATTGATGAATTATTTAACCAACTACGTGGAGCTCAATACTTTTCAAATATTGATCTTGATTTAGGATATCATCAATTAAGGGTCAAAAAGGAGGATATACCAAATACGGAATTCCATACAATGTATGGAAACTATGAATTTATAGTGATGCCTTTTGGTCCTACTAATTACCCTACTATCTTCATGGATCTAATGAATAGATTCTTTAGAGACTATCATGATCATTTTGTGGTAGTATTTATAAATTATATTATTTTCTATTCAAAAAGGAAGGACGAACATCAAGACCACTTGAGAATTATACTAAATACCCTATGAAAGCATAAGAATTATGGAAAATTTAACAAGTGTGAATTTTGACATCAGAAAATTTATTTTAGGATCACCTAATCTCAAGATATGTGATATCTGTTGGTCTAGAAAAAATAGATGTTATTGAAAGATGGTCGAGACCAGCACCGATAACTGAGATCTGAAGATTTCTTGGTTTGGATGGATATTATCGATATTTTGTGAAATATTTTTCATTTTTATATAATAAAATCACCATGTTGTCTCAAAAATGAGTAATGTTTGTTTGGACGGAGGAATGTGAAGAGAATTTCAAAGAGTTAAAAATAAGGTTATCCAATGGACTTGTGCTCACATTACCATGTATTTGAGAAACTCTTTTGATCTACATTGATGCCTCCAAGAATTGGTTGTGATTTTTTCTCATTCAAAATGATATGGTTATAAATTATGCCACAACATAGTTGAAAATTCATGAGAAAAATACCCAACTCATGATTTTGAGTTACCTTCGGTAATTTTATCGTTAAAGATTTGGAGGAATTATATTTATGAAGAAAGATATGATATTTATACATATCATAAAAGTTTAAAGTATATTTTCATACAAAAGGAGATGAATATGCACCAACAAAAATGGTTGGAGTTGTTTAATGATTACGACTTCTCAATAAATTACCACCCTGAGAAATAAAACATGGTTATAGATGCTTTTAGTTGAAAATACCATGCTAGCTTATCCATGATGAGGATCATGAAAGATATAATAATTATATATTTTAAAATGTTGGATCTTGAAATTTTAATGGAATGGGAGAAATCTCATATTTCCCAATTTAATTTTAAACCATATATACTAGTTATGAATAAAGAGGAATAGAAAGAAGATGTGGAGTTACAAATTAAGGTGATAAATGTTACCGAATTCAACCTTGATTGTGATGAAATAATAAGGTTCAAGAAATGGGTTTGTAATCCTCCCACACTAGAATTAAATAAAGGGATATTGGATGAGGCTCATAGTTCTTCATTCTCTCTTCACCCTGGAAGATCAACTATGTACAGGGACCATAAAGAGTACTTCTGGTCTGTTGGCATGAAAAGACATGTCTCCGAATATGTCTCTCGATGCTTGGTTTGTCAGCAAGTTAACGCTGAGAGACAGGAGTCTAGGATAATGTTATAACCATAACCCATACTAGAATGGAAATGGGAAAACATAACTCTGGACTTTGTCATCAGATTTCCCAAAACATCCAAAGGAAATAATGTTCTCTGAGTTATAATTGATCACCTCACGAAGTCGACACACTTCATTGCTATTATATATGATTTCTCTCTTAATTATCTTTCCAGAATATATGTAAAGGTAGTGGTAAGATTACATAGAGTTACAATTTCCATTATATTAGATATGGATATGAGGTAAACCGTGATGTTCTAATGAATTATTCAATATGCTTTGGATATAGGGTTATGTTTTATAACTTCTTATCATCCTCAAACAGATGGTCTATCTGAGAGGAAAATTCAAACTCTCAAAGACATGTTGAGGGATTTCTCTTTGGATTTCAATGGTGGTTGGGATCAACGCCTATCATTGGTGGAATTTTCTTTCAATAATGTCATTCACTCAAGTATTCAAATGGATCCTTATTAATCCCTATATTGAAAGAATTTCAGAACACCAACTTGCTGGGATGATGTTTGGGAAAGAAATCTATTAGGACCTGATCTTGTTGATGAAATGGACGAAAAGGTCAGATCTATTCAACAACACATATGAGAAGATCAAAGTTAAAAAAAAATTATACTAACAACCAAATAAAAGACCTAGAGTTTGAATTGGTTGATAAGGTGTTCATATAAATATCTCCCTCGAAGAGAGTAATGATATTTGTATATAAGGGAAAGCTAAGACCAAAGTATATCAGTCCCTTTTAACTCTTGGATCTTGTTGGGAAGATAGATTACTGATTGGAACTTCCACCGAACCTCTCTCATGTTATTGATGTGTTCCATGTACCTCTCCTAAGAATGTACATTCTCGATCCTTCACATGTACTAATATCATAATTCATACCGCTATATAAAGATCATTCTAATGATGAACAACTGATAGAGATTTGGGATCATAGAGAAAACGTTTTAGGAAACAAGAACACTTTCTTGGTTAATGTTTTATGTAGGAACCACAAATTTGAAGAAGCTACATGGGAACTTGAGAACATGATGAGGGAGAGGTATCCTCATCTATTTTTTTATAAGTGATGAATTTCGAGGGTGAAATTCAGTTTTAGGGGGGTAGAATGCAACACCCAAATGATTTTATGACATATTTTCTTTAAATAATTTTTATCCTTCAGTAGCTTTCTTTTCATGAAATTGTGAGTTTAAATGAACCACGAGAAGCTCTTATTATAAAATTACCGTTATGTCATAGTCTTTAGGTTAGGAGGAATAATTATAACTAACTTATGAAAATGCATTAGGAATTTATTTTCTGTCAATTATTTATGAAAAATATAAATCAATTAGATATTTGTATTTTTGATTAAATTAGTATTGGTACTTAAATTAATGAGATATATATGTGTTATAAACTTAATAAAATACGTTTTATATTTATCCAATGGATGTTTTATTAAAAGGGTATGAATAAAACCCTATTTTGATGTATAAAAACCCAATTTTTTTAATGTTAATTTTACACGTTTGAATGGAGAACCAATTTTAAATTAACATTTTGATACATAAGTAGTTTTTATATGAAATCATAAACATGGTAATTTGAATTGGGATATAAAAATTTACATTGGATAAATTTCTCATATTTTTCTGATAGCAATCATGTTTTGTTGAATAGTAGAAATAAGCTAAATTTTAATTAAAAACAAAATTTTTAATCGAGATAATTTATTTGGTAAAATTAAAATATTGAATGATTTTAAATTATAAATATAATATATTATTATCATTAAATACAATTTATTTCATTAGAATTATTTTTACATTGAAATCATAGGTAAAAACATTGCAATATTTTGCAATGTTTTATCTTTTAAAATTGATTTTCTCTTTTCAACAACATGAATAATTTTAAATTAATTACTACAAATTATGTGTTTTGAATTTTGAAAAAATTATTCCATGTTATTATCTAATAGGTCCAAATTATTTTAATAATATACTTTTATTTTTGGCCATTATGAATAGTAACTTTGGTAATTATTCTTATTTTCATGGTTAAAGCTAAATCGAGTAATTAAGTGTAAAAATAATATTATAAAATTACCTTAACAATTTTAAAAATATTATTGGATGACCAAATTCTACCCTTATCACCTATTTTTAGAAATGAAATCACTTTCTAGAAACTCACCTATGAATATGACATGAATGTAATAAAAACTAATGAATGTGACAAAATGTCACAATTTAATTTTATATATGTATATTAATTTTAATATATGTATAACTAAGAGATACTACCAACTATATAAAATATATGGAAATATAAAATAATTATCTACATCATAGGATATTATTTAAATTTTTTAGATATTAAATAATTACCATTAATGATGACACAATAGTGATGTAAAATAAATTTTATTAATTAAAATACCAAATAAATTGTTTTAAAAAATTTAAAATAAATATAATGTGAACTAATTAATGTTATCCAAATATTTATAGGTGACCATGTCATATTAGGAGTTTATTGATTTTTTTTCAAATTTATCTCCTGTGTGTATTTTTTTAAGTCACATAAATGAATAGTGTCAAAATTGACACTATTGATATTTTAAGAAAATTACATTTTATTAAATTATTTGAAAATAATTAAAATATTTAAAATTTACAAATTTATTACTATAATATCTAATATTTCATAAAATATCCATTTATGTTCAATTGACAACATATATGTAAAAATTTATTGACATTAAATATTTAGAATGTTATTACCACAATTAAAATTAAATATAATAACTATGTTTCAATTAAAAATATATGGTTTAAATTGAAATCCTAACTTTTCCCAAATTTATTGGTTGATGATATTTAAAACCTATATAATCTCATCTTATAATTCTGTACATTTTGATAGTTTTTGGGTTGGGTTTTATATTATTATAAATTATTATTTATGGAGTTTCCAAAAGTGCCTCTCACCTCAATTATAAAAGGGCACATCCTCCCTCAGCACTTCACTTCATTTTGAGCTTTCAAGCTCGAATATCCCCTAACATTATTCCTTATAAACGTTCCTATTTTCATTATAGAGGTTCTGGTCATCCCCAAAGACCAAATCTATTAAAATAAGAGGAGATTTAGAGGAGGTATATCGAAGAAGAGGTAATATAATTTACCGATTCTTTTAAACTTATTTATTCTTCTACTTCTTATTCATTAGTTTTTTAATTATAATGTAATAAAATCAGTATCACTCATATAATTATATTTTATTATAACCATTAAAAAACCATAACCCACCTTCTACCCATCCTATGAAAAATAAAATCACTATAAGTGCGTACGTACGAATTACCATCTCCACGCCGCGGTGTAATCCGTTTTTCACCACCACCTTACATTGATGGGTATAATGATGAAATTAATAAATATATATATTATTTATATAATTTTTTTTTGAGATACTATAAACCGTCCACTTCAATACCATTCAATAATTATGGGAATGATATCGCTGCTCGTGCGTACATACAGCTTACCGTCTCCACGGTGCGATGTGACTGGTTCCAAATAATCCTCATTAAAGGATTATTATATAAATTAATTGAATTAATAAATATGATATATATTATTCTAGTACCATGGTTTTAATTATATAAATATAACTTAAAAATAGGAAAAAGAACTTATCCGATGAAACATACATAAGAACATGAAGCAGTTAATATCCAAATAATGAGTAAAAATGAAATGTTACTAACAAATGGATAAAAACATGATAATAAATGTTATCATAAAAATTATTATGATTATGAAATAAATAATTAAAATTATTTGAATCATTATAAATGAGGTTTGTATATATATGAAGCATATAAGACATAAGGTAAGGGATAACTTTTCAAATATTTTTTTATGTGAGATTGTTTATTCGTATGTATTTAATGGGGTATAATTATCATCGAAATCCATTTTTTATAAATATCTATTTCAAAATATTATTTATATCATTATATAATTTTTTAATGTCAATTTTACCCATTGGTAAATTTTTATTAAATTGTATTAATGGAATCTTTTGTCATTTTCGGTACGAGGCACTTTTTGTCTTTTACGGAAAAAGAACAAGAAGAATTATTTTTTTAACTTGAATTGAATGAATGAAATTTTATGATTTCATAATTAATTTTTTAATTGAGTTTTACTCTACAAGATAGAAATTTTTATTTTCACATAAAATTATTTCTTCAATAATTGTGTTTTATTTTGAGGAAGGAAAACATTTTTGAAGAAGAAAGGATATATTCCTCAAATTTAATTTCAAGTGTTTTATCAAAATTATTTTCCATATAAGATGACATTGTTTAAATAGGAATATATTTCTATCATTGTTTTTACTATGATTTTATTGTGTTTATTGTTGAATTTTATTGAAGAAACTCAATTTTTTTATATTAATTATGATGGAATGATGTTTAAGAAAACCATTTTATTTCATGGGTTATGTTATAGTGAATGTTTATAAGATTTTCTGGAACATGTAAAAATTGTTTCATTATGAGAAGGGTGGGACCTATATCTTCATCAAATGCATTGTGTAATGAATTATATCTTATAATATATACATGACTGGAATGGAAAGTAAATCTCGTTCAGTAATATTGGGCTATAAAGTGGAGTGAACTCGATTTAGTAATGGAATTTTTCCGACTGTGATGGTCTCAACAATTAATCTTCAATAATATGAAATGATTTCCATTGCTTATTTTGTATTCCACGGAATTTCATGTCATAATTTATGACCATTGTTATTATATTTAACTTTTAGGATTTTTCTTATGACTTGATATTATGATCTTTTATATGTTGGATAAGATTTTCATATGTTATGTTTATAATTGATATTTCCCTTTTTTACCCTTACTGAGAATTTGAACTCACCCTTTCATATTTTTCTTTTCCCCAAGTCATTAATAAGGGTATTAAGTAAGATATGAAAAAGTAGATTCTATTTATGAAGAAATATGTGGGAGACAATATAGGTGTTTTATGAACCAGTTATTTGTGTTTCCCAGTCTCTAATGATATTAAACCTATATGGTACTGGACTGGTTTTGTTATGTTATATAATAAATATTCTTCAATGTTGAAGTAATATCGAAATGTAAAGTATGGGTCATTATACCCTCTTTCTAAAATATCATTAAACTTATACATGTACTTGGGTTAATATATTTCAACTAAAGGGTAGGTATACACCAGATTCCAAACTAATTTGACAACTATTTGTCTGATGAGACTTATTGATGTGTTAAGGGCGTATCTATAACTGACCCACATCCACCACCTTAAAATTTATAAAAATTACAAATATATTTAATTAAAAATAAAAAACATAATAAATAACTCCTTACCAATAAATATTTTTATTGAATCAAGAATACATAACAATAATATTTCGCTATAAATGAAATAATTTTTTATTAACATACCTTAAACTAACACTATATGTTGAAAAAATATAGGGTCAAGAAAATATAAAATTTGTATAAATTTTACAAAATATATCCATGATGCTGAAAATTTGTATATGAAGGAGAAAAACAATGTCTAATGAGTAATGAAGAGTGACAAAGAACATGATCATAAGAAATTGAATGACATCAAAATAAGGAATAATCTATATATCATTAAATTATGATAGAAGACCATGAATTCAACAGAAATTAATATTTTAGAAAAACTGTGAATTAAGCTTTTATAAACTATTTCCATTTATAGAAGCTAAAAATTCATAGAATAATGAAAACTTATTTTAATTTAAAAACTGTATAATCCTGAGGGTAATTTAAATATGAAGTAATAGATGTACAGGTCTAAAAATCTATTCATTCTATATATTATAAAAAAACATTCCATTCACACTTTTGTAGAGAAAGTAGAATAAATTGTTCAATTTTTTTTTAAAAAGACTCCTTTTAAGCCTTTGTGAAGAAAGTAAAATATGGTTGAAAATGAATTTATATAATCATTGGATAATAAAAAATAATATTATTGAATCATTTTTTAAAAATTGGATGAGTAAGAACAATATTCTTGACCCACAATAATAAATAAGGTCGGTTTTTTAAAAAAAAATTCTTTCGATCTTTGAGTTCCAAGGAGAAGAAATAGTGGAATAAAAACATGGAGACCTAAAAAATGACTAGATGAGAAGGAAATAAATGGATTTTAAGAAGGTAAATATCATATAATTCTTATAAAATATATTTAAACATTAAAAATCCCAAATAATAGTGAGATTGTAAAATAAATCATTATAGATTTAATAACTTTTGAATAAAAATAATCATAAAAAATAAAACATGAATTGAAACTTTAAATGAAGCATCCTCATTTTTAATAATAATTAAATTCTTTGAATTATGTTTTTTATAATCCCATTTATTTTAAAATACTTTATTTTTAAAAAAATTTACTTGTACTTATGTTTTATGGTGTTGTGTATAGGTAGAAGGGGGTTTCAGAACCTTGCATAATAGTAAAATCATTTTTAAAAACGTTGAATAAGGGTAAAATCCTTTTTATATGGGTTAAATTAGTGTAAAATTTATCTGCATAAGGGTACCAAAAATTTTCATCATGGTAACTCACTTTTATACGCATTGCATAAGGGTGTCGAGGCTTGTGTAAAGGTAGGGTATATATTGTGTAAGGATGCCATGAACAACGTAAGGGTATGCACACTACATAATGGTCTCATATAAGCGTAATAAATAATGTAAGGGTCTCATGTAAAGGGTATAGAATCATGTAAGGGTATCATGTAAGAGTACTATCTTGTTTAAGGGTCTATCATAAGGACTACAACTTGTATAGGGGTCTCGTGCAAGGGTGAATCTATTTTTCAAAATTTCATATAAGGGTTGACTAGGTGTTGTGTAAAGGTAAATCCTATTTTATAAAGGTTTTATAAGGTTACATTGACCTTGATTAAGGGTAAAATATGGAATGCAGAATGTATAAGGTTAAATATTATTACTTTACACAAACTGTATTGGTTGTGTAACCATTGAACCCTTACATAATTCCATTTTTGAGTAAAATACATTTAAAACCCCATTTTTCATTTCCTATTCCTCCATCTCAACTTGTATAGTCATTTTCTTTGTTTTAAAAGTTGTTAATATATTTAAATAGATTACTTAACCCATTTAAATGTTACAACATCTATTTTATGTATTTTTAAAACCACCTCACTCAAGTTTTGAGAAATATTGTAAGTTAATTGGTTATCTTAATTATGCGTTTTTATTGTTGTGAACTCATAGTTTTTTTTTATTTAAAGCTAAAATAAAAAAATATGTAGTACCTTTTTGTTTCCCTGTCGGTGTTTTATGTTACCATGTAATTACCTTCGTAGGTGTTTATATGTAGTTACTTCCACTTGTAAATCTTTATTTATGGGAAAAACCATAAATATGCATTTCTTATTATCTAACACATGTTCTATGAATATTCATCTTAAAATACCATGGAAAATCTTCCTTGATCCTATTTTTTTTTAAATTTAGAATGGCCTAAAAAAATTTATTATTATCTAGATTTCCATTGGTAATATATGGATTTTCCATCACTATTTTATAAATTAATGAATGTAATGTATGCTTTCACTCCTTTTAAAAGTTATTTTGAAGAATTTCTTGATGGGATTATGGAATTATACTGATATTTAAAGTAGGGAGTACTGCCCTACCATATGAGGATAACATTATTATTGCTCAATGACCTATCAACGGATTGTAACATTGAAGATATCTTGACTGTAAATCTAATTCCAGTCACAACTTGTATAGATATGAAGTAAAAATGGAAAATACTAGTATCAAACAAGGCAATATATTAAGTAGTTGTGATCAATACTATACCTCATGCAGAAGATGGTCCCGCGACACTATCTATTAGTGTCTAGTCCACAATGTACACATGATCTACCAAAGCTAGGTGAACTTATCCCTAAGATGCATGACTATTTTGATTCTTCATTTGAGTCTACTATTGAGGACTCTAACCAAATCCTTGAGTCATATATTGAGTCCTTCTTACACATCTGCAAAAACATAACCTTAATGATCTAGATTAGAGATATTGGAGAGTTCCGATTTTACCACATTTCTGACACTAGATCTGGGGTGTTGTTTATTATATAATGTATTATCCAAACATTCTTCCAATTAAGCATTGTGGACCACCTCCTGAAGTGGATCAAGAATCCATAATCTACTCTACAAGTAATCCACTACTCTGCTATGTATCCATATCCTTCATATTCCTACCATCAAAATAGGTACTTATGGAAATTGTGGGAAGACCGCACATCTGAGCATTGAATGGTATAAAAAGGTTATAAGTTGGACCGTCATTCATGATCCTCTTATTGTTCAAGGCATTCCTTAAAACCTCTTGGTATGACACTTGGTCAAAGCTCCAACCCTACTCTATGATATCTAGAAAAAGACTCATATCAAACTTCCTAGCATTTTGAGAATCATTCTTTGTCAGAATAGGTAAAAAGGACAAAAATTAATAAAATGATAAAATTAGGAAAACACCATCATGGAACCCTAGTGTAGCTCTATGAACTCCTTCTCTCAGTCATGATTCAGAATATAAGGAAATAACTCCCCAATGAATAGGTTCTTGAAGGACTCCAAAGTGAGACCCCCACATCTTCATGCCTATCCCATGGCTAACCAACAATTCCTGGAGGGTCCATGTGGTACGAATTCTGATTATTCACCTTCATAAAAGTCAACATATCAATAGGGATGAAGATATAATTGATGATATACACTGAGTCCTCAACATACTAGGTTCACCAGTTCCCTGAACAGCTCATGGATACTAGATTATCATTCACTTTTCGCCAGCTCATGTGGATCAAGAATGCTCTTTCAATTAGTGGAAAATTAGCTCAGATACCATTTTACGTAGTACTTTGATGTGGTTCATTAAAAATGGTATAGATGATGTCTTTATTTATAATAATGTACTTCTCCTTCCAAACTCTTATATTAATTTTGGGGAGAGTTGTTAGAAAGGAGATTAAGAACATATAGAGACTCAAGAGGTAGTTCATGAGTGGGTTCTTGATCACAACCTCTACTTGTTGAGACTTGAGTTACATGGGAAAGTAAGGAATTGAGTCTTTATTTTGAGTTATTGGTTTCATAATGATAAATAATATTTATATTCTTGATGATATTATATTTAATTTAAAAATTATCATATGAGTTTTGGAATTGGAATATAAAGATGACCAGAGCCCCGATATGCCTTCACAATCTGGTAAATATGAGGAACCAACATGACTAATATGAAAGCCAATCTAGGAACTGTTTTGAGGTTAGTGTGTGGTTTACCAGCCCGTGCGACCAATCCATGCATTGTTATATTGTAATATCGAATTTGAAACCTTTTCCATTTATTTTTAAGTTACCAAATTTATGTGAATTTATTTTGGAGGTTTATGGGTCTGGGTTGTTTTAGAATTTTGTTTTCTGTTTCAAGTTTAATATATTTTTTATGATTTTAAATCCATTGGGAAACCAAATTTGTGACATAAAATAAATTTTATTTTATTTATTTAAAAATTTATTAAATTACCAAAAGGTGTTCTTTATGGAAAAGTTGGTTCGAAAAACTGATTTTCAATGACTCTTGTAAGATGATAAAAAGGAATGTTTAAGGAGGAAATATTTTTTTAATGGGATTAAAAGAGAAGTGGTTTTGGAATTTTAAAATGGGTTTATATTTTTGAATCCATTTAAGAATTTTCATATACGAGTAACATATTTTTGAAACTATGATGCATTTATATAAATATTTATAACATTGATGAAAATTGAAATTTGTTATAAATGGGGAAATATTCTGTTCTTTGAAACAAATGATGCTTGAATAAAAGTGGTTTGTAGATTGTTTGAAAGAATTTAGATTTTTTTCATTTTGTTTTTAGTTTTATTTTATGAATGATTTGATGAGACTTTGTTTTGTGATTCCCATAAATATCTCCCAAAATTTACATCAATAAAGATAGAATTGTTTTTCATCAACATGGTCTTTAGAGTATACATTTATGTTTTTAAAAGTGGTGTATTATGTTTATGAATCTACCAAGACCTTGAATTGGGTGGTGGTTCCATAGATTTTCCAACCTTTGGAACCCACCCAAGAAATCATGAATTGATATCCACCTTCTTAAGAAGTCGATTAGGGTTATCTTGGGGCAGTGAAGTGTATTGAATATGTTTAGGGGATCATTGATTCTCTCAAGACTCATGATTCCCTGAGGGTCACATCTATCAATTACTTATTTGAGGGACCTATTAGAGATTGCTGGTAATTCATGATTCCATCTTGTATTCATAAAATAATTCCTTGGGAATTATCTAATTTAGTCTTTATTCAGTGGGATTATCCTAACAAAGTGAAGAATGAGAAATGTTTTGA
The DNA here is from genome assembly GCA_963277665.1 of Viscum album. Lineage (NCBI taxonomy): Eukaryota > Viridiplantae > Streptophyta > Magnoliopsida > Santalales > Viscaceae > Viscum > Viscum album. Next base: position 573,364,596 of record OY728157.1, read on the forward strand.
GGTTTTGGGTTTCATTCAAGATGAGTTATCTATTTTGGAGTATAAAAATGAATTATCATGTTTGGTATATTTACTACCAAATATTGTTGAATATGAATCCTTTAGGGATATTTTTTTTAAGAAAAACAATTCACCTATACCTTGGAACTATCAACTCAATAGCCTATATTAAATTTTATTCATCAGTTCATAAAATTTCTATGTCAAATGAGATGGAGCTATCATAGAAACGAGAAGTGTGCATTACCTTGATCATATATTCATTATGAGAATATCTCATGTATGGTGGACCATATGGTTTTTCTAAGTTGGTAAAGTATTCTTGTTGAAATAATATGAGTATCATTTGTTTATATTGTATAGAATCTAGACACTCTAAGATGTAATGTTTAAAATCTCTGAGAGTTTATAAATTGCGTGGTCTTTGGGCCACCTTAAGAGGTTTTGTAAGTTGGACTATCGAAAGGGGATTTTTCAATCAGGGATAATTATCTCCTAATCATGGGGAAGAAGATGCTTCAGGATATCAAGTCTCCTTACGTAGTCCTCATAGTGAATATTTTCAAATAGCGGAGGAGCTTATGGTGGTGGTTGATATTGATCTAGTTTTTTTGTTTCCAACATCATAGCAGAAACTGTTTGATTTTTTCTTTTTATAACTCGTTAGTCATTGGAGAGTTTCTTGTTATAGGGATCCTTTTAGATTTTTTTGGTTCTTTAGGATGTTATCTTATGGACCTTGGTTGTGATCATAATAATAGTTTAATTTTCTTGAGATCTCTATTATTTTTCCTTATGGATGTGTATTATTGAATGATTATCTCTTATCTCGAATTATTTTTTTTCATTAAGGTCGGTTGTGCTGATAGGAATGGATTTGAAATATTTTTCATAGAAACTTTAGATATGGTGTTTTTGCCCATAAAAATCCATCTTGTTTCTTCCTTTAATGGGTTTCTTCCTATGAGTGGCGTTGGATATTGTTCATGTTTGTTGTTATTCCTTTGTATATTCTTATTTTTCCTAGTTGTTTAGAGCTCAAACATTATGGGTTGAAAAATATACACCAGTGAGATTGTAGTGCCTAATTTTTGAAGTTTGACCATTATCTTGATCTATTTTTAGTTAGAATTATGTAGATCTTAGGGTTTTACTAGAGTAACTAGGATGTTGTGGATTCTTGATGGAACAAACAGCCAAAGGTCCTAGTGGATGAATCGATGAGACGTCAAGGATCTAGTATCTGTGTTGAATGTACTTGCATACAATATATTACATTCATGAGGTAAAAATCCTTGAAATTTTTGTGTGTTTCTTGTGAAGAGTTTGAACATTTATAGATATTTAATGAAATTTATCATTTCTGAATCATTAAGGTGTTTTGGATATACCATTACTTTAGGTTTTAGTTTTGGATCTGGTATTTTTTACTATGGTAGGAAACAAAATTCTCCTCTTTGAAATGAAGAAAAACAATTTCAGGGTTTTTTCACCATGTAATCCCATTTTGATGAATTCCTAAAATTACGGGAAAACCTATGATGGTTCTCAGGTTATTTCTGGTTGTTTATTATTTCATCTTAATGTTGTTGAGTTTTTTTGGAGACATGTTATGATCTTCTAATTATTATTGATAACAGTTTTCAGGTGATTCTTCTTCTACATCATGGATTATATACCTCATGAGTTGAGTGTGGGAGTAATTTTGTTCTTTTTTTTTCTATATTTGAGACTTGATTTCTTTTGGGGGCAGAAATCCTAATGTTAGGGTGAATTTTAACATCCCCATTTTTTATAATAATTAACGTATTTTAATTTATTTATTTTATATGTCACTTTATGTGAAAATACATTATTTTTAATAAAAGATACCCTTATATTTTGTGGTATGTTGTAAATGTAAAAGGGATTTAAAAAACATTGAATACGTGTAAAATCATTTTTTACATATGTTTCATAAGGGTAAAACATTCTTCTATGGGTTATATAAGTGTATCCAATAATTCATAAGGGTAGAGAAACTCTGTGTAATGGTAACTCCCTTTTAGATTTATTGTTTACGGTTAAAAAGGCCAATATAAATGTAAGGATTCCATTTTATATTGGTGACATGCATTGCATAGGGTTAGACTTACCACTGAGTAAGGGTGATCGGGCACCATAAGGGTCTCACAAAAGGGTACTAGATTGTGTATGGGTCTCTTATAACGGAAAAATATCATGTAAGAGCTTTGAATAAGGGTACTCCCTCGCATAAAGTAAAACCAATTTTTTAAAAGGAATCATAAGGTAGATTTTGTGTCGCATGAAGGTAAATCCTCTTTTCTAAAGGTCGTTCAAGGGTACAATGGCCATGCGTAAGGTTAAACTGGTGAGTGTAGCCTATAGAAGCTAAATATTCTTACCCTTATGTGATTCATATGAGATATGTAATAGTAAAACATGTTACCCTTACATAATTCCCTAATTTATTAAAATATTTTCAAAACCTTATTTTTTATATCTTCTTCATCCATCTCGACCTATAACACCATTTTTCTAGTTTTAAAGGATGTAAATCTTATTAAATAAATTATTTAACCCATTTAAAAATTGTAACTCATACTTTAAGTGTTGTTAAAACCTCCACACTCATTATTTGAGTGAAACAGGAAATTAAATGGTTTACTAAATTCTGGGGTTTTATTATTGTGAATACTTGATATTTTTATTTTTTTAAAATACCCAAACCATTACTATCCTCGATTTTCTAGCATAATATTTGGAATAGTATAAGAATTCAGCTATAATTGAATAATATATGGTAACATTGTGTTTCCCTTAAATTGTTTTATGTTTCTATGTAATAACCCAGATAGGTGTTTCTATGATGTGCCTTCCTATTGCAATTCATTATTGAGGGAAAAAATTCATAAAAATGTGTTTATTATTTTATTTAACAAGTTATTTGAATATTCATCTTGAAATAACTTTAAAAATATTATTATATCATCTTCTCTATAAATTTAGTATACAATGGACATATATAATATAATCTAGATTTCCTTTATTATAATCATGAATTTTCCTTAATATTTTATAAATTGATGAATTCTAGGTTGCTTTTCATTCCTTCTCAAATATATTTCAAATATTGTTTTTGTTAAAGTAAGTTATTATGTTTGAATTTTATTTTATAAAATGAAATTACATGATTTAAATTAACGGGTTTTATTTACAAATTATTTTCTTCATGATTTTGAATACCTCGACTTAAATAAAAAGGTGTTGACCTATACATTGAAATGAATTCCATTATTCCAAATTTTAATCACTATTTTAATTATTTAGGGTTATTTTTGAAATAAATTATTATTTTAAAGTCCTATTTGGAATTTTTATAATTAATTGTGAAAGAAAGTGTGTATGATTATCCTTTTTGAATGTGATTTTTAAATAAATAATTTTTATGGAATTGATGATTCTTGGTGGGATTATTGGATCTTTATGATGATCATATATTGTAATAATCTGATAATATTCTTTATTTGATTATTTTAATTCGAATTTTTGGGTATTTAAAAATTTATTATTCACAATTATGGATTTTATAGATAAGGGTTGGTTATTATTTTTAAATGGATGAAATGTTGACAGAATGTGACAATGTTGATACTCATGGGGATTTCCTTGGTAGTCCTTTTAACTTTATTATCTTACACAAATCTTTGATAATTAATGGGAACATGTGTAGTTGGATGTGATGAAATAGATTTATTATTTTCCAATGGAATCACACTCCTACTAGTGGATCTATAGATAATAGAAAGGATTAGGCTATATGTGTGTGGCCAGGAAAGTGTGTCTATGTGGACTTTATTTTCTTAAGAACCCAGAGGACTTAATATAAGCTCAAATATCTATCATGATTTATTCATTGTATTGAACATGGTGGACTCACTATAATACCTTGGTTATACCCATGAAATCCTTATATTTGATACTCAATATATTATTGTTTATGTTTCCATTACATTGAATTGTAGTTTTCTTTCTTGATTGATTAATAATGTTGAATGATCTGTATATTATGATGATTCACCTTAACTCTATTATACCAACTCTTGTACAAAATGTTTTTATCATGTGAATATTCTTACTTTTATTGATATATCTAACTTTACATTTTCAAATGGTTTTCAAATATTTTTAATTAAAGGGTTGGTTTTTAAATGATGATATGGTGTGCTTCTATATTTAGTTTGAGAAACAATATTGAAATTTTTAAAATATTATTTTAAACATTGAATTATTATAATCTAATCCTTATGGAATAATTTTCTTATTACGAAATGTAAATACATGTACACTTTTTATTTTACTTCAATTTTAGCATATTTGGATTACCTTATGAAGAAACCACATTGACTCTTTGGTGAGATCCTACTGGGCTCTCTGACTCACACCCTACTTGTACCATTTGGTGTTTATAGTATTTATAGTATTATAGTAAATGAACATGTTCCCAACACCATACATTACGGATTAAAACCATTTTTCCATGGATAGTACACCTGGGTCATGGTGGGTGGTTGTGGACCAACATGAGGTGAGTTTTGGTGGTTTAATTTTACTTTCAGTCATGTATCATCTCCTTGTACCTGATATAGTTATAATAATTTATTTACATAATGGTGTTTACATTGATTAAATTATATTCTTTTTCAATACATTGGGTAAATCATTCCCAATAGTTGTTTCTGGATTCCCATGCGGTTGTCATTATCATGGGGGGATCAGTAACTCTCTTTGAGTTAGTGGTGAATCAGTCCAAATACTGATTTAGGTGGTCCTATGAGGCTATTTGTTAAATTAAATACCACTAATAAAGACAAATTAATGATATGATATATGAATGTTGTATAATATACATAATATAAAATAAATTATCTGCATAATATAAAATAAGTCTCAATGAAGTGGAATTGAGATGAAAACCCCTTAACTTGGATTCCTTCTGGGATGGATCCATTATATCTACCAGAATAATCAATTAAAATTTATTAAATAATTAATTAAAAAATATTTTCATTTACAATTCATTATTATGGTTCCTTTTATAATCCTTTAACCTCTATTAATTGTATAGTTATTTCTTATGTTGACCACTTATTATTTTTTTCCAATATATCCCAAAACAGTTTGATATGTTGACCGTGGTCAATGGTGTTATAAAATTTTGACTTAATATCATGATTTTTTATAATGTTATTAATATAATTTTTATTAATTTAATATAATTTTATAACAATCTAGGGAATATGATAATTGAAAAACAAAATACATTATTCATGGAGGTGGTAGTTGGCACGTATGCATGATGACATTTTCATTTCCCTAATGGATATAAGGGAAATAAAGTATGTAATGATTAATTTTTAAAAATTAATATTTATATAATAAATAAAATATATATACATTAAATTTATTCTTATGATAAACCATGTAAGGCGTAGATGAAATCTAAATCAAATCACTTAATGAAGGTGGTAGTCCACATGATTTTGTGAGTGACATTATCATTTTTCAATGGATAAAAGGGAAGGAGTTAGATGATATATTATATTTTATGAATCATAATTATGGAATAAATATAATATATATTCATTAATAATATATTTATAACTATACAAGTGTGGTGGTTATGAAATATGAATTCACTAGTATGTGGATATTATAGTTTGTATGTACACACTAATAGTGTTTTCATATTATATAGGATGTATAGGAGGTATAAAATGGATGTTACATTGGAATAACAATATATAAATACATTAAATATATTTATATAATTATTTTAATATGGTTATTGAATATTTGGATGAGGGTAAAGTAAATAACTTTTAAAATCAGTGTAAGAACATATACCTCTTCTTTTGGTAAACCAAATTGTCGTACACATTAATCCTACTTGACGTGGTCATTTGGTGGGACCAAGACCTATAGGTAATGAAAAATAAAGTTCAGAAGGTATCTCTATAGGTTTTTTATGATATTAGAATCTCAAGAAGTTTGAACAATAGAGGAGGGTATATTCCCCTTTTTAAGTGAGGTTGGTGGAGAACATATAAATACTTGAAATCTATTTATATATTATATGTAATAATCTAGTTAATTTGATCAAAATTAGAATATATTATAATTTAATGACTTAATGGTATAAATAAAACACACAAATAAAATTTAATTATGTTTTTTGGGTTATCTTTAAGATTTAACTTTTTATTTTAACCATTTTTACTCATTTTACCCTTAACCGAGGTGACACAATTTTATCACGATAACTATTCACCATGGATAAAAATAAATTTAACATTATTATGAAATATTAATTATTTTTATTGAAAATATTGTGTCCACTTAATAATATTCTATTCCCATAGGTTTTGAAAATTCATTGTAACATCCACACCCAAAATGCATACAATCCATTTTTTGAAAAATGTATTTTTAAAACCAAAAAATGATTTTTTCTCATTCCATGCCTAGTAACATTGAATAGATGAACAATAATTTACTTAATTGAATATATTATCTACACAGTTCATTATAACCATTAATAAATAATGATTAAATTAATTTATTAAGATAAAAAGACAGATTTCACATAAAAACCACTTTGGACAAAGTATCTCTTTTTACCATCAAAAGGTTTTATATTCATTTAAAAAAATTATAATAAATGTATATATGATTATTAATTTTATATTACATTATTAAATATGATATACATTTAAATAAATGAAACATTTTTCATAAAAATTAATTTTTAAGGTTGAAGAGTGGATTTGTAGTTGTTTAAACATTCATCAATATTGTTATTTCCTAATTACTATAATACATAATAAAACACGGCTATATCCCAATGAGACTATATTTATGGAGCTTGTGTGTCATGTTTTTTTGAATATTTAGAAAAATATATATTTCTATGTGTGTTTAAAAGAAAATAATTGAACCTATCCTGATTTTATAAAGTAAGAAAATAGTTGGAACAAACATAAAGATATAGTAGATTCATTGAAATATTGAGAGAGTGACCTTTCCTAATAATCCTATTGGTTTATTATATATTCATTGTTCAAAAATTATTACATAGATAAAACTCTCCAAATTTACATATTTAGATCTATAATCATGCATCTCATTCAGTTTATTAAATTGAGATCAACAGCTGAGATCTCCACAAAATTTGTTGTAAGAACCTAGTTTTTTCACTCAGGTATGTATCCTTTAAATTTCAGTCTAATTATTTATTTTGGGCCTAATATGGATTTATAATGAGTTATAAAATGTATTTGTGGTGTATGGGGATTATTTAGAGCCCAAAACAAATATTTTTGGGAAACTTGACATATCGTATGGTTGGTGCACGGTTTTCCTAACAGTGTAGATGATCTATTATCGGGAAGAACCATATCACATGGCTCGTGTAGGATTATGCTACCTAACCATGTATTTTACCTTTCTTCATAAGTACCCATGTAGGTTTTTGGCATGGATTGTCAAACCAGGCAGAAAAACTGTTCGTAGGCTACCTTTAGGTGTAAAATGTATATTCTCCCTTAATGGTCTAGTTAAGCCACCTCCTAATATGATTTCCATTGGGATTTACATCCATGGATCTCATTTTGGATCTTTTTGAATGAAAAATATATGGATTGAAATATCTCATTCATCTGGGATCCGATCAAGTTATTTTTTTTCATGTTGGATGTACAAAGGAAAGTACTCAAGTCTGTTTATTCCTTTATCATTCTCTTTTTCCCTTGACCTAATTATCCCGATGTGAGTGTTTTCCCTCATTTCATTGATAGAATCTGATATTATCCAAATCAAGGTCTGATATCGGAGGACTACTTTCATACAAGCCTGATATGGGTGGTGTATAACTCATCCCTCATGTTTGTTGATTTTGGAAATGTTGTGTAGGGCCCACCAATTTAATCTGGTGTCGTTTATTAAATTAATATGCCATGATTATAATCATTTTAACATTATGGTCGCACTCTTTCCTTATATGTGATTAGTTTTTTGTGGTTATTCTAAAAACTCCATCCATACTAAGTAGGATGTTATGCCATAATTGGGTTTGTATTATTTGACATGTTTGATCCACCATTCGGGTGTGGCTTAGATTTCCATTCTATGGGTATGATTTTCTATATTAAATGGCTTTATTTATATTATTAATTTCATAATGGAAAGAACAATTTATTCTCACCACGTGATCTTCCTATGTTAAGTTATTCTAATTGATAATTAAATGTGAAAGGGAAAATGGAAAGTATATTATGTATATTAGTTTACCACAATAAATGTGAATGAATTATAGGTTTCATGTCCGTAGTACCCCTTACCACATTAATTGAAGGTATCATAATGAACCTTAATTTTTCAATATACCTTTAATAGAATTAATAATGTTTTCATGCTACTTGAACTTATGAAACTAATGAAAGGCATGTCTTGAACCAAATTAGGTATTACAAGAGTTTCTTGAATGATTATAAAAAAAGTAGCTTCTTCATATATTTTCAACTATACCAACATATCATCGATAAATACCTCAATGAAATTATCATGATAATCTTTGAATACTCTTTTCATCATAAATATAAAAATATAGGGTGAATTATTCAATCCAATGGACATTACTGTAATCTTATAATTTTCATACCTCATGTAGAATATCATCCATAATCATAATTGATAATACCTATAATGAATATCAATCTTTAATAGATATTAATATTTTTAAATTTGATCCCAGAAGTCATCAATGAGAGGTAGAGGATATTTTTTATTCATATTAATGTATTTTCTTTTCCTATAATCAATTTAGAACCTCTTAAATTCATCCTTATTCTTAATAAAAATAGCATGGGATCCCCCAGTGAACCACTAGGTTGAATGAATCCATTATTACAAAAATATTGTAGATTTTTATTTAGTTCCATTATTACTTCTGTGTCATTCTATAGTGAGTCTTAGATATAGTTTTTGTATCATAGAAGATTTTTATAAAAATACCCAACATCACACTCGGGTGTATTTCTATGTAACTGCTCGAAAAATACATAAATTTATTCATTCAAAATAGGTACATATTTTATTATTAGTTTACCTTTACCATCCACAATATCTATCTACTCTTATTCTCCTAGACCTTTATTAAGGAGGGATAATATAGGTGGATCTAAACATGATTTAAATGATGAATCCTCCCTTAAAAAGATAAGGGATTCCATTGAATCATAATATCCTTCCCTTAGAAATAAATTTTCACATAATACATTGAAATCCAATCCATACCCAAGATTATATTAAATTCAACCATAGGTATAATAACCAAGTGTTTAAATAGGGTTTTTCTGTCTATTATTATGTGGATGACTGAAATATCCTTATTATAATGACATTTCCACTGGGAATCTTGATTTAGAACTCCCTTATTGAGGTACTGGGTATTGATTTATTGTTATTGGAAAACATAGAAGATATAAAAGAGTGTGAAGATTCATAATCAAATAAATCATTATAAAATATTTAGTTGATGATCAAAGTACCCTCCATCACATCTTTTGAGACTTTAACTTCTGATATAATAATCACATAATCTTGGACTTCACCCCTTATCCTCTTCCGAGGTATGTTCTCTTTATTCTTGGGGCATTGGTTTGAATAATTCTTCGTGCTCCTATTGTTGAAGCACCAGATAAAACAATTTTTTCCCCTTTCATCCATAATCTATATAGACCTTATCGGTGAACATTTATCAAACATGCATTCCCTTTAATCATTTACCAGGATGTTTCTTTCTACAATTATCAGATTATGGAAATCTTATCCATCATTTATTTTTATTCGACATATTTATTTTTTCTGTAGTGCTCAATTGATGTCTTCTTCTCTTGATTTCCCTTAATGATATAAGACTGAGAGAATTATTTATCTTTTTTGATAGTACATGATACCATATCCTCATTTAACGAAAAAATTTAAGAGACCAAAACCATTTCAATTTTTTTTTCTATATCCCATAAAAGAAATGGTCCATCATTCTTTTTGTATTAAATATGTAGTTCATTATATGCCTTTATAATCTTGTGAAACCTGTCACATATTAAACAACACTTTCTCATTCCTTATAATTTAGGTTCAAAAATTTTAAATCCATTTCGGCTCACTGCTCTATAAGAAAATATTTATCAAATAATATCACTTTATAATTTATCTATTACATATATTCTATTTCATTATATTCTTTATTATTCTGGATCAATGACCATTATTGATAATAATATCATTATAAATAATATACTACCAGAATAACTTTCTCCCTTTCATTACTTCTCAAATCCAAGAATATATTTTTAAGGGACTTGATCCATTTCTCTATTACCGATGAATTAATAGTTCCATTAATGGATGAAGGCTTCTGTCACATAAAGAGATCCAACATTAGTAAATTGTGCTTTGGGAAAACCGTTTTTTCTATACAGGTATGGTTATTTGTCATAACATGTGTTAGTTTCCCTAATATAGCCATGATCTATTCATATCCAACAATTGCTATACTAACTTTCTCAAAAATTATATAACTACATTGACTATGAGTGTTGATATTATTTCCCTTTCATATTATAGACAGTATTTATAAACAATGTCCAAAACAAAATTATCTCATAGAATCAGGAATATTAAGACTTAAAATAAAAATACCAAAGACATATTGATAATTCTAGGGGTTTATCTTAATGTAAGTTCTAGATATGTTCTTATAAAATCTATTTCTCATGTATTCTACTAAACATTATTATATACCATATGTAAGGATCGTGACTCTAGAAACCAAGATATGTTGTATACTTCGTTACATTATTACAATATACCCGGGATCACACCACTATGGATTGATAAATTTATTAGTGTTGGAAAACTAAATACATGTATGAATTTCATATTACATTGGAAAAATAAAAGATAGCATGAAAACATCTCCCATATTTCTAATAATTATTCAATGAATCCTTCTTCATTCACAGGGAAAAGAAAAAAAATGAATCGTGAGCTCAAATTCTCAATAATAGTTATGTACAACAGAAGTTATCATGAGTAGATAAGGTTTGGAAAATATGGAAGAGTGGATAATCAATACATATTCCATTTAATCAATAACTAAAACACTAAAATATATACAAGGAAAATATAAATATAACAATCACAAGGATAATAATAATTTGAATATTAATAAAAGAAATTAATAATGCCAAATTTCAGGGTCTTACTATCACAACCTCATGAAAAGACATCATAAACCTTACTATCATAGCCTTATTCTAAGATATTTCAAATAATTGGTAGGTACACACCAAATACCTAACTAATTTGGTCAACTATTTATCTGATGAAACTTTTTGATGAATCAAGGGGATATTTATTGTTGATCCCCACCCATCACACATATATATCCAATGCATTCCATATATATTGAATCAAAATTATAAAATATAAAAAAATACATTATCAATAAATATCTATGTTGAATCAAGAATACATAACATCAATATTTCCCTAGTAAATAAAATAACTTTCTTAATAATCTTCTTCTACTAAATCAATATATTAAAATAGTATAGGGTTATTATAATATCAAATTATTAGAAATGATACTGAATATATCTATAATGCTAAAAGTATGGACATGATGGAGTAAAATAATGTCCAGTTAATAATAAAGAGTGATAGGGAACATGATCATAAGAAAGTTAATGATCTCAACATATAACATAATTTATAAATAATTAAAGGATAATAAATCACTATTGATTCATGCGACATGAAGGTTTTGAATAAATTAAATTATATTGATAAATAGAGATGATAATGTAATCAAAACATTAAAAAACATTCCCTAAATCTCTAGTAACTTTTTCGTAAAAATAATGTTATAAATCATTTCCAAAATCATTTTTAACATTTTAGAAAGTATTTTAATTTATAAAATCTAATAATTCATCGAATCATGAAAATGGAAATTCATTAAAAACCCCTAAAAACTTATATAGGAATCTAAATATAAAATAATAGATGTGGAGGTAGGAAAATATGTTCACACCATAAACATTAAAAATAATATTCCATTAACAATTTTATAATGAAAGGTAAAAACATCTTAATCGGGAAACTTTAAAAATATTCCTTTTAAAACATTTTAAAGAAAGTAAAATATGATTTAAAGTGATTTAAAAAATAATTTTACAATATTAAATAATATTCATAAAACATTTTATAAAATCTGGACATGGAATAAGAAAAATATCAATCTAAAAGAATAAATAAAGTCATTTTTCTTAAAAAAACATTATTTTGGACTTTTAGTACCAAGGTGAGAAAAAGTTAGAATAAAAATGTGTAAAATAAATAAATAATGAAATGAAAATAAAATATATTGGGTTTAGGAATAGAAAAATCACACAATTCTTCCAATATCAAATTAAACCTGAACACTCTTGAATAAGGGTGAGATTGTAAAATAAACCTTTATGACATTAATAATTTTTGAATCAAAAACAATTAAAAGAGAAAACTTGAACTAAAAATTTAAATATCATGAATAATGTTGAATTCATTATATAATATATCAAAGGTGGATTATATACTCTATATTGAAAAAATTTGGCATGTAATATAAAATAAGTCTCAATGGAGGAGAATTTAGAAGAAAAATAGTTACCCATGATTCCTACTTGGTGAGATAAATTATATCCTCCTGAATAATAAATTTAAATTTATTAAATACTCTATGAGAAAAAATTTATATATGTTTCATTTTCAACTATCCATTTATAATCATTTTAAATCCATTCATTGTATAGTTCTCTCTTATGTTGACCACGTATGGTTTTTCAACCAATTTCTCCAAAACTACTTCGATAAGTTGGACATGGACAAATGTGTTATTAAATGGTTAAATTATCCGAAAAATATAAATAATTTCATTAGCATAATTTTTATTCTTTTAATATAATTTTATTACCATCCATGGAAGGATATAATAGAAAAACTAAATACATCATTCATAGAGGTGTCAGTCCTCACAACCCATGATGACGTTTTCATTTTCATAATGTATTGAAAGGAATGAAATTATATAATTATTAGACTTTATAGAATAATTTTTATATCATTAATATCATATATATTCATTAAATATATCATTACTACCATCCATGTAATGATGATATTAAATATGAATCACATATCTTTATGGATGTGGTAGTCCACACACACTCACAAGAAACATTATCATTTTACAACAGATATAAGGGTAAGGAGGTATATGATATATTATGTTTAAAAATAATTATTATTTCCTAAATATCATATATATTCATTAATTTTATCTTTATAACTATCCAAGTGAGGTGGTGATGAAAATCAATTTACACCGCTACGTGGAGATGGTAGTTTGTACATACACACGAACAATATTTTTATTTTTCGTATGACGGAAAAGTGGTATAAAATTGATTTAATATTAACATAAAAATATATTATTATATTATATATACCAATTTAAACATGGTAACATGGTTATTAATGATTTTATATTTTTTTATCTGTAGAACATGGAAAATCTCGGTAAGAACATATACATATTCCTTTGGTAAACACCTTTGGATTACAAATTAAGCCTTCTTGAAGTTGTATATTGGTGATAAAATGATGTATAGGTAAAGAAAAATAAATTTGGTAAGGTATTTTGGTATGTATTTGTTTAGATAATTTTCTTAAAAAGTGTAGAGAGGAGAGGAGAGGAGGTGACCTTTTATTAGTGAGGCCGGTGGGGAAGTTATAAATACATGAAACTTAATTATATAATATTTGAATTACTCAATTAAAGTGGATAAAAATTATCAAAAAAATATAAGGGGTGATACATATAAATATAAATATCCAATGATATTTAATAAATTTTTTTGTTATCATGAAGTCTTATCCCGTTATTTGAACTCGTTGGACTCATTTTATCCTTTACCATGGTGATAAGATTTTACCATGACAACTATTCATTATGGATAAAGATTAAGTTGAACTTATTAAATATTATTAATTATTATTATTCCAAATATGTATTAAATTTTAAAATATTCATGTCCTATAGTTTCTATAATTTAATTCTAATATTTTTACATAAAATTCATAGAGACAATTTTTTAGAAAAATATATTTTAATGCATAAAAATGATTTTATTCTCATTACATTCCTAGTAACATAATTTATATTAATGTTAATTTAATTAATTTAATATATTATCTAAAAATATCATTAAAAAATCATAATAGTGGTTAAATTATTCAATTTAGATAAAAATACATTGTGCAAATAAAAAAAACTTTTTTGAAAACAAAATCTCTTTTTACCATCATATGTGTTTTTATTCATTTATAACCAATTGATAATAAATTTATGAATGAATATAAATATTATATCACATTATTAAAAATGAGATAAATTTAACTAAATGGTACATTATTCAAAAAAATCGTTTTTATGTAAAAAAACAAAAAATATCTTCGGATAAATCAGGCATATTAGATCCTAAAAAGAGGTTTATTTTTGATAAATTGGAAATTTTGTGCCATGAAATATTAAAATTTGAATTGTAATATAGTTTGTTTATAATGAAATATTTACATAATATAATTAAATATCAGTTATTAAATGTTATATCCTTCAACCATAAACCTTTTAATTGTTTATGTTCATATTTTATGTTGTAAAATAAGTATGTGCAAATGGTTCAGAATTGATAAAATGGTGGATGATATTGTCTACATGAGATTGAAAATGTGAGTTTATATGAAAAATTTATATTTATAGAATGGTAGAAATATTTTTCATACATTCTTATATATTCTTATAATGTAATTTTATTTCAATCTTCAGCTGATATCAAGCATGTTCACTCTGGACCTTATTTTTGTTCATGCTAAATTAGAAATATGTATTATAACTATGTTATTGAAAATAATTATGAAAAAAAATTGAAATATTATTTTACCAACATAAAAATTATTTGGATTCTAGGAGAATATTGGAAATTTATTAGAAAGTGTCGTTTTCATGTATGATACTGAGAAATTTCCTAATAATTAATGCTTCTATTGTAGTACATTGTGTGATTTAATAATTCCATTACATTATTTTTGTGTGTGAATAAATGGATATATTTTTAAGATATGAATTAAAATATTATTATATACTTTGAATGTTTTTAATGTATAGTAATTTTTTTATGAATTATCTAGAGTAAAAACTTTCAGTAAGTTATTAGTTATATATTAGTTTTTTCAGTTTTAAAACATAATTTTTTATGTTTTTAGTGACCATTGTACATGTTTTTGATTGTTGAATTGAACAAATTATTGCACTAAACTATTTTCATTATTTCATCAACATTTATGTTAAATATTTTGGAAATAGTTAGGGTTTAAGTCTAGGGGAGAGGAATTTTATAAATTGAATTACATCACAATGAGTAAACATAAAAATTCCTTAAATATTTTTAAAAAATTACTATTCTTGTGTAATAGTTTTCATAAATAGTGGGTGAAACTTTTTATGAATTTTGGATTTAATTTTAATACATTACGGTGGTAAATACTTTTCATTTCCCCACAAATTCAATCCGGTAATATATTTTCATTTCTCTATTGAATATAAACTTTATTTTTAAAATTTTAGGATTATATAGTTCATTTTTAATTGATTTTTAATTTCTTAATTGTATTTAAATTGATTAAATTAGTAATAAAATGTCTTAATAAATATATTTTTAATCCCAGTTGAGTTGAATGTGTTAAAATATATGGGTGAGTTTTAATTATTTTGACCTATTAATTATTTCTTCTTCGCTCTAATCCACCAAGATTTTGTTTTATTATTTTGAGTTACTATGTTATGTGTGAGTGTTGAACATAGAGAAAAATATAAGTTTAGAAGAATATTTGAATGAAATAAGAGGTAAATTAAATTTCTTTAAAAAAATCAATTTTTTTAATCTTTTTCAAATATGAAAACTGTATTTTTTCAAACATTTTCATTTTTAGAGATAAATCATACGTTTTTACTTGATAGATTGGATGTGGAATGAAATTTTGAAAATAAATTTATTTTTTTGGGTTTTTTATTATTCATTTTTTAGATTAATTATAATTCAGTAAATATGATTAATTGATTTACATAAGATAAACCATGTCTTATGTGTGGGGGAATTTGATGTGACTATATTTTATACATGTTTTACACCTATTTTTTATATAAAATATGACTTTTTTCATAAAATGGTATATTATTATCAATTTATTCATTCATAGAAATTCATTATTGAGTTATGTTTTCTTTGTATTTTTTTAGTAAAAATTATATTTTATATTGAATATTACATAAACTAATTATAAAATATATCTATGGAATAATTTAATTTTATTACTGGTGTTTTTAAATTTTTTTCTTATTTATGTGATCTTTGGAGTTATTTAATTATTTTTGGATCGGGTTATATCAAATATGAACTAGAGGGGGTGAATTGTGTCTTTTACAATTTCTTCTAGAATTTTTATGATTGAAAAATCTATCCATTAAACTTATCATATATTTTATGCTGTGGAAAATAAATAGATTGAATGATGCACAGATGTATAGTGGTTTGGGGAACATAAGGCCCATAGTCCACCCAACCAACACTATACTCCACGAGCTTGATGATTTCCCCTATCTTGTCCTCTAATCAATAGACCATCCACAACTGAGTGTAGGAAGTTGACACCTATACATGTTATGGTTAAAACAGAGCCTTCTGTTTCATACACAAAACCGAATAAACATCTTTGTATGAGAAGTCGATTACTCAAAAAAGATTATTTGTCTGAAAATACATTCCATCTGTTCGTCACAATATCCTCAGCATGCAACTGATAGTAGATAAATCATTATCTTCATAAAATATCTTCTTCAAGTAAGTGTAGTTTGAAGTCGATCTAGTTTAAATAGATATAGAAATAAATTCAGAAACTCCGAAAATAATTGATTTATTATATATCTTCTATGTAGAATAAAAATATTTAATGCTTTTCCTCTTCTTCAGAAAAAAAGAGTCTGATAGATCTTGGTAGTGGCAGATCTGTGTGAATCATATATCTCTGTAAAAATTATAGTCATGAAAAAAATTTGAGATCTTATACTTCTGATCCTTTTTTCATTGATTCATCACTTATGTGTAATACTAAATATCACATATATATAGAATTAAAATGTACATTTTCCTTTAAGTCATAGATCGACAAATGTCTCCTTTAAAACGGTGATATTCGCAAGTTTGAATAATGCAGCCGTCACCACTCCCCTTAATATTCAGCATGAAATGCTCCGCATAAAACAATCCATTGAATCATACATAAATGGCTTTCAATCAATAATAGATGTTATCTAAAATAGGTCTCTTAATCTGGCTTGAAATAATCCTGATAATCCACATAAATATTGTTACTCGATAAAGTCGAAATTTAAATTCCTGATGCCAAATGTAGGGTTGACAATGTATGGTAGATGATCCATTATTTAAACCTAAAGTTGATCTTAAATGTAAGTTTGATCATCCATGCATTTATATGCTTTAGAATGTATGGTTCATGATCTATACTTTTGGATAAAAACGTAAGGTTGTTCACAAAAGTAGGGTTGATGAAAACGTAACGTTTTTCACAAAAGTAAGGTTGACAAACCATACTTTTGAGAAAAAAATGTAATGTTTCATACAAACGTAGGGTTCTTCTTCCATACTTTTCTGATAACATAAACTTAAGGTTACTTCCAAACATAGGGTTCCTTTACAATACCTTTTTGATAACATATAGTTGATTAACCATACTTTTCAAATAAAGTAAACATAGATTTTTTTATCCTTACTCTACTCTCATCAACATAGGGTGTGAATAGTGTTTCCAGGACACGATAATATGCTAAAACGATTTCTGAAAACATAGACCAAGAATAGTGTTTCTAGAACACACTAAAAAGATTTCGGAACACTTTTTCAAATATTCCATGTGAAATAAACACTTAAATATTGTTCCAAAATATTTAAATAATGAATATTAATTTCATGGAATACTCTCTAGGTAAAGTCATTAGAAGAATAAACTATAGTATTTGTGAGCATCAAAATCATCATAAAAAGATAGAGTGTTGTTTTCAACAATTCCCCCCTAATAATAATAAAATAGAGTATTTGTTGAAAACATTACACACTCAACAATCTCCCCATTTTTGATGATAACAAAACACATGAAATTAACCTGCAAAATTAATTTCCTATAATTTAGAATTTATCAAGGATAAAAAAAATATGTAATTTTAAGAAAATTATTTCAATAAGAAATAGATAGTTTGATATCCAATTTTTATATATATAAAAGTAGACATTCAATTTTTAAAATATATCCTTATTTTTGAAGAAAAAAAATATTTTTAGTTTAGCTAAATTTCTCACCCTTAGTGTTTACCCGTTTTCATCCCATTAATAAAATAAATAATAAAAACACTTTTAGAAATTTATCCACTTTAAATGAAATGTCCTCTGAGTAAAATATTTATAAAAACAATATAAAATAATATGATGTGTTTATCAATATTTCTCCCACTTTTGTGATATCAAAAAGGATGATAGAATAAGGCATATAACACATTTTAATGTAGTACTGAACATAATTAAATACAATGACAATCTGTTTATCAATATTTGAATATGTATTACTGTCATTTTAATATAGACAGTATATTAAACAAATCAAAACATAGTAAAAATAGAATAAAATATATTTTATTGAAAATATATATACATTTACATAAATGAAAACATGAATCATGGTTGGTCTAACAGGTTTCTGAAACTGGTTTCAATCCCTTTGAATGAATTCCTTGAGTTTTGTCATCTGCATTATCATCTTTTTCTTCAGTCCATCTCCTAATTGGACTATGATATCTCTTCCTTATTGAGTTAGATGAATACATTCAATCAAATTGAAATTGAAATACTCATGTAACCTCTCTTCCTTATCAATAAAATAATTAAGATTCTCTGTTAATCTGTTCAAAAAACCTTGACCCCTAGTTCATCTTATTTAAGCTAATCAACAAGATACTTTTGATTATCAAACTGAAAAGATAGTAGAGAAATGTTACACTATAAGTACTACAATCTATCATTAATATTTCTCATTCCAGTTGTAATTTCCTAGAATCATTTGATTAGATCAAGTGAAGTACCTGATGTACTTTTTTGATTTCCCATGACAGTGGAAAACTATTTCTACATGATAATTTTTAATTCTTCCAAATCTGATTTCAGTACAACGTTAGATTTTAGTATTCCAACTTCAGCTAACATATTCTTCTTAAAAACTTAAATGTCCATTTTTGAAACTTAACTATCTTTCAAGTTCTAAAACTTTTGCCTCTTCGTCTCTAATGCTTTTCGCAAAGCATCATTTTCAGCCTGAACTTTATTAAATTTTTGGATTAACTCCTCCACATGATCATTCTCAAAATCATTGTCCCCTTGTTCTTGATATATAGTCTGTGTTTAAACTTGATTTATAAAAACTAAAGGCACTGATTGAGCATCAGATATCTGATTTGTAGCCTTCTCCACTGGTTTCTAAATATATTTTCCCTCAGAGTGATGATCTGAGTCATCCACAGAAAAATTTACATTTAAAACATCAGTATAAACTTCAAGAAAAATCTCTTCTAGATTCAAATTTTCAGTTGGTTGTTTCTCCTCATTAGACACCATTAACTTCCTATAAAAAATGATGCTCTTGAACAAATTTAGTTGGTTGTGCAGACTGTTCTTGAATAGATTCAGTTTGAGTTACTTCAACTTCTCCAGGCATTGCTTCAATCTTAGGTACACCTTCCTCTTCAAGTTGAGGTACCACATCAATCTGAGAAACATATTCTCTTACAAATATATAGATTAAAAGAGCTTCAGTTAAAATATTATTTGTTTGAGTAGGTGCCTTAGAAACTTGACCCACTCTATGCATTTTAGTTTGAAGTTACTCTTGAATTCTTTCATCAGCAGGTACATCAACTGCGTCAAATATGAGACTTCATGAAGTTTATGAATCTTCAATTACTCTTCATTCATCCATGCCTTCTTTATAATTTCCATGTTTCTCACCCTAAGATGATTCCTAGTCTTCCTCAGCTCCAACATGCATCATCTTTCCTTTCACAGTACTCCAAAAGAATCCTATAATCCATAGAGTTCCAGCATTGAAAACATTGGTGTGGTGGCATCTTACTCTGGAATCCACCAATCTGATCATATCCTTCTGAAATAAAAATTTAGAAATGTGTCTTTCAGATGGGTATAAGTTTATCCTTGCTTCTAGTTGGCAACAATAATTCAGATATTTTACCATATATCTAGGGAAATTAAGCTTGATGTTACTCATAAGTAAAAACATCAAATACATATCTGGAAATAAAATCTTTTCCATTTTAGATATTCTTGGTGCGATCACTATTTTCACAAACTCCACAAGAATTTTATGATCAGGTTCTAAATCATTGAAAAACATTTTTCTTACATTCATAGAACCAAAAAAATGACATAATGACCTCATACTTATGTACATTGTCACAAATATTCTTTATTTCAAAATGATAAACACCTTCAATAAGGTAGTTTAATATCTAAGCGATTTCCACAGTAGAGAGAGAAAACTTTCGATGTTCGATTTATTAAATTACTATATCTTCTTCTACTACTAGACTAAATTGAGAAGATTTGAAGAAATAACACAATTATACATGATATAAAAATTATGTGTTTTCATCATTGAACATTTGTTCTAGATTCCGTAGGCCGAGATATTTCCTCAGCAACAGATCATTTTGGTGCATCCCTTCCAAGTCAATAACTTTAACATGTATTATTTTCCATGCTAACGAGCATTTAAATTGGGTTTTACTGGGTTCTCCTTCCTCGATTATTTTTGTCTTGGTCATTTCTATCACATATTTTTGTAGGTTTGAAGAGATAGGGTTTCGAAGGTTCAGGTTTGGATAGAAAAGAGCGGTATGTATTTTTCGGGTTCGAATGGTTTTAACAGAAATGAACAGGTTTAGAATTTGAAATGGATCTGAAAACCTTGATTTTTGTTACATTTACATACATAATAATGATTACATTATTTAAAATAATATAAAATGTACTCGAAAAAAAATCAGTTCAAATAACTAAATTGTTTAAAACAGTGAAGATTAAAATAATATAAGAATTAATATAATCATGTGAAAATTTAAATTTAAATTTCATTTAAAATTAAATAAACCTAGATCCCCCTTAATAAAATCATACCTTATAGTGGGAAGTGGCTTAGTAAAAATATCATCTAATTGAATTTTAGTACATACAAATTCTATGAATATATCCTTTTTAAGAACATGACATCTTATGAAATGATTTCTGATACCAATATTCTTAGTCCTATAATGATTAATAGGATTTTTTGAAATATTTATTGCACTTTCATTGTCATATAAAATAGTTGTATTATTAAAACTTAGTCCAAAGTCCATAAGATTTTTTTTCATCCACAAATCTTTTTCATAGCAACTACCTGCAGACACATATTTTGCCTCAGCTGTTGATAGGAAAACTGAGTGTTGTTTCTTACTAGACCATGACACTAAATGTTTTCCTAAAAAGTGAAAAGTACCAAGTGTACTTTTTCTATCTAATCTATATCTTTCAAAGTCAGCATTTGAATATGAAATTAAATTAAAATAATAAATTTTTGGATAGAGAAGATATTGAAAAACATCTCCTTTTAAATTTCTAGAAAATCTTTTAACAGCACTTAGATGAGATTCCTTGGGGTTTGATTGAAATATATCACAAATACATAATTAATACATTATATCTAGCCTGCTATATTTAAGATATAATAAACATCCAATCATACCACTATACAACTTATTACCAACTAATTTTCCAGTTTCATCCAAATCAAGTTTTATATTATTACACATAGGAGTTGTATATGTCTTGTTGTCTTCATGTCCAAATTTATTTAGTAAATCAGAAATTTATTTTATTTGATTCAAAAAATTTCCAAAAAATTTTTGATAAATTTTAAGACTTAGAAAGAAATTTAATTCACCCATCATAATCATTTCAAATTCTTTTTTCATTAATTTTGAAAAATCGTGACAAACTTTTTGTTTGTTGATCAAAAAATTACATCATCAATATAAATTTGAACCAATAAAATATAAGAGTTTACTATTTTCTAAAATAATGTTGGATATTCCATTCCAAAAGTAAATTAATTTTTCAAAATAAAAGAACTCAATCTTTCATACATAGATCTAGGTTCTTGTTTAAGGCCATAAAGAGATTTAATGAGTTTAAAAATAGAATTTGGTTTTTGATAATTTTGAAAACCAAGAGGTTTCTAAACCTAAAATTCCTCTATTAAATAACCATTTAAAAAATTCAGACTTAACATCCATCTGAAATAATTTAAATTTCATATGATATGCATAGGCAAAAATAATTCCAATGGCTTCTAATATTTCTATAGGGGAAATGGTCTCATTATAATCTATACCTTCTTCATTATTATATCATTTAGCTAGTAGTCTTTCTTTTTTCTAGTAATTATTCAATGATCATCTTGTTTATTTCTAAAGAACCATTTAGTTCCTATAATAGGATAGTTCATTGGTATTTCAACTACTTTCCACACTTCATTTCTCTTGAAGTTTTTTTTTCATTCATTTCTATCATCCAAAATTCATCAACTAAGGATTCTTCTAATATCTTAGGTTCTAATTGGGATAGAAAAGTAGATAATTCAACAAGGTTTCCAATGTTCCTTCATGTTCCTATTCCTGTGTGTGGGTCTCATATTACAATTTCTAAAGGGAGATTCTTTAGGGTTCTAGACTGTCTAGGTAAAATACTATTAGGTTCATCAGTGTCATGTTCTTATGAACTGGACTGAATTTTATTTATATCATTTTCGAAATCATCTTTCAAGATCTCAAGTCTCATGTTATCATTACAACCAGATTCATCAATTTGGTCTTTCCTTTTCTGAAAGGGATCAGATTCATCAAATTTCACTTTAACTAATTCTTCAACAATCCTTGAATTTTTATTAAAAATTCTATAAGCTTTTAAAGTTGCAGAATATCCTTAGAAAATTCCTTCATCATATTTTGGATCAAACATAACACGATTGTCCTTGGTGTTTAAGGTGTAAAACTGTCATAAAAAAATATAAAGTAATTTACTTAGGTTTTCTGTTATTCTGAAGTTTATATGGTTTCTTTTTGAAATTTGTTCTAATTAAAACTCTATTTATTATATAACAGGAAGTGATTTAAGCTTCTGCCCAGAAATAGGCCGGAAGACTATATTCATTTAGCATAGTCCTAGCCATTTCCAAAATAGTTCTATTTCTTCTTTCAGCAATTTCCTTTTATTGAGTTGTTCTTGGTGTAGAGAAGGTGTGTTTAATAACCATATTTGAGAAAAAGAAATTGAATTACATTTTATCAAATTCTCCCCCATGATCACTTCTTAAGGAAATTATTTTAAAACCTTTATCATTTTGAACATCTTTGGAAAGACATTCAAATATAGTTAAAGGTTAATTTTTATATTTTAGAATGAAAATCCAAGTAAATCTAGAATAATCATAAATTAATACATATACATATAATTTACTAGCAAAACTTGATATTCTTGATGGTCCAAAAAATCCATATGGACAAGTTCTAGAGGTTTAGATGTCGCAATTTTGTTAACATATTTGAAAAATGATTTGTGATGCTTTCCAATTTGACATGCATCACAGAATTTATCACTTAAAAAGTTTAGACTAGGAAAATTAGAAACTAGTTGTTTCTTAGATAACTTATGTAAATCATATATATTGAAATGTACAAGCCTTTTATGCTAGATCCATGATTCATTTATCTGACATGTTAAGAAGATTAATTTTTTTTACCCAAGGAAATTAAGTCCAGGATATAAACATTATCAGTTCTGGGTGCTTTAAATTTATGAAATTTATCTTTAAAAGCATAATAGCATTTTTTAGAAAAATCAAAAAAATAACCATCATCACTTAGTTGAGAGATACTTATCAGGTTGTGTTTTAATCCTTGTACACAAAGTACTTTATTTATTGAGATTGCTTCTGGATCTCAAATAGTTCCAACGCCAATAATTTTTCTTTTTGCATTGTCACCAAATGTGACTAATCAACCATCCTTTTGAGTTTGTGTTCTAAAGTTTGATGAGTTTCCGCTCATATGTCTAGAGAAGACACTGTCCATATACCATATTTAACTTCGGCTTCTATGACATGGTTCCTCATTAGCTTCTTCCATAAATCACTTATTTTCTTTTAGATTTGATTCTTCCTTTTCTTAGTCAGACTTTGATGAGATGTTGGAGTCTTCAGAAACAGTCTAAGTATCTTCCATTTTATTTTTGTCTTTTTTTCTCATTTTCATTTTTTTTGAAAAATATCTTTTTCTTTTCACCTTTTAATTCAGAACAAACAGGTCTTATGTGACCCATCTTTTTGCATTCATAACATCTAACTTCCTTTGGTTTCTTGTCATCCATTTTGAAGTATTTTCTGAATTATTTCATCATTATTTAGAATTTACTGATATTTTTGGCTAGCTGATCCAATTACACTTTTGAATTAGATGAATCAGGACTCTCTGATTTCACTTTTATTTCATTCTTCATCTTTTTGTTCTTCTTTTGGGATTTTACTTTCAAAGTAGTATTTTCTTTTTTGATCAAGACTTTATGCTCGTTTGATTCATCTTCCATCTCAACTTCATACATCATCAGAGATCTAAACAATACTATCATAGTAAGATATTTGATTGGTGATGATTTACTAATAGCTGCTGAAATTCCATTCCATTTAGGTGGTATTACTCTCAGTACTTTCAGGGCTTGATCTACTTATTAGATAGGATCTCGCAAGACAGAGATATTGTTAATAATTTCTATAAGTCATCCATTCATCTAGGCGATGCTATCTCCTTGAAAAATTCTGAAGGTTTAGAATTTCAATTTAGCTATGGCATACCTCATTTTTCTAACATTGTCTGTTCCTTCATAAGAAAATGCAATTGTCTACCACATTTCATAAGTAGTCGAACACTGATATACACTATTGAATTCATCTGGTCCAAGACCATAGATGATATCATTAATATATTTTGAGTTTATGTCATACCCTACATCTCTATTAGCACTCAATGTCAGAGTTTTCTCTAGAATCTCATAGGAAGTTAGAATTTTTTTGTAGAATCTTTATCCAAGGTTCCTTAAGTAAATGATCATCTTTGATTTCCAGCATCCATATTTTTCATAATTGAAGTACGGATCTCGAACCATTGACATAAATTCTCATGTATCATCCATTATTCTCTAAGTGTAATTGTATAAATATTTCATCTTGTTATAGATTTCAAAAAAAAAACTCGACACCTATGATACCGATTGTTGGATTGGGTTATACCAAGTATGCACAAGGGGGGGTGAATTGTGTCTTTTACAATTTATTCTAGAGTTGTGATGATTTCTAAATCTATCCTTTAACATTATCAGAAATTTTATGTAGTAGAAAATAAAAAGACTGAAATATACATGGATGTATAGTGGTTCAGCGAACAGAAGGCCCCAAGTCCACTCAACTAATGCTCTACTCCACGATCTTGGTGACTTTCACTATCTGGTCCTCATATCAACAGATCGTCCACAACTAAGTGCAGGAAGTTAACACCATTAAAATGTAAGGGTAAACCAGATCCTTTTGGTTCATACACCGATCCAAATACATAGCTTAGTAAGAGAAGCCGATTACTCAAAATAAAATTAGTATTTGTATGAAAATACATTCTAGTTCTTCTTCACAATTGTAGCAGTACGCAACTGACAGTAGATAAATCATAGTCTTCAGAAAAGATGTTCTTCATGTAAGTGCAGTTCTGAGTGAATCTAATTGCAATAGATATAGAAATAAATTCAGAAACTCCAAAAACAATTGATTCACAATATATCTTTGAGGAATAGTAATAATCTTCAATGATTTTCCTCTTCTTTAGAAAAATATAGTCTGATAGATCTTGGTAGCAACAGATCTGTGTGACTCAAATATCTCTGTAAAAAATTGTATTCATGAAAATGAACATAAATATATAGAATAAAAATGTCATCTATATATAGATATATATAATAAAAAATAACATTTTCCATTCAAAATTAGATCAAAAAATTTCCCTTTAGAATAGAGATATTCAAATATTTCAATAACAGAGCAGTCGTAAGTCCCCTTAATATTCAACATGAAAAACTCCTCTTAAATCGATCCTTTTAATCACAAATAAATTTCTTTGAATTAGTCAAAGAGGTGCTTTAAAATTGAGGTTTTAATGTGTCTTGAAAACAAACTGATAATCCGTATAAAAACCATTGCTTGATAAAGGTGAAATTTAAATTCCAAACACCAAACATAGGGTTGAAAATGTAAGGTAGATGATCCATTAATCGAACATAAGGTTATTATTAAATGTATGTTTGATCATCCATACATTTCTAAGATTCATAATGTAAGGTTCATAATCTATAATTTTTTATAAAAACGTAAGGTTGCTCACAAAAGTAGGTTTGATGAAAAAATATGGTTGTTCCCAAAAGTAAGGTTGATGAACCATGCTTTTGAGAAACAAACGTAATGTTTCAAACTTACGTAGGGTCTTTCTTCCACACATTTCTGATAACAAAAACATAAGGTTCCTTCCAAACATAGGGTTCCTTTACCATAAATTTTTTATAATTTATGGTTGATTGACCACACTATTCCAATAAAGTAAACATATATATTTTATCCTTACGCTATGCTCTTCAACGTAGGGTATGAATAGTGTTTCCATTACACGCTAATATGCTAAAACGATTTCCAAACATGTAGAGCTTGAACAGTGTTTCCAAAAAATGCTAAAACTATTTCTGAACACTTTGTCAAATATTGCACATGGATTAAATACATTAATATTATTCCAATACGGAGAAATAAAGAATATTAATTTCCTAAAATATACTCAAGGTAAATTCATTAGAATAATAAACAAGAGTATTTGTGAGCATCAAAATCATCGTAAAAAGATAGAGTATTGTTCTCAACAATATCCCCATAATAATAATAATAAAATAGAGTGTTTATTGAAAACAATACTTGATCAATATTTATTTTATGAAGTTTTTGATGAAGTTCATTTCATTATTAAGTAGCTATATTTTAAATCGTATCTGATATTTATTTTAAATGTGTTCATTGTTTTCCATTTTCTAAAATAAGATTTTGGTGGATTTTGGAAAGTTATGTAAAAGTATTACAAGGGGATATCTAGCTATGTAAAAATAGCGGAGTTGTCATGTGTGATTAAACAAAGAGACATATTGATAAAATATAGATTAGTTAGATATTTTCATTGTCATTTTAGATTCAATGGGTGCATATAGATCCTGTATGAGATTAACATTGGAATTATGTCGTGATAACTCCGATTGTATAGTCTCTATGATAGATTAACACAAAAACTAAAGTTTTCACTTGAGATTAACTCATTTATCATTTAATGAGAACCAAATAAAATCCCAAGTTTTATAGGATTAAATGAAGTCTTGTGTTATAATATTTATATTCCTGTATCATTCATTTATGAATGGAATCATAAGTCTATGTAAGGTGAACTATCCATGGAACTAAAACTTTCTATAAAGATCCTAGATGAACATCAAGATATAGAAGATTAAATCTGTCAGGGTCGTGTTATATGAGAATAAAATCCAGAAGATAGTGAGCATGAATGAGATTAATTCATTACTCAAATAGGAAATAATGGATTATCCAAAAGTCATAGATGTTTTAAAATTTTGATCATTAAGAATTTGAACTCTATTCTCACAACTTTAAATCCAAGAAAATGGGGTTAACTTGATGGAATAATGTATAAAGATAACACGATTAAGTATTTTTAGAGAATCCACTGAAGATTTAATTGAGATAGGAATGTGTCTAGATTCTAATTACTTAGAGTTGAATATTTTATCACACAGGAGATGTTTATTCATTTAAGTATTTAGTTGTAGTTACTTGAATATCACTCGCAAAAAGATAAAACAAAATCAGGAAGTCATTCCACATGGATTTTACCACATGTTAGGAATATTTTAAAATTTCTTATTGTTCTTTTAAAAATAATATTTCATGTATTTTTGGGGGAAAGGAATAATTTAGTATTTTATATTATAATTTATGGATTATAATGTGTAATTTCTATTCTATAAAAAATATGTGGTGTTTCACTCCCTTTATTTTGATCTTAAACATATAATAATGGATGGATAACCTACTAACCATTTTAAGGAAGTGATGCTTGATATTTTATGAATATTTGAAAAACAAGATGGTCCTAAACATATTATTTGATCTTGGATATAATTAATGGTGAAGTAGTGATTTCTACCAACATGTTTACTCATAAAATCTATTTCCACTCTCTTACACTACTTTTCCCCTCTTTATTCATCACTACCACTTGATAGTTTGTGTTGAGTGATGATATGTGACTTGATGATATCAACAATATAAATTTATATTTTTGAGAAATCCTTTTTGAAGTAATTATGTTGAGTGATTCTTATCAAAATTTTAAGAATATTTCATATAGTGTGACATATCCTTGCATGGGTGTTTACTATTTTTAGATAGAGAGGAATTTTGATCCAAGAAAACAATAATTTCATTGAGTGAGGTTATTTCAAGATTATATAATCCATTAGTATATATATTATAGAATGTAGAAATGTGGGTCAACCTGGGACTAATATAGCTTCTTTATAACTATTTTTACCTTATTCATGAATCACTATTTATCTTGTTTATTTGTTTCTGATTTTTTCAATCATTATTCATTTCATACATTCACCTCTAAAAAAATAAAAATTACCCAAAAAGTGTTTAGAATATTCATTGTGATGAACACATGCCTCCATGAGATGACACAAAGGATAGATACTGTGTTATATCTATGGAAATTATAAATGAATTTTTAATAGTTTTATGGTAGGTCTATTCAATGTATCTAAAAAATAATTTCCAAAATAGTAGATATATTTATATGGATACTCAAAATATTTCCTGAAACCAAGGCATGGTTCATATAAAAATATCATTACAGTTAATAAAATCAAAAAAACACAACCATTTTCATTTAAAATATTTATAATATCTCCAATTTTATATTTTTTTTTTATTTTTTTAAGATTAACATATGGTCATACGCATAGATGATACATAAATAAAAAAGTATAAATGATTTTTAAAAAATACTGAAAATATTTTTTTATATATTTAGAATCATGAGAAATAAAATTATTTTTCTAAATATTAGAAAAGTATAGATTGGGAATTTTTTGGAAATTTTTTAATTTATCTAGGGTTCTTAGATAAATAAAATTAAAATTAAAACAAAAATACAACTTTTCACTCAACACATGAAATTAAATGATATAGATTCCATATTTTAAATACAATTTAATTTTACTTTCTAAGAGAATGAATTCCTCACATCATAATTTTTTTAAAAAAATTAGGCACAACCTTAAAATTCCTTATTTTTCATTCACTTTTAAAAAAATTTACAAACATATTTTCTAACACATATATCTATAATTAAAAAAACATTCTTTTTTTTCAAATCCAAATGTAATTGAAATAACTGTCACTGTATCAGGTATGTGGTAGTATGGTTGATTATAATCAAAATGCCTTTATACTAATTTAGTTTCTTCTATCAATCGGGACCGAGTGATAAACTATAGAATAAATGATTGAACTTTAATTAATTTCAATAATAGCTTCAAGAAAAGTTTATCTACTTAAATTTGTGAACATCTGTTGCATTTAGTGGTTGATGATTCCATTGAGTTATGAGGGGTTTAACACAATAACAAATTGGGTTTCCCTTACCTAAGAGAGGCTCAAAAAAAATCAAAAAATTATATATTACTAACTTTAAAAGCATAAAGTTACTAATAAAAAGAATAATGTATGAAAATGAGAATCATTTTTAATTAAAAAATACCTCATGATATTTTCATTCAAAGAATAGGTGCATTACTCACCATTTAAACACGATCACAATATCAAAGGAGAATAAAGGTGGTCTTAAAAAAAATACATCCAAATATTCCGTAAATGGATGTTTGTAGTAATAAAAAACTAGATTTAAGAGGAATAAAATATCCATCATGAAAGATGGTATATTTATTTAAACATTAATAATATTATATAAAAAACTTTCACTATCTGAAATCATATTTTAAATGGAAATGATGTAAGTAAAACATATATAGACATGTGTTTGGAACATAGATGGATAGATCTATAATTACTTAAGAGGGTGTTGAAACTAAAACCTCCTATAAATTCATGTTGTATCTTACACATTTCTACGTAAGGGTCTACTTAATTTATACACCCACATATTAAAAAAAAGAAGTTCATGGATTTTATTAGCAACAATGGAAACCACTCACTGGAGCTTAAATTGATGAATTATTGCATCTAATAGAAACTCATTTCTGTCAGTAAACTATTAAAATAAAATATCCAATGTATTAAACAAATTATATAGATGTATTCTAAATTAATAATTAGAAAAATGTAAACACTCACACAACCCAAATGACAAAAATTATTTTATATTATTTTAAAAATAGATATCTTATCAAAATATATAAAAATTTTATTTTCATTTAATAATGATATTTTAACAATAACGTATCGGATAAACACATATATACACGTATAATAATGAGAAATAGGTAAAATGAAGGTAGAAACACAAGAGGGAATTTTAAACACATATAGGATTAACATTAAATAAAATATTCACATTTTAGTCGATAAACATTTAACCATAAATATTCAAAAACACACACCTTAACACATGTAACATAAACCCTAAATATTAATGTCCAATAACTTATAAAAAAATATATACATTCAAAACAAAAACCCTGAATATTCATCCTACAATTAATTAAGTTGAAAATATATTAAAGTGAGTGATTTCCAAATATGAGGTTGAATTAAAACAGATTGAAACAAAGAAAAATAAAATATTGGAGGAAAATTTTGTTAATTCCAAATAGATTGGTTAGTTTTTTGTTGTATTTCAAAAACCATTCCTAAAATAATTAATTAACACTATGTTTTTGTTAAAATTATGTAATCAAAATTACATGAGAAATTAATTTCTAAAAATACCTAAATAAATTGTATAAGGCCCCAAAAAAGATAACATAAATGTGATAATTGGAAATGAAATGGTAGTATCCTAATGATATTTATTAAAATTACTATAACCAAAGTAGACCAACAACATATGGTGAATTAAAGAGCTGAAATTTGGTGTGTAGGGAAATTATGGTGTTAGGTTTTTAGGTATGATAAGTAGTAATGTTTTCTGAGTAGGGGTAGATGTGAGGTGGCTATGTTAAAGCAGGATACAGGGTAACTGAGGTAGGGTTAAGGATATGGTCTGATGAAGTTGAGGTAGGCAGTGGTCTAGCATTGAGATGGGGGTGGAGGTGGTGTGGGATAATTGAGTTAGTATTGTATGGATGCAAGAAATAAACATGATAGAGGATGAGGTGATATTGGGAAGGCATCTCATGGAAGATTATGGTTTTGTGGTTGAGATGTGGATGACAAAGAATTTTTTTAATGTTAAAGACATAGAGATGACCATGATGGTAATAAATAGCCAATTTTGGTGACTTCTCATTCCCCAACAACTTTTGGTGGGTTTCTAGTAGTTTTATAAAAAAGAAATTGGACAACTATGTGAGGGAAGTGGAACAACAAGACAAGTATTGTTATTTTCAGTTGGATATAATAGTAGTACACTTTAAATAAGATCAAGTATGATTTTTAATGTGATTTTTGATTAGTATGTTTGATAATTCTATTAAATAAAAAGAGTTCTATGATGATATATACAAATTAAATTTATTATTTTTATATTTTTATAAGAAGTGTACATATTGTAGTAGCGATTGAATAGAATCTAGGTGCGTTTTAGTGGTGGGAATGTTAAATAGTGATGGGAGAAATGACTTTTGGAACCACTAGTCTAGGTAGGCTGCAACAACAACATGAATGTTTCAATAATATGGAATCATTTATAAACAATGCTTTGTAAAATGTGTTGATAAAAGTACCCCTTTATTATTGATTTTTAAGAAGTGCTGGTAAAAGTCCCAAGTGCGCCACATTTATCACCTCTAATTAAGATGTGATGATGGGGGTGGATTTTATCAATGCTTTTTAACAAGTGATTATAAAATGGTGAATTTTATCAACACTTCTTAAAAATCATGGATGAAGGTGGAACACCAATGATGATTTTTCCTATACTAATTTTTTTTAGAAAGGGGTTATTTTATTAGATCTTTTGTTTATCATTGATTAAAGGTTGGTTTTATTTTCATTAAAAGAAAATGATAATAGAGTCTAATCTTTATCTATTTTTTTAGCACTGATAAATGGTAACCTTTATGGGCATTTTTTTATACTGATAAGAGTTACTATTGACAAAATATACATTATATATTATTAAATATCATATTTCAATATATAAATACGAAAATATTAATATTAATATAATATATTTTCTTAAATGTGATTTATATAATACTAAGTATGTATTTACACTTAATATATAATATATTTAGTGGAAAATGATTTATGAAATAACTAAAAAAATATTAATTATTAAAATTCTAATTAATATTGAGTAATACACATTTAAAAAGAAATTAGTAATATAAAAACATTAATAAATTAATTAATATCAAAATGTATGTTGAAAATTGGAAATGAACCTTAAATGAACATAAATTTTTTTCTGGGAGGCTGTTTGGGATTCAGAGATGGTTAAATAAAATCCTGTGAAGAAATCTATGGTATTTAGTATCAGGGAGAGAACAAAATCCATTTATTCTGGGTGAAAATACTCATAAGACTACCAAAACAATGTTTTTAGTTTGGATGCACTAGATTTTAAACATTATATGGAATTTCAACTATTTTTATGATGGGATTCCGATCTTTTTTAGTAAAGTTTAAATTTGTCCTCTAGGATTACATTCATATGGATTTTGTGGTGTTGAAATTTTATCATTTTTTGTATTTTAGTATTATATATGTACTTTCATATATTTACGTATAAAAACTATATTGTATAAATAAATAATTACTAATATTTACATATAAAATTTCTTTTCAAATATATGAACCATATTAAAATAAAACATTATTATCTAGTTTATTTAATAAAAAAAATATAAATTTTATTTATCTTATAAAAATATAGAAGATATATATATATATAATGTATATATGATGTTTATAAATAATTGTGTGTGTGTGTGAATATATTAATAAATATATATGTGTTCATATATATATATATATATTACAATATATTAATATAAATATATATATTTTTAAATATGTATATATTACAAAAAATATATATACATTTATAGAAATATGTCAATATATATCATATAAAATCATATGGGCAAGTGGTAAGAGTCCTTTTTGAGAATGTGTTGAGGGGTGGTTAAAATCCTACCCCGTTAGAAATTATTCTGAATTTAAGGGTTGGGGTTATGTGTGCACGGGGTCTTGGGAGACATGTGTGGTGAACTTGAGAGGGTGGGGTCTTAAGTTCTTAGCAGGCCTTGGGGTCATGTGTATAGTGGTTTTGTTTGGTTTTTAATATAAAATTTCTAGAAAAAAACTAATAAACATTGTAATTACCAATTATACTAAAGATTATATTGAATGATGATAAATGTTGAATCTATAGTAGTGTTGGGAAAGTGTTATTGGGGTTTTAATTAACGACATGAGTAAGTTTTATGATTCTTTTTTATGGAATCTCTTGACGTTTCTGTTCTTTGGAGTCCTAGGATAACACCATTCTTTTTATGGAATTGGAGGAGATTCCTTTCCGGCATTTTTTATGTCCTAACACCTAATACCATTGATGGTTCTATCCAAATATCAATTCATGATAGAGGTGTGGCCCATCCAATATTATATTTCAGACATTATTCCTTATGGAAACCGATGTGAGATTGAGTTTTCAACCAACAATCCTCCCCTCTAAATAAAGACTGAACATTCTAGCCTCCACATCAGAAATAATACATCTTTTCCAAATAATCCAGAACTTTAATTGTTATTTCTCTCTTCCCAAGGACTTATCCGCTAGCCTCTTTATCATGCAGAATTTTGATACAATCCACCAACATGGATCTGTATTCTCCAACAAAGCCACTACTATAATTTTCAAATCGGTTTGGGGTTCTTCCATCAACATCATATATGGGATATACTATGTATTTGATACCACATTTCAGGACCATTACTTTTTAGCATATGATTTCTAGTAAAAATACCTATTAACTTTTGTTGTTCCATTCTAAAATCAATTGGTGATAGGATGGGTATCCCATCAATGCTTATATGTCAGCCACTATTCCTAGAAGAAATAAATGTGGGATTGAGTAATCTCCCAACATATGGAGTTTCTACTACTCTATATATTGAATTCTTAGACCCTTTATTTGCTACTAAATCAGTAGAGCTTCAATTGAAACCATGGTGTCTTTTGAAGACTCTAAGAAATACAAAACAATTGTTGAAACTGACCCAAGTCATCCATTAAACCATTGACAACACATGCCCAACCTCCATGCCAACTCACATACACTAGTATATCTCGGATTCACTACATTTACCTCCATCATATTAGCTAATTTACTAAAAATATCTAGTTTTTTATATCTTATCTCTTCCCAACATGAATTCCTGTGGAAACGACCAACAATTTACTCACTCACTATTGTAATCTCTGTATGCCTCATAAAGGTATATTATTATTATTATATATTTTTATATATACTCACTACACACTTATAATTTCTCATAATCCTAAAACATAATGATCAAAAACAACACTAACAATCATACTAAACATTTTTTTAGCGGGTTAATGGAAATAAATTATGAAAATGGGGTAGGGTTAGAAGTATTTTGGAAAATGGGTCTACACTAGTGTGAAACTTGTTCACAGAAGCACCATTAAAAAAAGGTTTATTTCATGAAATTAATTTAACCAGATTAACTTAACAGCTTGAATGAATGACCTTCATATAATAATTTTTTTAAATCATAGTTTCTTTATATAATCCTTTATTACTTAAAACGGATTATGTGAATGGTATTCACCCTGGTTGGTATATGTATATATATATATATTATATATATATATATTTATCTAAATTGTATTGAAAATATTGATATTTTATTCCAAATTAACCTATATTGAAGTAACCCTAAAATATAATAGAAAATTCCTCTCATTCCTCCCTTTAATAAGGTAGAGGGATTGAAATCCCATAAAGATTTTCAATTTGGTAATTTCTATGATGGAATTTGTGTCTTTTGAAGAATCAAAACCCAGGACACAAGTTCATAATAAGAAAACTGAAAGGTCAAGAAGAAATCGATTATATATAAGGTGTATAGGATTCTTGGAAGCCACTCACACACAACCACACACCATGATCACATGCCTTTTGAAACTCTCATACAATCAAAAAAGGAATTTAAAGAGAAACAATAAATAAACAAATTTAAAATAAATATTTAAGAATCATTTTAAATTTATGTAGTTAGTATGATGTCGTAGTCCCCAAGAAACAACAACTTTGAAAGAAGAGGAAACACGAGATTAAAATATAAATGATCAATTCTGAAGAACATGCTAAAAAATATTATAATTAATAAAAAACTATTATCACATCCCCAATACAAATAAGCCACACTACTAATTATAGTAGCTAACCTATGGTAATGATAGTTCCATCACCATTCAAAAACTATAGAGAGATGCCACTAAGATTAGATCTACACAGTCATCCAACCACTCATTCAATGGAAATTACCACCTCAAATAGACCTTCTAATGAATGTTGCATGTTCTAGAGACTCCAAGAGTTTACTCAAACATATTTTTAGAAAGGATCTTACGCATTATAACACTGAATATTATGAATCATCAGAGTTAATCCTATATAATCCCTTTATTTATTTGTAAACCATCATTGGCACCTAGATTTTAGAACTCATACTCCTTCTTCAACAGTTCTAACAACTGGATTCTCCATTACCACTGCAACTAGTTCTAGTCATTTGGTTCATCATCAATCATTAATATGATACATAGTATGAGTTTATGGAAGTTACTCCTTCCTAGAAATTTTATTACTAAGCGTGAAAATATATTATCATGCTAATACAAACAATTTACCAATTGATAATTATTCTCGTTCCTTATTAAAAAATCCTCTAAAGTTAAAAGTATTATGTTTTGTATCTATCCTCTTTAAATTCCATTCTTATAGTTTATCAGAGCTTCTAAGTTCTTAACACCTCTAAGTTATCCAATCCATACTATATAATAAAAAGACTTCATAAATTATCATGTTATACATTTATTTTTCATATTAGTTTTATTTTTATTCCCTTTAACCTTACCAAGATTTTGTACCAAATCTTCCACAAGATTCTAGATGAGCTGGTTTTACAGTTTAATGCCTTTTGTATTGGAGTGAAATTCAGATTCATGGACAATTAAATCATACTATAGCTATAACAGTTCAACATTATGATCTATTATCTTCTTCTAATATTCTTAATTATAATTTTTAACCCTACCATATAATTATCTTCTTATAAAATTGAAATGTACTCAGATTCCATGGATGATAGTGCAAATTTTGGTTGTAACCATGAAATATAACTAATGGATGTTTCTATGAATGTAAACCTGATACTAGTGTCAATCATCCATGAATATATATATATATATATATCGACCAAATTAATCATTTTAATACACTTGTAAGGGGCCATATAATCTAAAATAGAGTGCAATATTTGTTGACCTTTTGAGATAATAGAATATCCACAAGACGACTACCTAGGTGTTGCCTTCCCAGATTCAGCATGCATCTACTAACCACACCTACCATTTGAGAGATATCAGGCCCTATAAAAACCACAGTGTACATCATAATTCCCAAAACTAAATCATACAGAACTTTCATCATTTACTTATCCTCCTCATCCCTCTTAGGTGTTTTATTATTTGAAATTTTGATGTGTTCATCCAGGGAAGTACTCACATGCATAACTCATTCGTCCTGAATCTTTACATTACCTTTTGAATGTACTCTAACTAATAAAGGACCAAAGATATGAATCTGATGTCTATTTTATCCTCATCCCAAATATTTACTTAGTGTAAACATGATCTTTAATTTGGAAACATCTAGACTATTCACACTTCAACTCCTCCAACCTTACCACCAAAGGTCCTCCTATGGGAAAGTCATCAACATAGACAATAATAAATAAAAAAAATCTATCATCATAAATTTTTTAAAAAAATATATGATATTCATTTCTTGGGATGAAATGTTGTTCCCTGAGGAAGTTTTCAAACTTTTAATTAAACTAAATTAGTTCTAATTTGAGCCTATAAAGTCTTTTCTTGAGCTTGTACATTGAACCCTTATTTTGTTTTATTAAAAAACAAAATTGTTTCTCTATGTAGATTTATTCCTCAAAATTTCTATTAAGGGACACATTTTTAACATCCAGTTATTCAGTAAACAAAAATTTCATGGAAAATAGGATGAAAACCATAACAATAGTTTATTATTTTATAATATTAGAGAATATATCAATGGAAACCACTCATTATGATTATTGAAACACCTTAACAACTATAAATGACTTACACTGAAATCTATATTCTACTTCCTCCTTTTGAAAATAAACCCAATTTTTTTATAGTTACCTTTATCCTTCTGAATGTTTTTTTTTCTCTCATGTATTGGAAACATGTAAGTAAGATAACTATTAATTTATTTCTTACACCCACTATAAGTAATAACTTATAATTTTTACCTCACCATGGATTTAGGTTTCTCTACTATCTTTGAGAAGTATAATGTGCATCTGGGAATCATACCACTGCACTAGCCTTTTAAAACTTCTAGACCACCTAAAATTTCAAGGATCAGATCCTTATAGACACATAACATCTAAAACTCTAATTAGATATTACACATTCCAAAAGCATTTTGTTATAAATGTACCATGGTTATTTCAAAAAACGATTAGTGATACTCATTATAGAACATCATTATACCAATCGGCTTCCATCATTTTTTTTCTCTTTGAACATCATCACACCACCTAGACTTTATTCAACTCAACCTCAACTTTATCTATAAATTTCTTATTCCTAAAAGAATCTTCATATTGATTTTGATCTTTCCATAAGATATTATCATTGAAGAGGACACTCCAAACTTTAATAACCTTATTATGACTATTATCCAAAATTCTAAAACCAATTTTTTCTTTGTTGTATCCTACAAAGAAACATAAATGGGACATATATTTCAATTTATCCCTATAAATGGGATAATAATGGGCATACATGATACATATAATAACATTAATATATGTGAAATACCCAATCCTTTTGAACCAGCGTTCCTTCAGATGTTTCTTTTCCAATGTCCTGAAAGGAATCTTATTCATGATATGAGCCATATAGTTAATTGTATCGGCCCAAAAATCCTTTATGAAATTGATACATAACCTCATGAATTTATCCCCTTAATTTAGTGTCAAAGTCATGTATTCTACAACACCATTCTGCTTATGTTATTCAGGAATGGTCTTCTCCATCTAAATTCTATACATTCATCAAAATATCCATAATTCTCTTGCTCCATACTCACCTCCATTATCATACTAAAGGTATTTAAAATTCAACCTGGTGTTGGATTCCTCCATGGATATAAATTAAATGAAAGAAAAAAATGACCCGAAAGTTGTTTTTAAGGGAAAAAACACACCCATTCCTTTTTTAATCATTGAGTAAGTTAATGTAGTAAAATGTATCATCATGTGATTGAAAAAATGATGGACCCCATACATCTGTATGAACCAGCTCAAGCTTCTAATTATTTGGAGTCCTTCCATAAGAATTTAACGACACATTTTATTTATTACATTGGAAAAAACCTTGAATTTTATTACACCATGTGATCATGCTTCAAAAAAGCATATAGAAATCAAGGTTTTCTACTATGTTTCTAAGGCGGTGAATAATATTTATTTATGGAAGAAAACGTGATTTAGAAACTAATGCACCAAGAACATCATGTATATGATAAAATGAGATCTTATAAAGTAAAATAATTATAGAAAACTATAAATCTATATATACCTTACACAAATTCTTCGACTACATGTGTTGATATTAATCTGATGTGGTTGATAAATATTGTTTAATGGAAGCCAAAATACATATCCTCTTCATAGGAATTTCCATGGAATGTTCCTTCATCAATAATTTTATGACAAATAATCACCAAAAACTATGATTTTATATTTCCTCTCAAGGAGAAGGTGGTACGTGATGAGAGAAATATATTTTTTGGAGTCTTCACCAAGTATAAAAAACCCACACATACCATCAAATGGACAAGGGATCTTTATAAGGTCCTTGAGAAAATCTCTCTGGGTGATTTCATTTTAACGCATGTGTTATAATTATTGATTTAATACCTCAACCAATGCATGAATCATATGAATTAAACTCACTTCAAGATACGTATAATTTCATATTCAATTTAATGACAACTTACATGGGAGAAATGTTCAAATGATAATGATTATCATTTTATCATTACATTGTGCCATTATATCCTTAAGTTATAAAAATAAAGATTTTCAAGATACATTTATTCTAGTGTATTCTTAATTTTTTTATTAATAATTTTTTAGAAACATAACATCAAGGTCATAGTCACTAAAAATTCATCACATTAAATATTTTTCATATCTCCTTTAATGTCCCACTTTTACTAAATCTGAATGAAACATTGTTCCATGTAACCTTATATTGTATTATATACAATAACTTGTGAATATCATATCCAAAACACTTTTTTTATAGATTCTACTACAATTTTGGAAAACTAGAAATAACTTCACCTTGTATTTAATAATATGCAATACCTTAATAATACCTATCAAAAAATAATTTTAGATTAAAACATAAAACACTTTTATAGAATATCTCTAAGTTAATATTAATCCCCATTAAGTTAGCCACAAAATATAATCCCATGGTCTATTATATCGTTGAATAAAAAAAATAAATCACTGAATATATAAGTGTAAACAATGATAAACCTATAGAAAAGCATCAATGACACTGAAACTATGAAGGGATATGACAAGATTTTCATCAAACATAATTATATTTATACCTATTCCCAAAAAATTCATCACATGTTAGTTGGTATTATCACATGTTCCCTTCATCGTAGAAATCGAGTGACCATAGAACAGTGTATTTCAATACCAGATAGCCGAGTAAAAC
Organism: Viscum album; assembly: GCA_963277665.1. Lineage (NCBI taxonomy): Eukaryota > Viridiplantae > Streptophyta > Magnoliopsida > Santalales > Viscaceae > Viscum > Viscum album. Next base: position 573,405,379 of record OY728157.1, read on the forward strand.
TTTCTTGATTTTCCAAGTATACACTAACGAGGATGATGAATACATCACATGACAATGATCTTTATGTATTAGCACATTACATATCCCACACCTGAATGGATAATAACATCATTTATACTATCATGTTTTAGATTAACACTCTTATGTGTATTAAAATAAATGCCCCAAATTTCATGCTCGTAATAGAAGAGAAAAGATCCCATTTTTTGGACCTCAAACAGATCACATGATCAACAACATACCCAACCACCCTCTGATTAGCTAAGTCTCTTTTTTTTACTTTCCTAAGATAGGTATCACATTATGATGGTTCTCACATGAGGTTACATTCCATCCTTAAACTATGGGGACAAAATAAGATTCATGAACAACCATATACTAATGTAATAGTGTATGAAACTCCATGTGGTATACTTATTGAGCTATCTATCACACATTAAGATACTTCTTTGTCTTCAAATTTGTTCCTTATGATCCTATTTTGTATCCTTATACATAAATCCTACTCATGATAAACTTAATATTTCTTCCATGGCCTATAAAACTCTATGAATATCATTTGTGAGAGATAACTAAAAGTCATACTTTGAGAGGTTAATTATCATTATAGTTCCGGAAATTTATTTCAATATATATATATATATTTATCTAATGAAACAGAACAATAAGATAGATATTTTCTCAATATGATATATTTTATATTATTAAAAATATTTTAATAATACCTAAAAATCCCAACATAGGTACTTATATATGAAAACATATATGATACACTGGTATATCAACCAAATTTTTTTCTACACTTTTTGGGGTTTTCCTAAATCATTATATGACTATATAATTCCGTCCACATTCCAATGTAACAACCTTATAAAACTCCCCCACTAAACTCTTTAGTGAGTAACATCTTTGAAGGAAAAAATTTCTAATAATGGTGAGATTTAAGAATCATGTTACTAATATTCAAATACTTGAACATATTCAAATTTCATAACTTCACAAAATAAAATATTATGATATAAACTTCTATTATCTACTAAGAACTCTTGAGTTTAAAATCATCATCATTAGAACCCTTTCCATCATAATTTTTCCTTAATTTTTTTTTCGAATTATTTAATTATTTACATCATTTATTTTACACCACATCTTAAAATCATATATGATAAAGTGATATCCATTTTTTTAGGGTAACTAAATGAAACCCTTGAAATTTTTTCTTTACTGATATATTTATATCCTACAATCATTTTTACATTGAGTGAAATGAAATTTAAACTTAGACTGGTATAATCCTTTATTTGTTAACTTTGAACTTCACAATTCCAAAAATAATCCGACTTGATTCTTGGACAATAAATTCATTTAATAATATTTATATTATACCTATAAACTAATTTTTTTTGTTGTAAAAACATTTATTTTCTTTTAGTGGGAATATAAATAAACTATTTTTCATATTATACATGTTATTCTGTCTGTTTAGATTATTCTTCTCCTGCCATTATCTCCCTAAATAATTTTATAAAATTATATTATTCATAAACTATGTTTATTAGAAAAATATCCATCTCATTTTATTGATTAAATTTTTCTTCCATAATCGTTCTCAAGAAAAAAATTAGATAAAAAATACCTATTAAATGAAAAGTTAATCCAATATTATAGAATCCAAATATTTAATATAGACATTCCTTTTCTACATTTCATTATTGAAAAATCCTAGCACTAATCTCCAATAATTATTTTTTATTTTTACCTCCTATATATTTTGAAAACATTAAAAGCATATAGTTGGTAACACACAGTTTTAGAACAAAAGTATTGAGTTCTATAACATTTATACCCACTGTGCACTCTCCATATGGATTCATATAACCATTTATGTAATCTAGATAATTATATCTCCAATGGAAAATATTGACACAATGAAATCATTATCCTTCCTTATTATTCTTTGGCTGATATAGAAATGTGGACTCTCCATGTACTCTTTTCTAATACTTACCAAAACATTTACCCTGTTTTTTGTGTATCCTCAACATGGAACACTACCATAGACCAACCATCTATTTCATATTAATCCTAGACATATTTTATATATTAGGTAAAGGTTTACCTAATTTATTCAGGTTATAATTAACCATAAATGGTTATAAGCTTTCTAGATGTGATTGTAAAATGAACTTTGTAGCTAATTCAAGATTAATATGTGAACCTATACTCTAAAAACCATTTAAGTACCAAATAATATTGAGTATAAGAGTTGAAATTGAAGTTCCTTCATTAAATTTTCATGAAAAAATATCATTTTAAAATTTATAGCTTTCATTTATAACATTGTTTTGATAGATCCTTTTTTGGTTTTTTATCCTTTTATATGTATTCATAATCCCTGGTAAATTTTGAAACATACATTTCATGGTAAAAAACATGTGTGTGGTGAATTTTATTGAATCCATTATATTCTTGTCAGAGGCATCCAACTCTGTTTGTTGAATGGATTCATTAAATTTATTTTCTTGGATTTGTTATTCCAACACATTTAATTTCCCTTATTAGTTGAGAACTATTATCAAGTTTTGATAAAAGTCAAGATATTCACATAAATCATGTTTTTCTTTTTTAAAAATTGATCTCAGAGTAAGGAATGTTGATAGTGATTCAATATCTAAACTATAAAATTTTATTAAATGAGTATCATGTTTTATAAACAATTTAATATTGACTTTTACTAAATGGTTTCCCACTAAAATGATGTACCTTTTTGAATTTATAATACCAATTACTGGTCCAAGATCCATATTTCACCAATATATGAGTTTTATATGTAATTTATCTCAAAACATTGTTATTTAGGTAAGTATTTTTTCCAATCATATCATATATGACTCTTGGATGGTTGAGCAGAAAAATCTTTGTCCAATACATATATTGGATAACCCTTACTATATTCATCTCCTAACAAAATCCTATTAGGGTCTATTAGGAAGTGTAATCCAAATAAAATACAAATAACAAGGAATGAAGGATAATTTAGGGGCACTCAGTTATGTTATAACCTACCCAAATATGTTCCAGTTCCACCCATCACATTCTTGACTTACACAATATAATCCATTGGAACCAAACTATGGAATTTCCTACCTAGTTGGATGATATAGGTCTTTTCATTGGATGAATTATAATGAATATAAAACTAATTTGTTTAATGTATATTTTAATCTCACTATCTCTTCCCATGTTACTAAATTTATATATTAATGTTTCCACATATTTTGTTTTGATTCTTATTCCTTACACCATAATAATATGTTCAATCCATATTGGTGTGTAACTCTTTACAAAAATTGACGTTTGTGTTAATCCGCTAAAAATAGAGACAAAATATATCTACACATACCAAAATTTCTCTCATACATAAGGTAAATGAACACTTCATGAAAATGATTTGAATTATATGATATTGATAATCTCTACATGAGTAAGGCTTGATCTCCAAATATCTAACCCTAAAATTTATAAAATAAGGCATAAACTTCTAGGCTAATGGGAAGTCTAACCTAAAGTCCCTCCAACCTAGGATACATTAATCAAGAGAGATTAAAATTCATTATAATTCTATTACATAATATATATAAACATTATTTAATAGCTAAATTCAATATCATAACTCAAATTATAAACTGAATTCAATGTAGTTTAAAACTAAATCCTTTTATGGTACTTATCATATAAATACTTCTATTCATGTATGATAATATCTATGAACAAACTACATTTAAAATTATTCATAAATCATTTATACTATGAAAAATTTATAAAATTTACTAAATAAGTTGGAAAATTAATTAAATGCCCAATTCAAATATTTAGAAATGGGATAAATGATTATGAAAAATTTATAAATAAAAACTGATTATAAACATTTTATAATTACCAAAAATATTGTATACACTCCATGATCTTGAATATAAACATTTTATATTAATTTCATAATATGAACCCTTTCAAATTATACATTACAAGGAATTTATCATTAAATATGTCATATTTTATGAATCATGATCATTTTATAATTAAATTTCTATCAGGTGAAATTTTTTAGATAATTTAAATATAACAAAAAAATTTAAACCTTAATAATACAATCACAAAAATCCTTTTTATGTGGTCGAAATAATATCCATGTCAGGCCTTTAATATTTTTTATATCCATATTTTTGTTATTTATAAACCATTTATGATTTACCCTTTATCATTTCTAAATGAACATTTTATTTAGATGTCATATGGCATGTCATATAATATTAAAATTTATTTGATATTAAGACTAAATAATAGGGGATATTAATTCATTAAAGAGTCATAAATATTTAATTAATTACAAACACTTTATAATTAATTTATAAACCTTTTATAGTTAATTAATACCCAAAAATAACTTTTTTTTGAATTAATTAGAGCTTGAAAAATGATCATTTTAAAATTCCTAACACATCTCATTTATAAATCACCTATAATCTATAAGAAAAATTAACTCGATATAAAATTTTTAATAAGTTCATTTTTTATAAGTAGCTACATGGAATTACGTTGACAATAAATATATTTTTAAGTTGGAACCTATCATTTAAAAATATTTTAAGGCTGAAATTTTTTTTTCATACTACTTTGTCTCAAAACATAGTACTGTGGTAGTTCCCCACACTATTTTTTTCACTTAACATAGTATCAAAATAGATTATTGAACTTCAAATTATATTGAAAGTCAATGTAATATGAGGAATTATCCTCACAACATGTTTAAAATCAATATATCATTAAGGAACATTCAAATAATACTATTTTTGCATGACTCACACCACAAAATACGTTATCATGTAATAAATGTTAGAGCTCACACATCACATTACATTAACTACATAACATAATTTCGAGACCTTGTGAAAGATACACTTCCCATTAAATATATCCCTTGAGATTATGTTAAAAACATAATGTTTTCACATGAAAAATTCGGCATGTTATATTTTCATAAAATGTAAACTTATATGGATAATGAAACATTACATTTTCCCACAATATAATATTAATTTGGGTGATGTCATTTACTCAAAAAATGTTCATTATTTTAAAACCATAATTTCAATGAATCTAAATGAATGGTTTCAATGATACAACTTCTAGGGTAGAAACACCTTCACTTATATGAACACATGTAATGTGAAATCCATATAAACCTATAAAAAACCCCCATTACCCCAACACATGAGCTATGAAACTCTTTGAATTAGTAATGGAGCCCCTCGGTGAAGAGCCACACTTTCCCACTGATTATGTGTGATTGTTTCTAAGAATTGGTTAACCCTTTATCCTTCTATTTGATACCACTATCGTGTTTCTAAGGATTAAAATAAGATTTATGAAAGGTAGTATAAGTGATTTTGAAAACAAAACACCAATATCTCCATGAATATGAAAAAATTAAATCATGAAAAATATTATAAATGAAGAACACTATAAATCCTTGTATTCCTTACACAAATGATTCCTTTAAAACATGTTGATATTCATGTAATGAGGTTCATAAATATCCCTCAAGTTTAGTAAAAAAGAGATCCTCTCTCAAAAGAAATATCCACAGGTTGTGGCTAAATCAATTTTCATATGATAAAGAACCATCAACCACCACGACATGCTAGTGCCTATCAAGACTAATCTAGTTGGTGATGATAGAAAAACAAATATCTATTGATTATAAATAACCCACACACATTCAATTGAATGGTCAAAGAAACATTATAGGGACCTCAAGAAATATATTCAAGTGATTGTTTATTAACTAATGTGTTATAATACATGATTTAATAACCCTATTCATGCATCATGTGAATTAAAATCCCTTCACACTACATCTTGTGTAATAATCCATTTAATGATATATTATGTTGGAGATGTCTTTAAATGATAATTATTATCATTTTATCATTTCATGTTTCCAATTTATCCTTAAAATATGAATCTCATTCATATCAAGATATGTAGGTTACAGTGTATTCGTAATCCTTTGCTCGAGAATACATTGGTAGAAATGAAACTTTGAGGACATAGTCACTATTTCGTCAGTATTTAAAGATGTGGAATGGGTTTTTCATGACGGTTTTATTTTAGGAGGGGTTGTATGGCCTCTCTCAATTGTTTTCATCAGGTTATCCATTTGTTACTTCTTTCCTCAAAAATCCCAATGGTTTCCCCATCCATTTCTCGGTAAAGACCTTCTTTCCAAAGGTTGGTATTCATTATTGTTTTCAGACCCATCAACTCTTGGGAACTCGCATTGGTTGATATGATGAGAGATTTCGCTCATCACACCCATTCGGGGGGGGGATTATTTAATACTCTAGGACTCTCTTATAGATTAAACATATATTCATGAATCTCTTCCTAATTAAGATATGATACCGGTTACCCTAAAAAATGATTCATGGGTTAATTATCTTTTTATGTGAAAAATGACTAGGATCTCTTTACTAAATCCATAATTGTGTATCAGAGTATCTCTATCACTCTCCATTAATGTTCAGTTTCATATAAATTGTATCTATATAAAAAATTATTTGGAATGTCTTATCATGAAAGGAGGTGTCTAATATTCATATGAGGGTATTGATCCATTGTGAGGGATAATACATATCCTAGTTATGGCCGAAATTGAACCTATATAGTTCATTGAAAATTTTTAGTTTAACATCACGCAGAAATGACATATATGAATTCTCTATGGAACTAGGTGTTCGAGATCTAATCCCAAATGGGCATCCTATGTATCCTGATTATGGAGGGAATCATAGTTGTCTTAGGTCATTTGTTCAGAGATTTCACTATAAGGGTTCCCTTATCATTATAGAGAATTATCATACAAATGATATGATTATTTCAATACCATAATCCCACTTGATCTATGATCATTGTGAGAAACAAGGGATGGTATAAGATCAATAACATTGCTCCTAGCATGGGGTTATGTACTAGGATTAACCCAAGAGTGATTGTACTAAATATCAATCTTAGAAAGGAGTCAAATGAACCATAGTTATTACAGGAACCGAAGTCAGCATTCTTTATTCTATTTCTCATTCTGTTGATGGATGGGATAGATTGATTGGCCCAATGGAATTATTGGGTCCTAATAATTCGAATATTATTCCCATAGGTCTTACATTGAAGTGAATTTTCATTTGAGCTCAGGCCTTAGGAAGAAGTCCTACTTATCCTGAGTATTATAGGAATCAGATTTCTCATGGTTTTGTTTAACATAGTTTACACCTTGAGGCTTCCATTGTATCCTTGGGGTTTATGGCATAGATGACATAACCAATGTAACTCCCTAAGATCACTTTATCCATGCTCATTGTGATAAACAAGGGATGAAAAGTGATCAATGTCATTTCTTAGAAGATTGGGATTACATATCGGGATCACCCTGGATTATCAATATAGAGAACATACCTCGAGGAGAGGGTCCTACGTATCTTGAATAAGGAAGGAATTAGATTCTTTATAGTTCCCTTTCCTTGGGGATTACACTCTAATGTTTCCCTATTGATCGAGGCATACACACCAAGGACATATGAGTTTTTCTATTTCTGGGAGGCCCTTTTGACCCGGTCCTCTTATCGAACGAGTATTACATGACCTAGTTAACCAATTTAGGTTATATAAAAAGGCCTAAATGGTTTTTCTTGGAATTTATCGCATAAACTGATTTTCCTATCTAGAGGAGGTCGCATGACCCAGTTGACCCATTCAGGGGACATAGAAAGACCCACAAAGTATGTATTGAATGTTATATCATGACCTGGTTGTCTTTTCCAGAGAGTGACAGATATCTTAACTAACATCCCTAGATTGAATCCTAAGTCCAAGTTGATATGTATAGGTAGTATCACGGGTCTCAGCTGAATCATCTGAAGGGTCTTGCGAGAGTTGTTTTATTATGACTGGATGTGTCCGTGAGACTTGTATTACATGATTGGACACTGTTATATGAGCCAATAAATTTGTTTAAAGACCACCACGTGGCTTTGGTGACAAGTCCATAGGGACATCATGAGAGTAAGGTGACAAACCTAGGGGTTGCGTAACATGTTCTAACATTATCATACGAACTCGCATGACCTATATTGAATTCTAAAGGAGCATCATTATATTTGGGGGATGTTTATAGGTACTTCCGCATGTCCTTGAGGGGGGTCATGTGATGTGCATGAGGTCCAGTGAACATGTTTTGGATAAATTTATCCAACCATTATCTAAATTCCAGCCCTTATACCATGAAATCGATAGATGTATTCAATGTCATGTTATTTCAAATCTCACTTGATCCAGAAGACATGAGGGATATCCTTCTCATTCCCTATATGAAGTCCTCCATGTGATCTATGAATGATCACACAAAGTGATTTTATGAATGGATAATGATCATCCTAGCTACATGCTGGTATGTTACATGATGGAGAACATGTCGGTCATGAAATCCACTTGATCTTAGAAATATGATGTAGCATCGGTGATAAATTCCAAGAGTTTTTCTATTCGTAGTCATAGTCGGTTCAGAGGGAAATAGACCGACCCATTGTATGGTAGTAGTGCATTTTTCATTATGGGGTGAGGGATTTATAGGCCATTCCACCTTGATGGTTCACCAATTTGTGTGCTGTATCTGGAGTGGATCTAGGATGGAGTCGGTGAATAGGGGTTGGTACCACATGTTTTCACGAGTCTTATCTATGGTTTGTTCTGAGCGTGCTGTCGGATTTTCAGTAGTCGTGAGTCTCTTATGTAAATTATTCCTTTATCAGACTATTTTGGATTTATGAATACTTTTTTATCATTCATACAGATTTAATGACATTAATTTTGTTGCATGGACATGCCCAAGGGCCTTCGCATGATCTAAATTCCTTGCTTGGGACAATTATCAAGGAGGGAATGGCTTGTTGAGGTGCATCATGGGATCTATTTAGGTTTTCAGGGGGTCTCATGGGACCATGTTGTGTGCATCCTTAATGCGTCTCAAGGGTTTTATGACCATGATAGCTCTCACATCCTTTATTTTAATCCCCTTTTTTATTTTACAAATTTCATAGAGTATACGAGATTGTATGAGTAATTTTAAAGACAATTACTCAATTTAATGATGATTCCTCACATAACCATTATGATCCATATAGGGGTGCACGAACATGTCATGGAAAAATCTATCTATTTTACCTAGAGTATGGAAGGGGAAGTGTAGAGTTTCCTAAACATACCCAAGGACATTCGCACCATGAGGCTGACAAGCCAAAGTTCTTCTGCAAGATAAGGAATACATGTCATTGTGGTCTCGTAGAATCTTGTGAATCGTTTGAGGTGTGTCACGTGTCTTTTATGACCATGAACACCTCTCCCCTACTCCCTTTTTATCTCCTTTTTTTTATTTTACAGTGTTTTAAAACTCATTGTAATTTTCTTGGATTCCCTCAAGGAAATTTGTCCTTCTTTATGATGATATTTCACATGAGAATTACGAACATTGGGGGTTTCCACCTTTTGGATATCTTTCACCAATTTTCAAATGATTTTTGGATAGTTTGTGAGGAACTTTCTAATGAAAATATATGTCACATGGGGGAACTTTTTCTATCTTCTCCACATGGTCATTGGTTGTCTGGAGATCCTCTGTAAGAGAACTAAAACATTCAAAAAGGGGTTCCATGTGATCCACTATAGTTTATGCACTACTTTTAGGGACTTTGTGTGACCTTATGATGGTCATGCGATTGAAAGTCCCTTAGATTCACACAAGATTAACAGGTCTCATCTGTATTATTATTCATTTTATTTATAGGGTATATAATATCATATTCACATATTCATTCCTTTGTGGTTTTTATGATGTTTATTTGGTAGGTGTAAACAAATCTCCCCCCCCCCCTCAGGAGCTATGTTCAAGGGGACAAGGGATCAGTTATAAGGAATGTAAATTCACACTAGAGTCTTTAGTTTGTCATGGATCAGGGTTTCAGGTGAAATTTGGTCTCCCTTCTGACTTTTGGTATTCCGTGAAACTCCCTATATATAGAAGATGACATAGAGAAAATCAATTCTCTGGTCACCCTTATCTTTAGAGAGTTCTTGCATTTACCTCCGTCACATACATCCTTCGAAAGCCCATTCCAAGAACCCTGATCATGAGCCCTGTTTGTGAGACATCTCCATGAGATATGATCCACAAGAAAACTTTTACTTAGATGCCTATTTTATGTATTTTCGATCCATATTTTAGTAACATCATGAACATCGGCCTTGAGGATTTCAATTTTCATTGGGGGTTTCGCAGGAATTTCAAGCTAGATCATATGATTGATGTGACTCACAGGACCATCTTCAGGTCAGGTGATCATGATTATCTAAAGAGGACATGATGTTTGCACGATCCCTTATGGAGTTTGTGTGACCTATGAGCCCTTCAAAGATCAGGTGATTTGATAGCTTCTTATATGGTTTGAAAACCCCTTGCTGATTCATGTGATGAACTTGATGCCACCAAACCCTTTATTTCTTTATTTTTAACAATATTTATTGTATTTTTATAACATGTGACACTTACTTATCTTCATATGGCCGCCAACTATCATCACAATTCTTCAATGTCTAATCAAAGGGAAATTATTTCTATAAATTGTAATGATAACCCTCAATGTTATTTATATTTTGGTAGTGAATTTTTGAATAATTTCCTCTCATCTAAGCTTAGGTATTATCCCATATCTCATCAATTACCTCTATAACGAACCAACCTGGGTCAACCCTGAATAGATCACCCGATCCAGTTTACGACATGAATCGATAGGCGTTCCCAATCCTCCCAGGCAGGTGACATGTGACATTGAATCAATAGAGGAAAAATGGGAACGATTTCTCCGAATGAAAATAAATAAAGCAGCAGAATGAAAATTAGAATAATGAAAATTCAATATGGATATCATTGAGGCATTTTGAGAAACTTATTTCAAATTACCTCTTTTTTCTTCAAAGGATCCAACCTGTATCTATATATTTAGACATTCATCATTTTTTCTTGCATTCCCTTCTCCAAAACATCATTTTATTCTTCCAAATATCTGATATCTTCCTGGATACATTGAAATACTCAAAAAACCATGGATTCAATTTCTTTAGGAATTCCATAAATAATCGTTCTTATTCTATCAAAAGATAATTATTGAGAGGTTGTAGATTGATCATCACCACTTATGATAGAATTTTCATCATGATTATAATATCATAATGTACCAACACATACCTCTTGATTACTTTAGATTGGAAGGATATCCATATTCATGGTGGAAACTAGATCCACCTTCTTCTTAGTTTCCATGCCTGATATTTATTTATTGTCAACAAGACATGGAGATACAGATACTTCACCTTCTTTAGAAAATAGGGACTTTTTCTTCAACATTATCTTCTCCTTCTTTTTCCCCTTCATAGTTGTCTTTGTAGATATGGACTTCTGCTCAGAGACAATTGAATCTTCCCTAAAATTGAACTTCGTTGATTAATCAAGAAATAAACTCAACTCTTTAAAAGAGAATAACTTCACTGTATAGAATCCAATAGAGTAGTTCATGGATCTGATACCAATTGAGAGGACCATTTTAGAATATACCAAACACTGAGAGGGGCTAAATCAGTGCTGGGGACTTTTGAAACCAATTAAAACATTTTATCCCTATATCTCTTGACCTATTAGGATCTTGATTCTCTTTTTTTTCCTTGTCACATGAAATAATATATATCAGTAAAAATATGAACATGATATATTTACCATGTTCACTACTCAATAAGAGCATCTATATTCTTTCCGTGCATTGGAATGAGAAGTGAATGGATTATCCACAATAATGTGATGACTGGTAAAGTGGATTGTCTTGGGAAACAATACTCCAGCTAGTTTGGGTCCCTACACATTAGTGAGGATAATGAAACAATTCTTCACAATGTGATTCCCTACACATTGGAGGGGGGACGATCCTCTTCTTGAAGTGGTGATGATATAGTCCAACATGAAGCTTATTTCTAATTCTTTATACTTCAACATAAGACACTTATTCCTTCATGATAAAGTAGGTTCTGCTCTTGATCTTCTTTTTTGATCTTCACTTGGTTACTTGCAAAGTAGTAGGAATGAATATCTCCTTTATTCTTCTCTCTTCGTCTCTAGCGAGAAAACAATTGTACACTTATTCTTATTCATTATTCTTCTTTAGTGAAACAACTGAATTCACTAACACTTATTTCTTTTCATAGAATGAATCAAAAACACCATTTTGATTATTCAAACACTGAATATCAGCATACTTGGAATTACTTGAATCATAACTACCCAGAATAATAATCAGTCATTAGTTGAGAAAACTCTCCTTCTTTTTCTTCTATTATCTTCTTCTTGGGTCAGTTAATATTTTCTTGAATGAGTTGCACCTTTTCACATATTCATGTAATCATACATAGCCTCTTCTATTATTTCATTTTCTCTTCTTCTCTTTGAACTGTGTTCGGGGGTCTTTTCGTCACACACATGATTGTAAGTGTTTCATGCATGTTCTTCTTCTAACATGAAAGGGTGCACCCCAAGATTCACCTTTTTCCTTCACACTTGAATGGATGGAGTCCCTTTTTCACACAATATCTTTTTAATTATCACTTATGAGTTCAGGTGTTCATGCACTACCCCTTCCCTCATGGCTCTTATTCTTCACACAATCGCACAAATCTTCATGCTTATTCAAACAATGCACACGTGTGCATGCATGTTCCAACTTCCCTTATTCAAACAAGATCCTTCTTAACTAAACATAATCCTATAGATAGTATAGATGTATCGTGTAACTAGAGGGTGTTTAACTTTTTGGAGTTCATCGTATCATGGTTCTTCTTCATTTATGAGGATCATGGCTCTACCTATTCCGAAAGAACAGTGAGAGTGTGACTCAATCACTGGCTCACAGTTTGAATTACTTCACAAATTAAAGTGAGGGTTCATAAATCTGATCATGTATTGCGATAAGCCTTCATATAGAGGTGAGATAATTCTTCTCGAGACACTTGAAGAGTTCTTAGAACTTTTTGGAGGTCTTTATTGTCTCATCTTCAAAGAGCCATAGGGCTCATGGTTTCTTTGTTTTCCCTTCGTAAAGAATAAGCACAAAGATACTATATTTTATAAGAAAATCAAGAGCTCTAGAAATATGATAGTAGAAACTTCTTCTTTGCTTATTTCTTCCCTTTTTATAGTTTTTAAATAATTCCTTTATTTAATTAAATCTCCACGTGATATTCCATAAGGTTGGGGAATTGAATGCCTGAGAATATCCTTTCATTAAAGATATTTAAACCACGTGTGAAGATATGCAGAGAGTTACCAGTGTTTCCTTTTAATTAATGAGGCCTTCTTGTTTACATTTATAAAATATCATGTATGCAATAAAGATTTCATGTATCTTGTTTTTAATCCTCACTCAAATCCGCGTGGACTCAGAAACTCTGTTTACCTTCGACCAAACTGAGTTCTTCACACTCCTCGCATGCATGCAAGACATTAGTTGCATTTATGGTATCAGTTGGATCATGTGATGATCCTTTGATGTAAATTGATCAATCATGGTGGCAAATCCATGGTTCTGGTCTTCTTATTTGGAAAATATCAGCAGAAGTGTCATGCAGTGGTAGGAGTAAGACGATGATGCGGTTGCGGGTGCATCAGACGACTTTGGTTCAAACTCACACGATGCAGGATGGATGGACGGCCAATATTAGATCAAGAGCATATATGAGATGTGTGGCCATTATTACTTTTTCATTTTTTATGTTTTGAATAGTACCCGTATGTTCTAGTCCTACATCGAACTTGAGGCGCGACATTATTGCATTTTATCAATCAACTTGTCCCAGCAACTAACCATATTACTCCTTCACCCCCATGGTATCGCCCCATACCATGTCCTCTATGGGCATGCTCTACACCCACCCTAGGCATGGGCTAGCCCCCATGCACTCAAGCTGGTCTATACATGGCCATGTATGCGGGCACGACTATGCCCAACCCATGCCACCTTTGGGGGTGGCTGTGGCTAGTTCCCTCAACATTGTGGACCTTGAGTCCCACATGAGATGGGGTCGAGCTGGCTTGGATTTCGTGATGGTTAGCCCAAATTTATTAATGTAATCCCCATAAAAAATACTTCCCATGTATAGGATGCATGGCTACATTCAATCAAGAATCTGGCATGGCCACCTTTAGAACACAAAGCCTCTTTATCTTTTCATTTATTCTTTTTGGAAAAGTGATTCCAATGATCTTAAATCTTCCTTAAATGGATGACACTTTGTAGACAATTTATCACCTTTGATACATGTATTTATAACTTAGGATCGATAAAATAATCATTTGATTTATCACCATGAAGAATTGCCCAATTTTCCATGTATAATCACTCCTTCATTTTTACTAGTATTGACAACTGTTGAAAAAAATACAACTTCATTCAGAATGTGTTCCAAACATTAATGTCGTATCGTAAGGATATAGGAACTGACATGAAAGGACCGAAATTTTGTTGGTGGTAACACGAGTGGAAGTCTAATCATCACTACATATCTCATGAACGTGTTAATCAAACCACACATTGTTTTGAGGACTCATGTATTTTACTGTCATGTAGTGAGGCCATGGATACCCATATGTGAAATGGTGGTATTTCAGCTAGTCCCATGAATGTAATTTTTGGTGTCACTATGTATCCCATAGATCTGAAGGGATTTCCCTATGCAGGTCTGACCCATATGATAAGAGGGTAAAATGCTTATATTTATTTGTTGTGACTGGTCCTGGTGTTGGGAATCTAGGAATCCCTACATATCTTTTGAGGGAAGGAATCATGTTGTATGTAGATCTTTATTGATGAACTCTCTCTTTATAAGTTTGGTCTGTATATAGAGGTGGTAATTTTTTCATTGACTATTGTAGCTGGGATCATGATTAGAGATATAGGTGTCACTATGTATCCTATAATGACAAGAATCAATCCACACATAATTTTTAAGAAAATATGCATTTTAATTTCAAGTAGAATGGAGAAGGATGGATCGACGTGAGAAACGTGGTGATGTTGTGGCTGATCCCAACGATAAAATTCAGGGTGTCACTATGCATCTTCTAAAAAAGTGAATCAAGGAACACTTAGTTCTTGATAACTGTGTAGTTTTATGTCGTGTGGTAAAGAAATTGACCATGCAGTTTATTGTCATATGTAAAGGATTGATGGTGTTCCTTTTTAGGTCTTTCATTCAAAACTATTATGGGTTAATCATGTATTTTCATGCCGTTCTTGTGAGGGGAAGGCCCTTAGTGTAGTTATTAAGCTCATGTGATCCATGATCGGTGTGATATATAAGAAATATCAAGGGTTTCTCTAACAATATGGATGTAGTCGATGATATAATAAGGGAAATTTTTATCATGTGGTGGTTGTAACAATATATAGGATCAAAGTGTATCTACGTCTCTCACAAAAATGAGAACAAAGAATTACATAGTTATACATGAGTCATGTAGTTTAACAACATGTGGTATGGATGTGAATAACTTGACAGGAATGCAGATGGATATCATGGATCTGTAAAACTTTTTCACCATGAGGTAAGTAAGTTTGAAGTGTAGTTTAACATATTATGGTAAGGGCATGAGATAACCTAATGGGGAAGGAACAAAATCCTAAGGATAGGACTAGGAATAACAGTCTGGGTTTCACTGCATATCTTGTGATTGTAGTAATCAAGCCATATTTAGTTCTTAGGGAACTATGCAGTTTAATGGCATGCAGTTGGTACGACGGAATACCTGATGTGAAGGGGGGATTTTATGGAGCCATGATGTTTTACATCATGAATTGAGGACTTTGTATATTGTGAAATTTAGCATATTACTACACGAACATCTCCATATAGTTTATCATCATGGGGATATTATGATCTCTGAACTATTTAACTTCATGTGGTTAGGATGAATTATGTGGATTAATCTGATGTGGATGACCTCTTCATGACTGTCATATGAAGTATTTCTTGATAAATCATTCATTCGTGGGTGGTGTGACATGATCCCCATCCATGGTAGCCAATGAATGTGCTCCATTGTGATAAACTATATGTACGACCTAAGGTCATTCCCTCTTGGGTTCTAGTTTCAGGGGATTCTTTCCAAGTATCATTGTGGTTGTGAGAGCCAGTACCAATTGTCCACGAAGGAATGAACATAGGTGAACATTTTTATTAAAGTCTTTTGCTACCCGATTCTGATGATCCTACAATTTGTGTAATGTGTGCAATAAATTCTCATCTTTCTATTCCGATTCATCTAGCCACTTTTGTGATTGTTCATCATCTGAGAGATATCCAAAAATGGCTATTCTAAGTGGAGGCAACTGGATTTCTATGGGTAATAATACCTCAGTATCGTATACCAATGAATATGGGCTTTCCCAGGTTGTAGTACATGTGGTGGTATGGCAGTCCCATAAAGCATGGAGTAGTTTGTATGGATAAAACTTGTTATCATTTTTCACCATCTTCTTGAGTATATTTGATATTTTCTTATTGAAGACCTGTATCTGTCCATTTGTTACTGCATGAAATCAAGATTATTGATTAGACTCGATATTGTACTCTTATTATAGTCTCTTCAACTGTATGAAATAGAAGTTGGTGTTTTTTTGATCAATATCGTTTGAGGGACCCCAAACATGGTGATGATATGGGAATTTATGAATTTGATGATATTCTTCTTCACAAATTACTTGATTGGAATTACCCCAATCCATTTGGAAAATAAGTCGCAGTAAGGATGTACTTGAACTGCTTACCTTTATCCATGGGTTATGGACCCACAACAACCATTCACCAAATAGAAAAGGTCAAGGAATATTTAGCTATATGTTGAAATTTCATGGTTTTTGTGAACAAATTTTGAATGAATCTATAATGCATGAAATTACTTAGTAAATTTCACACAATCCTATATCATGGTTTTCTAGTAATATCCCAACCTCTAGATTTTATGGGAGATTCTAGTTCTAGACTGGTGGGAGCCACAAGATCTTGCATGGACATTTTCCGTAACGGTGATAATCTCTCCTACTATGAATCTATAGATTATTCGGTCAAATCCTCATTTGTAGAGGGATTTCCTCACATTATGACCATCATGTAGAGTGGAATTTTCTTCTCAGAAGTGAAAATGTTCCCATCATGCTTACATGCTGGGAGGATCCCATTTTATAGGTAACCAATTTTTTGTTACATCCATCTAGGGTTGTTTAATGGTTTTCGTAAATTGGGTGGCACTGAACTAGTTTATTTCATCCATATCACATACCACGATCGATGTGACCATTATTCGATGTGTGATATAGAAGATCACTTCCTCATAATCAGGATTAGCTAAGATGGTGGCTAAATTATCCAATTCATCGGCATGATCATTATATGATCAGGAAATATGATGAAATGTGAGATTAAAAGGGAAATCATCCAGTAGTCCCTTAACATAGCCAGTGAGGGGGGCCGATTATTCCTGTCTAATGGAATATTCTCCATTGATCTTCTTCATCACAAACTTCAAGTCCCCTTTTATTTCAAGGTAGGATATGTGTAGTTGTATTTATAGTTCCAATCCAATGATGTGGGTTTGATATTCTGCCTCATCATTTATGCAGCCTTCAGATAGTGAGAAATAGTAGCGGAAATCTACTTTTTCTCGAGATATAAACAATATCCCTTGAACAACCCGATTGAGCTTTGGATTTTCCATCCTTGTGCTGATAGGGATCCAGGAGGTGACATCAAAATACATATCACATGTTATGGGAGTTTCATGGGAATAAAATACATCCTCATCTGGAATCTCAGTGTTTTCTGGTGTATTTTCCATGGCAGGATGGGTTATGAGGAAATCAACTAAGTATTTTCCTTTCACTGAATTCTATGACACAAACTGGATGTTGTATTTCTAATGAATGTATACCCGTCGGGCCAAGAACATAGTCATTAATGTATGACCAAGGATTTTTTTGAGTGGAAAAATATGACAGTCCAGTTATACTTCATGGTGAATTAAGTAATGCCTCTTCTTTTTTCATTGTGAAGATGAGTTCAAAGAAAT
The DNA here is from genome assembly GCA_963277665.1 of Viscum album. Lineage (NCBI taxonomy): Eukaryota > Viridiplantae > Streptophyta > Magnoliopsida > Santalales > Viscaceae > Viscum > Viscum album. Next base: position 573,423,650 of record OY728157.1, read on the forward strand.
TATTTTTGACATTAGAGTATTGGGTCTTAGTAACTAGCATTGTCCAGATAAGGTAATAGAGGATGTTCTCAATCCTCATGTCATTATTATGTGCGATGAGGGAGCTTAGTGACCATTCCATTGTAGAAACATATAATATGAGTATCCTCCCTTCCACCGGAGGCATCAATACTGATGGGTGTAAGAGATACTTATTGATACTTTTTAAGTCTTCTGAACGGTCATCATTTCCTTGAGAGTTGATTCCAATATTCCTTTTCCCGGTAAAGGGGAGCTATTTTCTGTCCAAGTTGGAAATGAATCTTCGAATGTAGTTGTGGTTATTTTTGCATCCCCATCAATGTTTTTATATTCTTGGGGTGATATTGATAAAATAGCCCTAGTCTTCTCTGGGTCAACCACAATGTCATGGTGACACACCACAAAGCCAAGGATCATCCTTGATGATACCCCAAAAACACATTGCAGCGGATTCATCTTTAGAGTGTTTTGTTATCATTAGTTTAAGACTTTTTTAATGTCAGTGAAGTGATCATATCGCTCTTGTTATTTGACCACCAAATCATCAACATGACATTTGGATATTTTTCCCAAGAATGGATTAAAGATATGACACATGGTACATTGATATGTCGCTCAAGTATTTTTCAAGCCAAATGGAATGATATGATAGAAAAATATCCTCTAATTTTTCTTGAAGGAAGTGTATTATTCATCATTGAGTGGCATCTTGGTCTAATTGTACCTCGAGTACTCATCTATAAAGTAATGGTCCTAAAAGAATGTAGTTTCATTGATCATGGGTTTTTTTATCATCAATGGGAAATCATACTTTGGTAAATATTGATTAAGGTCTATGAAATCAATGAATACCCTAAACATTCTATTATTTTTCTTTATGAGGATGATTTTCTCATTTCATTTCGGGTTTTTCAATTATCTTAAAAAGTTTTATTGGATGAACTTTTCAACTTATGACTCTACATTGGTGGAATGAGAGGGGTGAACTATCCTGGTGACCTGCTTTAAACCTCAATCACCATGGGTAGTCTAACATGGTCCGTATACATGTATGGATTCGATCATGGAATTTCTATGTAGATATAATAGAAAACATATCTGTACTGCTTCAGAAATATGTTGTAAATCCCTTTCTCTCCAATGGTCTTTGAAGCGATAATCAGTGTGGGACACAAGTATTATTATTTTCCCAGATTAATCTACCTATGTTCACCGATGGTGGTGGATACACCTTCCTCGAATGCTAGAGGGGAGTTTGCAAGGTCATCGTCATATTCTTCCATCTTATAGACTTTGGAGAAATTTTCAGATGAAGATGAAAATTTGGGTGCTTCTCTATAACTATTTGAGTGAGAGATTCTATGAGAAGAGACATTATCAGCCCCTATTGACTAATTCATGCAGAGTGATTCTTGGGCTGATTTTCATTTATTTTGTCACTGGGGATAGAAGGACCTTATACCTTCACGACTAGGTCTGTGAACTTGACTAGATTTATGGGGAGAACATAATCACAGTCGATGATACTAAGGGTTTCATAGGGGTGGTTCCTAGTCCATTGGAAGCTGCAACCTGTAAATCATTATCAGACACTAGTTTCTTTCCACCATTCTTGTAGAAATATTCTTCATCATATGTGGCTCCACAAGTCTCAAAGTGGGATTTTTCACCATGTAGTATGGTCACTTTTCCATTGATGGGGAACTTAAAACATTAATAGAATGTTAAAGGTACCTCCACGTGGCTATGGAGAATGTATCTTCCAAATATTACATTGTATGTGGTGTCTTGTTGGATATCCATAAACTCGACATCAGACGTGAGATCCCCAAATTGAACTTCAAGAATGATTATCCCGAGAGGAATTTTATAATTCTTATAAGACCCTTGAATGGTTATCTTTATGGGAGATAGGTTCCCTGTAACGCCCCGACCCTAGTTACCCAGAGTCGGTGCATTATTAGATAACATTGGCATGATCACAAGAAAGATCAAATCTCGAAAGACCGATTGGTTTAGTAGCCTTGGAAACAGTAGATATATTCATAAGTTTTACATTACATCATAAAATGAAAAACTACTACAACAACTTAATGTATCCATAATCCACACTCATATCCCCACATAATATCCCTACAGGTCATTCATAATTTACTTATTCACTTCCTGGGAAAAATAAAACATAGAAAAGGGGTGAGCTCAAATGCCCAGTAAGGATAACAATATAGCGGAAACTTTCATAAATGAGAATAAACATTTAGAGAAATGTATAACTAAACAAAAGCCTTTCAAACTTGAACATTAAACATTGTATAGAATAAATAAAATAAAATAATGCCATTTAATCATTCACATGGATATTCTACTAATCGAATAATCACATGAAAAATCACTAACCACTTTCATAATGTTGGAATGCATAATGCCAGACTATCATAACCACATAGTCAAGGCCTCATGCCAAGACTACAAATAAGATTTTGTCAAGGCCTTGTGCCAAGACACTAGTTTGTCTCATGAGACCTAACGATGCATCGAGGAGCTATAGCGGGCTCCACCCGTCACTTACTAAGTCCAATGCATTCCCATATGAAAAGGTTTAAACATAACATAAACATTCATATTAAAACTAGCATACGAAATGTAAATAATTTCACCATAAACTATAAATGGTATAAAAATAGAACATCCACAGTCAAACATATCACAAAACCTTCAAAACAATATAGAAGTTTTGTATCATAATAAATCAACTTCAAATAATCTTAAAATCCATCAAAGGATGTTGACATAGATGAAATCAATATTCTTTTTAAAGAAATATCTCCTTTTAATTTGAAATCATTTAAGATCCATATAAAATAAAACATTTTATTTGATAATATTCTTATAATCTTGTAAGGGAAGCTTTGAAGATTTTATAACAGCGGAAAATAGCTGCACCCGCCGTATAAGTTAAAAAAACATTCTTACTTTAATTCTGTCGAAAAGGATAAAAAGGACCTTGTTTTTAAAACGACTGAAAGATTCTTTTATAAACCACTTATAAAATTCAAAAAGGGTATAAATGACTTTAAATCATATTCTAGTAAATAGTAAAAAAAATTTGAAATACATTTTAATGAAACATGGATGTGGATGATAAAGAGATCCCAGTAGATTATTACGTATAAACAACCTCGGATAATGAAGAGATTATGAAATAACCATTACCTTGTACTTTTCCTTGGTTGGGGTAGGTTAACCTCCTGTATAATTGTGAAATAATTGTTATTAAATTATACAATAATCATATACATTAATATGATATCATATATGATCTTTTAATATTGATTTGATAATAATATCTTAGTATTATCTTTGTTTCAGGTGTTAACTTACTTATTTTCTTTTATATGTTTTGTTACGTAAGACATGTTTGTAAAGGATAGGTTTTATATTAATCATATCAAGAATGAAATCAAGTCCTTACACATCGTTTTTTAAATCATCAAATGATAATTATACTTGAATGGATACGATGGAGAATGAATCTCATCGCGTTCGTGGAGACGGTAGTCCGTACGTACGCACGAGCGACAATATCATTTTTTTGATATTAAAATAATATATAAATGGATGGTATATCATATATACAGAATCCTTAACATGTTATATTTATTATTTACATGAGTTACACATCATTATTATACCCATCCAAATAATATTATATTGAATAACAATTACACCACGACGTGGAGACGGTAAGCCGTACGTACGCACGTATGGTGACATGTTATTCAAAGGGTGGATAGAATACTGAATATGGTTGTACCATATTTATAATAACATCACAGTATATATATGATACTGGATTTATTATTTTATAATGGTAACAACAAAGGAAGAAGAAGTGGAAGAAGAAATGAACATAGAAAAGGGTGGTGAAATCATTACCTCTTCTTCGGGTTCTTCCTTTTGATTTGATCAAAAGGGCTCCTTAGGTTGGCTTTCGGATCAAACTAAGTCCCCTAGGTTGTAGTGAGGGAAGTTGGGAGAGTATTTGGGCAGATTTTGGCCGAACCAAAAGGCTTTTAAGGTGTGAAGAAATGAGAAGGAGGAGGGCCCTTTTATAAGAGGGGTGAGGGGCACCTTTGGAAAAGCTAGAAATATTAATTTATAATAAATTCATATTCGGTTTATAATGGATACAAAGTTAATTATTCAAGGGTTAAGGTGGGGATGGGTCGAAAACAACTCTACCAAAAGAATTTAGACAGGTTTGGGTACTTATATTAACCTTATCTTTAAGTTTTAACTCTAAGTTAATTAGTTTCACTTTTACAATGTATCTTTGTATTTTTATATAATATGGTTAATAAACTTACTAAATATATCCAAGAGACCCCCAAGGGGTCCATTAATGATGAAACTATCATGATATAAGTCTCTTGGCCGAACCTTAGATTTTTAGAAATTTAATATCAATTAATAATATAATATTTGTTTTAATAACTCTTTTATGTCAATTTTGACACTATTCAATAGTTGATTTTTGTGAAACTCATAACAGATTGATTACTTTGAACAAAGTAAATTAGATAAATCCTAATATATCATATTATCCTATAAAATTAGTTTAATTCATTAAAGGTTTCATATTATATTTATTTGGGTATTTATAATATCAATTATTTTAATTTTTCACTATTATAGTAATTACTGCATCATCATTGTGTCATAAATAAAATAAATTATTTAATGTCTAAAAATTATAAATAAAATATAATTATGTAGGAAATATATTTATCTTTCTAATGAATATTTATAATCTAAATGCCAACATATATAACCCTATGTAACAATTGTTTTGCTAAAAGATATATGCTTGTGTCATTTTTGTATTCATTTTAACTTAATTAAAATAAAGTGTCATTATCACTTACAAGTGGATCCATGGGGTCCCAGAATCGACCCAAAGATGCCCATGGTCGACCATGTATCAACCAATAGGGTTAAGACACGTTTTAGGGTAATTTAGTATTATTATAATATTATTTTCTATCCCTTATTTACCGGATTTACCCTTAACCATGGTAAATAAAATATTTACCGTAGTAATTATTCAAAATGTCTAAAAATAACAGATACCTATTTACACAATTTGAACATCCTGATTCCAAATATGGAATCCATTTTCCTAAATTCAAAACACAGAAGTGGTAGAAATTAATTTAAAATTAATTCCCGCTGTCAAAACAAAAAGCGTGTTTTTAAGAGATAATAACTATCAAAAGATTGACACTTGTTTATGTTCGGTTTAATTGTAATATTATGTCCAATGACCAAAATTATATTAAATTTTAAAAATATATTCTAAATATACTTTAAAACAACTAAAATTCATAATTTATCACTATTAATTATTTTGATTAAAAAAGTTGTTTTTAATTAAAATTTAGTAATTTTCACTATTCATCAAAATATGAAAGTTATCCGAAAAGTACCAAAATTTCACCTTAGGCTAAATTAGATATTCCGAATACAAAAATGAAGTCCATTTTGAAATATAAAATATATATAATTTTAAAAATTAGGTATTACTATTCATAACAGCTAGTTTGATTGGTTGTTATAACTCGGTGTTGCGTACAACACACGCTATCGCATTATTCAAAGAGAAGCGTACCGTAGAAGCTTGGGGTGTTACATTCTCCCCTCCATCAAATAATTTAATCCTCCAAATTTCTAGAATACTATCGCATGAAAAGACTCGGGTGGTTCTTCATCATAAGTTCCTCAGGTTCCCACGTTGCCTCTCCCATCTTATTGTTTCTCCACAAAACTTTTACCAGATGCGTCGTCCGGTTTCTCAGTACTTGTTCTCTCGTATCAAGAATCCTGACGGGCTCTTCACAATAGGAAATATCGGGTTTCAGTTCTAATTCCTCATAGGTGAGTACATGCATTGGATCAGGCATGTATTTCCTCAACAGAGATACGTGGAACACATCGTGAACTTTGGAAAGACTTGGCGGCATTGCCAATCGGTAAGCTACAACCCCAATTCGTTCTAGAATTTCGAAAGGTCCGATGTACCTGGGACTCAATTTACCTTTCTTACCAAAATGTATGACTCCCTTCCACGGAGATACCTTCAGGAAAACATGATCACCGACTTGAAATTCCAAATCCTTCCTTCGATTATCGGCATAGCTCTTCTGCCTACTTTGAGCTGCTCTGATGTGATTTTGGATTACCTTCACCCTTTCCATCGTTTCCTCCACCAGTTCTGGACCTACAAGTTTTCTTTCACCGACGTCATCCCAACAGGTTGGTGTACGACATCTCTTTCCGTATAACGCTTCATATGGTGCCATCTGAATACTCGAATGGAAGCTATTGTTATAGGATAATTCTACCAGAGGTAAATATTGATCCCACATACCCTGACAGTCAAGTGAGCAGGATCTCAACATTTCTTCTAAGGTCTGAATAGTCTGTTCTGATTGTCCATCTGTCTGAGGGTGGTAAGAAGTGCTTAAATGAAGTTCAGTATCCAGGGATTTCTGAAGACTTTTCCAAAATCTTGAAGTAAAACGAGGATCACGATCAGAATAAATTGATAAGGGTACTCCATGAAGTCTCACAACTTCATTAATATATAGTCTTGCTAAACATTCCAGGGGTAGATCTTATCTTATAGCAAGAAAATGTGCTGACTTGGTAAGACGATCAATAATAACCCATATTGCATCATTCCTTCTAGGAGTCTTTGGTAGCCCCATGACAAATTCCATCGTAATATTGTCCCATTTCCACTCCGGTATGGGAAGAGGTTGCATGAATCCTCCAGGCTGTTGCCTTCCAGCTTTCACATGTGGACAAACCATACATCTTGACACAAAATCAGCAATCTCCCTCTTCATGTTGTCCCACCAAAAATGTTCCTTCAAATATCTATACATTTTTGTGCTCCCAGGGTGTATAGAGAAATTGGAACTATGAGCATCATCCAGCAATTCCCTTTTTAGATCAAGTAAATCTGGAACACAAAGTCTCTTCCCGAATTTCAAAATTCCATCTTCATACACAAAGTCTCTCAATCTCCCATCATTCACAGCTTTAATCTTCTTTTGGAATTCTTCATCATCAGTCTGAGAAATCTTAATCCTTTCTAGTAAAGATGGTTTGGAAACCATTTGAAAAAGCATTGATGTTTCACTTCCCTGGTTATTCCCATGTCCATCTTCACTAGATCCATGAAAATTGGATCCCTTTCAATTCTCATATTGTTCAAACCTCCATGGTCTTTTCTACTCAAACCATCTGCCACCTTGTTTTCCTTCCCCGAGTGGTAGTGTATCGTACAATCATAATCCTTGAGTAATTCAAGCCATCTCCTTTGCCTCATGTTGAGTTCTTTTTGTGAGAAAATATACTTCAAACTCTTGTGATCAGTATAAATCTCACATTTTTTACCATAGAGGTAGTGCCTCCATATCTTCAAAGCAATGATCACAGCTGCTAACTCGATATCATGAGTAGGATAGTTTTGTTCATGAATTTTCAACTGTCGTGATGCATATGAAATAACTCGATCATTCTGCATAAGGACACCGCCAAGTCCTTTCTTTGATGCATCACTATAAATAACGAACCCATCATTCCCCGATAGTAGAGTCAATATAGGAGCATTGACTAATCTTTTCTTCATTTATTCAAAACATTATTCACACTCTTTTGTCCAAACAAATTTAACCTCTTTACGTGTGAGCTTCGTTAACGGGTTAGCCAATCGGGAAAAATTCTGGACGAAACGTCGATAATAACCTGCCAAACCGATAAAACTGCGTACCTCAGTTATACTCGTAGGTGCTGGCCATTCTTGGATTGCCTTGGTCTTAGAAGGATCAACAGAGATTCCATCTTTAGAGACAATATGGCCAAGAAAAGAAATCTCATGATGCCAGAATTCACACTTGCTAAACTTCCCATATAATTCATGCCTCCTCAGAGTCTTCAAGATAATGCGCAAGTGATTTTCATGATCTTCGTAGGTTTTGGAGTATACCAAGATATCATCAATAAATACCCCCACAAATTCATCGAGATACTCCTTGAAAACTCTATTCATCAGATCCATGAATACAGAGGGTGCATTAGTCAATCCAAACGGTATTACGGTAAACTCGTAATGCCCGTACCTGGTTCGAAATGCTGTCTTCGGAATGTCTTCCTTCTTCACACACAACTGATGGTATCCAGATCGAAGGTCAATCTTTGAAAAGTATTGAGCTCCATGTAGTTGGTCAAATAAATCATCAATTCGAGGTAGGGGATACCTGTTCTTTATCATTATAGCAATGATCTCCCTGTAGTCGATACATAACCTCATAGATCCATCTTTCTTTTTATCAAAAAGAACATAGGCTCCCCATGGAGAAACACTAGGGCGAATAAATCCCTTATTACTCAATTCTTCTAGTTGTTTCTTTAGTTCGACTAACTCTACAGTGGCCATTCTATAAGGGGTCTTCGATATAGGCCTTGATCCAGGAATCAAATCAATGGAAAAATCAACTTCTCATTCTGGAGGATGTCCAGGTAAATCTTCCGGAAATACATCTACAAATTCTTTCACAACAGGTACATCCTCTATTTGAACATTTCTTTCCTCACCGACAGTTATTTCATTCTCTTCCTCCCCAATAATTGAATTTAGTTGAGCTATTGAGGGTGGATCTAAATAAGAATTAGGTGGTGACGATTCTGCTATAAAGATAAGGTGTTCCTTATCATTATCATCAAGAATCGTAACCTCTTTCTTTTTACAATAAATCTTCGCATCATAGTATGAAAGCCAGTCCATACCGAGGATTATATCAAACTCAATCATAGGTATGACAATGAGATCAGCAGATAAAGAAAATTTATGTGCTCTAATGGGGACTGATTCACAAAACATTATTGCAATGATACTTCCCTTAGGAGTTTTAACTGACAACTCCCTTGTTAAATCAAATTAGAAATATCTAATTTTCTTACCAAACTGGGATGATATAAAACAATGCGACAATCCGGAGTCAAATAATGCATTTTCTAAACTTGATGAAACCATTAAATTACCTGCCACCACGTCTTTCGGAGCTTCTACCTCAGTAGTAGTGATAGCATAATCTTGGCCTTGATCCCTTGGCCTTTTCTGAGGTAAGTTCTCCTGACGCTTAGGACATTCATTCGCATAATGTCCCATCTCCCTGCAATTGTAGCACTGAACGTTGGTGGATTTCTTCTTCCCTTTGCAATCACGAGCTTTGTGGCCTTTTTCACCACACTTGTAACAGACTCCCATTCCCTTCAAGCAAGCACCGGGGTGTTTCTTCCCACATTTACCACAGGATGGATATTCAACCTTTCCTTTCTTCCCCTTATTTCCATTCCCAGATTGATCAGCAGGCCTCTTCTTCGCTTGCTTTGCTTTAAAGTCATAAGACTTGGAGAATTCCTTTTCGGTCTTGATATCACATGAGACAATGTCTTCGTACGATGAAAAGGATTGTGAGACTAATGCTCGATGGAGAAATGGTTTTAAACCATCAAAGAAACGATCAATCTTACTTCTTAGGTTGCGAATATAATCTCCAGCATACCTCGCTAACCTTGTAATGTTAGCCTCATACTTTGTGACATTCTCATCCTCCTTTTGTCTCAGACTCAGAAATTGCGTTTCCATATCTGCTCGATGGTCGCGAGGAAAGTATTTTTCTAAAAACATATCTTTGAACTCCCTCCATTCCATATTGGACACTTCATCATCTTCCTTCGTATTTTGAATCAATGACCACCATTGATCAGCATCTCCAGTGAGGCGGTAAACTACCATGATAACTTTTTCCCTTTCACTGCTCCCCAAAGCCTGAAATATTTTCTCTAGGGAAAATATCCATTTCTCAGCTACTAAGGGATTTGTACTCCCATTGAACGTTGGTGGTTTTTGCCTCATGAATCGATCTAACATTGATCCTCCACACTGCGGATCAGGGTGCTCCATACGGGTAAGGTTATTATTCATAACCTGAGTAAGTTGTCCCAGTATGGAGATTAGCTGATCGACACCAGTTGAATCACCAGCCCCTCTATAATTATCTTGAGCATGAGGGAAATCCCTACATGGAGTGCGTGCATTGATACAATTTCCATTTCTTCCACTAGGCGCCATTTCTAAACAATGGCATAAACTAGATCAGTTTATGAATCAAAATACATAATCCCATACTTATAAAACACTTAACATAAATTGAACTATTTATGGATATAATCCATAATCATAAGAATGTTTTCTTTGAGGAAGTATATACTCATAATCCCTTCAAAATGATTTGTAAATAAAATGACAGTTATCCTAAGAATATCCCCCGGGAGTGTCGTAACCAAGAGTGCAGCAAGGCCCGTTGTCGTGCACCAGTTCCCGTTCGAGTCTTGCTCAAAGCGGTGTTTTCGGGTTTTACCCCTAGGTACATCTGTGACAGAGCCGCCTCTACCTGCTCGTATCCAGACAGGGATGTATTGCTCTGAAAACTCACAAAATCTCTACAATACCAAAATTCTAGGAAGTTCTTCTATACTAATCCTCAAAGTTCATCTTAGGTCTACGTGCTCTAATCAGAGTTTATCTAAATCTAGCATCCAAGGTTTGTACTAAACTTCCTCTGATACCAACTGTAACGCCCCAACCCTAGTTACCCAGAGTCGGTGCATTATTACATAACATTGGCATGATCACAAGAAAGATCAAATCTCGAAAGACCGATTGGTTTAGTAGCCTTGGAAACACTAGATATATTCATAAGTTTCACATTACATCATAAAATGAAAAACTACTACAACAACATAATGTCTCCATAATCCACACTCATATCCCCACATAATATCCCTGCTGGTCATTCATAATTTACTTCTTCACTTCCTAGGAAAAATAAAACATTGAAAAGGGGTGAGCTCAAATGCCCAGTAAAGATAACAATATAGCAGAAACTTTCATAAATGAGAATAAGCATTTAGAGAAATGTATAACTAAACAACAGCCTTTCAAACTTGAACATTCAACATTGTATGGCATAAATAAAATAAAATAATTCCATTTACTCATTCACATGGATATTCTACTAATCGAATAATCACATGCAAAATCACTAACCACTTTCATAATGTTGGAATGCATAATGCCAGACTATCATAACCACATAGTCAAGGCCTCGTGCCAAGACTACAAATAAGATTTTGTCAAGGCCTTGTGCCAAGACACTAGTTTGTCTCATGAGACCTACCGATGCATCGAGGAGCTATAGCGGGCTCCACCCGTCACTTACTAAGTCCAATGCATTCCCATATGAAAAGGTTTAAACATAACATAAACATTCCTATTAAAACTAGCATATGAAATGTAAATAATTTCACCATAAACTATGAATGGTATAAAAATAGCACATCCACAGTCAAACATATCACAAAACCTTCAATAAAATATAGAAGTTATGTATCATAATAAATCAACTTCAAATAATCTTAAAATCCATCAAAGGATGTTGACATAGATGAAATCAATATTCTTTTTAAAGAAATATCCCCTTTTAATTTGAAATCATTTAAGATCCATATAAAATAAAACATTTTCATTGAAAATATTCTTATAATCTTGTAAGGGAAGCTTTGAAGATTTTATAACGGCAGAAAATATCCGCACCCACCGTATAAGTTAAAAAAAATTCTTACCTTAATTCTGTCGAAAAGGTTAAAAAGGACCTTGTTTTGAAAACGACCGAAATATTCCTTTATAAAACACTTATAAAAGTCATAAAGGGTATAAATGACTTTAACTCATATTCTAGTAAATAGTAAAAATGTTTTGAAATACATTTTTAAGAAACATGGATGAGGATGATAAAGAGATCCCAGTAGATTATTACGTATAAACAACCTCGGATAATGAAGAGATTGTGAAATAACCCTTACCTTGTACTTTTACTTGGTTGGGGTAGGTTAACCTCCTGTATAATGGTGAAATAATTGTTATTAAATTATACAATAATCATATACATTAATATGATATCATATATGATCTTTTAATATTGATTTGATAATAATATCTTAGTATTATCGTTGTTTCAGGTGTTAACTTACTTGTTTCCTTTTATATGTTTTGTTACGTAAGAAATGTTTGTAAAGGATAGGTTTTATATTATTCATATCCCGAATGATATCAAGTCCTTAAACATCATTTTTTAAATCATCAAATGATAATTATACTTTAATGGATACGATGGAGAATGAATCTCATCGCGTTCGTGGAGACGGTAGTCCGTACGTACGCACGAGCGACAATATCATTCTTTTGATATTAAAATAATATATAAATGGATGGTATATCATATATCAATAATCCTTAACATGTTATATTTATTATTTACATGAGTTACACATCATTATTATACCCATCCAAATAATATTATATTGAATAACAATTACACCACGACGTGGAGACGGTAAGCCGTACGTACGCACGTATGGTGACATGTTATTCAAAGGGTGGATAGAATACTGAATATGGTTGTACCATATTTATAATAACATAACAATATATATATGATACTGGATTTATTATTTTTGAATGGTAACAACAAAGGAAGAAGAAGTGGAAGAAGAAATGAACTTAGAAAAGGGTGGTGAAATCGTTACCTCTTCTTCGGGTTCTTCCTTTTGATTTGATCAAACGGGCTTCTTAGGTTGGCTTTCTGATCAAACTAAGGCCCCTAGGTTGTAGTGAGGGAAGTTGGGAGAGTATTTGGGCAGAGTTTGGCCGATCCAAAAGGCTTTGAAGGTGTGAAGAAATGAGAAGGAGGAGTGCCCTTTTATAAGAGGGGTGAGGGGCACCTTTGGAAAAGCTAGAAATATTAATTTCTAATAAATTCATATTCGGTTTCTAATGGATCCAAAGTTTATTATTCAAAGGTTAAGGTGGGGATGGGTCGAAAACAACTCAACCAATATAATTTAGACAGGTTTTGGTACTTTTATTAACCTTATCTTTAAGTTTTAACTCTAAGTTAATTAGTTTCACTTTTACAATGTCTCTTTGTATTTTTATATAATATGGTTAATAAACATACTACATACATCCAAGCGACCCTCCAAGTGGTCCATTAATGATTAAAATATCATGATATAAGTCTCTTGGCCGAACCATAGATTTTTAGGAATATAATATCAATTTATAATATAATATTTGTTTTAAGAACTCTTTTATGTCAATTTTGACACTATTCAATAGTTTATTTTTTTGAAACTCATAACAGATTTATTACTTCGAAAAAAGTCGATTAAATCAATCCTAATATATCATATTATCCTATAAAATTTGTTTAATTCATTAAAAGTTTCATATTATATTTATTTGGGTATTTATAATATCAATTATTTTAATTTTTCACTATTATAGTAATTACTGCATCATCATTGTGTCATAAATAAAATACATTATTTAATGTCTAAAAATTATAAATAAAATATCATTATGTAGGAAATCTTCTTATCTTTCTAATTAATATTTATAATCTAAAATCCAACATATATAACCCTACGTAACAATTGTTTTTCTAAAAGATATATGCTTGTGTCATTTTTTTATTCATTTTAACATAATTAAAATAAAGTGTCATTATCACTTACATGTGGATCCATGGGATCCCAAAATCGACCCAAAGATGCCCATGGTCGACCATGTATCAACCAATAGTGTTAAGACACGTTTTATTTTAATTTAGTATTATTATAATATTATTTTTTAACCCTTATTTACCGGATTTACCTTTAACAATGGTAAATAAAATATTTACCACAGTAATTATTCAAAATGTTTAAAAATAAAAGCTACCTATTTACACAATTTGAACATCCTGATTCCAAATATGGAATCCATTTTCCTAAATTCAAAACACAGAAGCGGTAGAAATTAATTTAAAATTAATTCCCACTGTCAAAACAAAAAGCGTGTTTTTAAGAGATAATAACTATCAAAAGATTGACACTTGTTTATGTTCGGTTTAATTGTAAAATTATGTCCAATGACCAACATTATATTAAATGGTAAAAATATATTCTAAATATACTTTAACACTACTAAAATTCATAATTTATCACTATTAATTATTTTGATTAAAAAAGTTGTTTTTAATTAAAATTTAATAATTTTCACTATTCATCAAAATATGAAAGTTATCCGAAAAGTACCAAAATTTCACCTTAGGCTAAATTAGATATTCCGAATCCAAAAATGAAGTCCGTTTTGAAATATAAAATATATATTATTTTAAAAAGTAGGTATTACTATTCATAACGACTAGTTTGATTGGTTGTTAGAACTCGGTGTTGCGTACAACACACGCTATCGCAACATTCAAAGAGAATCGTACCGTAGAAGCTTGGGGTGTTACATTCCCTTCACCATATCCTAACTTTGTAGGGTTTGAGATGGGGTGAGATTGATCCCTGAACTATTTTCAATCAAAGCCCTTTGGACATTGACATTAGTCTAACTAGAAATATAGGGATCTGATGTTCCCCTAATGGACTTCTTCATAATTCCATTTAGTGAATGAGATAGTGATGAGACATTTAGAGGACATGGAATCCACTTGATTGACCTTGACTACATCAACTTCTATCTTGAACTCATGTGGGCTCTATAGGGATTCAATGAGTTCCTCCATGAGTTATTTTGAAAGACGGAGTGTGTAGAGGAATGAGATCTTGGTTGGGACAAAAAAAACTATTTTAGAATGTCGTGTATTTGTGCCAATGTTTGGAACTTCCCTATATGGGGTTTCTCCTGGGCATTCGGTTCAGGAGTTGAGGAATTTGAAGTGGGTAGGCCTTGTTCTTGGGTATAATTGGAGGGAGTATTTTCTACCAATGGTGTAGGTTGTTCCGGTATGCCCCGTTTCCTAGGATAATATGGTTGAGGCCTCACTGGGTAGTCATTCAAGATAATTTGGTACTGATGATTTCTGGAGGGTTTTGACATGACTCCCTACCCTTGATGGGCTCACTAGATTGCTTGACCGCAAGTCTCAGCTATATATGAATTCTATATGGGAACATGGCCAGAATATTGGGTCTGACCAAACCTGATCTATCCTTTGTACCCTTAGCTAATATGCATGTAGCCTCCCATTCCTCTATTATGTGTAGGAAATTCATATTCAGGGTCATTTTATTAATTATATAATGTTTATGTCAAGTGTATCCTATTGAAATAGAAAAATATGTACTCTTCTACTGATGAGGATTTTGTTTGGTGGGGTGGTGCCCATGCTTCATATACTACATGAAAGAAATTTGTGTGATTTAGGGATCTATTTAGGGTAGAATATGATTCTTCCTCTTCCATTTCTTCATGATTATAATGGTCATGACCACCTTTGGGAGGCATTTCTGATGTCTCCTTCTTAGGTGGTGGATCTATTGCAAGTTTTCACAACTTTTCATTCATGGTAGCTTGAGATAGGTCAACTATTTTTTGATCCATCCAGTTGTAAAACTTTTTCACATGCCTAGATAGAACCTTCTACCAATCATCTTCCACTTCTGACCAGAAAACAGTTATGCATGTTTCCAGCTTGAGGGATTTATCTTACTCAACCTCTCTAGAATTGACCACTTCATGAAGGACATATTTGAAGATGAATTAATCATAGAAGTTGTCACCCAGCCTTCTATGTTAAGGTCAATAGTTGGGATGGTTGGTGAGGATATCCTCATCGAGATTCCTATGCTATTAAAGCTAGAGCATATTATTATCCATGGATGCTAAGAAATAACTAGGGAATTTTTCACTTTGGAAGGAGTATGCCTTGTTCATCCGTTCCCCAAACCCCAAGAGACACTTATTTCACTGTACTTATGGCCAATGTAAATTCAATGGTTGTGACCACTCACCAAGACGTGTTGGGTGATTTGTGTAGAGACCCGAAGCCTGACGTACATTGACTTTACATTACTTTTGAGGAATACTTAGTATATAACAAAAACACACACACACAAGGATCGTAATAGTTTAGTGTCTTTGGAAACTTGGAACGTAATCTTCTAATCGTGGTGAAAGATCTTCAAAATCTCCCATAAAGATCTTCCTTTTTTTTACCTAAAACTTTTCTTTATATCCTGGGGAAAAGAAAACATAAAAGGGTGAGCTCAAATGCTCAGTAAGGGTAAACAAAAGAAATATCAATCACATCGTATTCATAAGAACATAACATTTTGGAAATCATAACCTGCAAAAGAGATCATAATTTCATAACATGGGATAAATCATGGTAGTGAAATGTAATCACAATAATCATAACTTAAAACATGAAACTTTCTGACATTCACACATAATCATAGAGAATCATTTCTTGTTAGTCAAGACTCATTTCCAAGACTATCTTAGTGGACAAAGTCCCTTTCTGAATCGAGTAACCCTCGTTTCCGTCCTGTTTCACTGAACCAGTATAACCTACCGTTCCAGCCCTGTCTATCTCATGAGATATAAAATCTTTACCCAATGCATTGGAGGGAGATATAGGTCCCACCCATCTCATAATGATACCATTCTTATGTGTGCCACAAAATCTTAAAACATACATCATTGCATAACCCATGTAATAAAAATGGGATTCTTGAAACATCATGACATCATAAAACAAATCATATAAGGTAAATGACTTCATAAAAATAATTCCCTCAAAACATAATCAAATCAATGTAATAATAGGGATAAAAACAGAACCCTATATTATCTTAGATGGAAAATAATTTTGATAAAACACTTGAACTCCATTCTTGAGGAAAATATCCTTTCTTCTTCAAAATCAATTTCTTTTCACAAAACATCATGAAATTTTAAAAGAAAGAGATTTTATTAAAAATAGTCATGAAATATTTTGGAGGAAGCTTCATGAAAAAAAGGCTTTATAAAACCGTAAAAATCCGTTCATGCCGTTTAAGTTAAAAAAAACATTCTTCTCGTACTTTTGTCGGAAAAGTCAAAAAGTACCTCGTACGAAAAACGACAAAACATTCCTTTCATATCTTTTACAAAAAACTTACCGAAGGGTAAAATTGGATATAAACTATTTTATAAGGAAGGAAATAATATTACATATTGAGGGAACATGGATGTGGATGATAAAATACACCCCAGTAATCACCAAAGTAAAAACTATCTCGGATAAAGGTGAGATTGTGATATTTCCCTTACCTTATGTCCGACTTGCTTTGTAAGTGTCCGAACCTACTGTATAATGATTTAAATCATGTTATTGACTTATTACAGAATCATATTCATTGTTATTATATCATATATGGTCCACTTATGACTTTATATTACCCGTTCTTTTGTAAATTCATGTTAATGTAGCGTTTTAGGGAAAATCGTCTCATTTGTCGTTCATGTTTTTAACTTGTAATTATTCATATGATTACTTAGATCATGATTACTTAATTCCAGAATATAAAACATGATTTATATATATATATTCAGATTATAAATATATAATAAATCAGTAAATGGAAAGAAATACACCGTTCATGGAGACGGTAGTCCGTACGTACGCATGAACGCTGTTTTCGTTTCCTTATTGAAATGAATGGAATTAAGTATATGACATACATATAAATATAAATAATTCCAGTATCATTATTAGGTCATATATTTCATTAGTACTTATTATATATACTTTATAATCATTCATGAATGGTTAATCATTGAGAATGAATCTCATCGCGTCGTGGAGACGGTAGTCCGTACGTACGCACGAGCGATGATATCGTTCCCATGGTCGTGGAATTGTGTTGAAGTGTATGTATACTATTTCAGTATCAATATCACTTTATAATAATCATATATAGTTAATGATTACACCTTTATACCCATCCAATTAAGGTGTTGGCGGAAAATAGATTACACCACGGCGTGGAGACGGTATTTCGTACGTACGCACGCGCGGTGATTTCCTTTTTCCGTAGGATGGATAGAAGGTTAATTAGAGTTGTTTCATATTTATAATAACATATCAGTATATAAGAAATACTGATGTTATTACTTTATCATGAAACAACTAAAGAAGAAGAAGTTGAAGAAGAAAGAAATTGAAAAGATCGGTAATGGATATTACCTCTTCTTTGGAACGCCTCTTTGAATCCATCACTTAGGGAACTAAGATTGGTCTTTGAAGAAAACCAGGACCTCTAGGATTATTCTAGGAAAGTGGAGAAGGGATTTTGGCAGGGGTTGGCCGAGCTTGAGTGCTCAATTTGGTGTGAGGAGGAGGGGGAGGAGGTGTCCTTTTATAAGGGAGGAGAGGGGCACCTTAGGAATATCTCAAAATATTATTTTATATTAAAGTCCAAATCGGTTTATAATGGTTCCAAAGGGTCTTATTTTGAATCTAAATTGGGGATGGGTCGAAATAATATCAACCAATATGATTTAGACAAGTTTAGGGAATTATTTTAACCTTATAAATTAGATTTAACTCTAAGTTAAAAAATTTAACTTTTACCGTGTCTTTTTGTTTTCTTTCACTATATGGTTAATACACTTACTATAACATGTCAAAAGAACCCCAAATTGTTTATTATTAATATATATATCATTATCTATGTCATTTCGCCGAACCTTAGATTTTTAGGAATAAAATAACAATTAATAATATAATATTTGATTTAAAAACTATTTTGTGTCAATTTTGACACTATTTGATATATGATTTTTGTGAAAGTCATAACAGAATTATATGTTCGAACCAAGTTGATTAAATAAACACTAATATATCATAGTAAACTAGAAAATTAGTTTAAGTCATAAAAAGTCTCTAATTACATTCATTTGAGCATTTATAACATCAATTATGTTAATATTTCCTTAAAAGGGTAATTACTGCATCATCGTTGTGTCATAAATAAATTAATTTATATAAAGTAAAAAAATTATAAATAAAATAGCATTATGTAGAAAATCTTTTTAGCTTTCTAATGAATATTTATAGTCGAATTTATCTTATTTATAACCCCATATTAAAAATGTTTTAGTTATTAAACTTTGATTTTAACTATTTTAACTATTCATTAAATAATATAATATTAAATGTCATAATCTAATCCAAGTGGACCTAAATGGTCATATTATATTCATAAGGTTGTTTTTGGTCGAATTACGCTTATCCAATAGAATTAGGACATGTGTTAGGGTAATAATAATATCATATTTACCCTTAGTTACCCTATTTATTATTAACCGCGGTAAAAAAAAGTAAAAAGTTACTATTCACCTAAAATTATTTTCATCTCATTGAACCACATTTTACTTACTGACATCAACCGTGTCTCTCGGATTTTTGAAATTCCATTCACAGAAGCGGTAAAATTAAGTTTTATGAAAAATTCAGTTTTTAACTACCACTTAGTAGTTTCACTATTCATCAAAAAATGAAGGTTTTCAGAAAAATGCCAAAATTTCATCCTAAGCTATATTTCATATTCCGAATTCAAAAAATGAAGTTTATTTTACCAAATTCATAACATATAAGTTCCATTAATTAATTTTATAATTAAATCCCGCTGTTAAAACAAATAGCGTGTTTTTAATAAACAATATCTATCAAAAGATTGACACTTGTTTATGTCTGGTTTAAATGTGCAATTACATCCAATGACCAACATTGTATTAAATTGTAAAAATATATTCTAAATATACTTTAAAACTCCTCCAATTAATAATTTATCACTATTAATTATTTCGATTAAAAAAGTTGTTTTTTAATTAAAATTTAGTAATTTTCACTATTCATCAGAATATGAAAGTTATCCGAAATGTACCAAAATTTCACCTTAGGCTAAATTCGATACTCGGAATCCAAAAATGAAGTTCATTTTGAAAAATAAGATTTACAGAGTTTTAAAAAGTGGTTATTACTATTCATAACGGCTAGTTTTAATAATATTTTAATAGCATATCGTTGTTTAGTGAAACTCGGTATTGCGTATTACACACGCTATCAAGGAAGGTCGCGATTGCGTGTAATGCAAGGAAAGTCAAGGATGCGTGTTGTGAAAGCTCCTTTTGGTGTAGCGTACAACACAAGACTTTAATAAAATTAAAAAGAATATTTTTTTATAAAATCTTGGGCTGTTACATTCTACCCCCCTTAAAATGAATTTCGCCCTCGAAATTCGTCGGGGTTATAAATGGTTTACTATTCAAATGTTTCTTTAATAGAAACCCACATCGTAAAAAGGAATATCAAAACCAATCTTTAAAAACAAAATTATGAAACGTAACGCTTACCCAAATAAACTAATCATTGGGTTTCCACATAAGTGAAAATATGGATATGGAAGAGAAATCTAACCATCATGTTCTGATGGAGAGTGGTAGAGAACATGGCTATGGAAAAGCCAGCAATCACAAAGCCATAAATTTGTGACGATCTAAGGTACCATCTGATTAATCAGGTATAAGATCACTAGGACAACATTTTTGGTTTTCAAGATCATTTCCCAAAAGTTGATGAAAATGGAATTAGAAGAAATACTTTTGTGATTTTGGTATAGTCTCATTGTTTGTCGTTCTTTGGACAATTTCTACTTCATCTCTTAAAGAAATGAAGTTGAATTTGTTATTCGTGAAGTGTTAGCAGATCATGTGATAGAATGACGGGTCATTCCATCTGTCTCAAACAAAAGGTTAGAAAAATTATATACATAAGTCGATCTATAGTGAGATTAATCACATATGGT
Source organism: Viscum album (assembly GCA_963277665.1). Classification (NCBI taxonomy): domain Eukaryota; kingdom Viridiplantae; phylum Streptophyta; class Magnoliopsida; order Santalales; family Viscaceae; genus Viscum; species Viscum album. Next base: position 573,444,488 of record OY728157.1, read on the forward strand.
TCCTAAAATGGACTTATACTTCATATATCATACTGCTTAATATAATAAAACTAGTTTCTACTAAACAAGGACTTCCTGTAGGCCAGTGGTACGCGATAAAGGCCAGTCGCACTTCGGTTGTGGGTTCGATTCCCACAGCCTTGTCCGAAGCGATGGGCTGTCGCCCGTCCTGCAGGTTTTCCTTTTTCCAAAACTATATTACTATAACATCCCATAAATAATATCGAAAAAACTTCTATCCTTAAACAATACTAACTTATGTCCAACATAATCCATTCCAATCTTTAGTCCTATCCATAATATTGCAGTCCATTCTCATAACATAGTGAAAACGATTACCAGAGATTTAATACCATCGTTGATCCCCATATATCATAAGATATATCTTGTTGGACACATTCCAAACATTCAAAGGCCTTAATCTTGTACTCTCTTGAATACCCATTGAACCATAGTGAAAACATGAATGCAGTTAAAAGTTAACACTTTCCACATACCAAAATCCTCAAAATTCTATATACTCAAACCATGATATCACTTAGTCCTTATATCAATCATGAGCTCATGAATACTGTTAAACATTTCATTTTCTCGTTTTCCCTTCATTATGCGCATAATATCTCAATCATTTTGAATACCACATTAGACCAATACATAAATATTCCAATATTCCATGATAAAACATTATTTTGGAATCCCATTACATAAAAACTTAATCATTCCACCACATCGTTGTCATATTCAACATTGCCAATGGTGATCGCATGTGACGTCCCTTTGTCCTTTTCCTTCAGTGGTTGCTCATGTTGATCATCACTAACCCTTGTATTAGGGCATTTATTAGCATAATGCCCCATTTCCTTGCACTTGAAGCATTGATGTGTTGGTGGTGTGTTCTCTGCAGTGTTTGCTTTATTCACATCATTATAAACCCTTTTTCCATTACTTCGACACTCAGCTGCTCGATGACCTTCTTTTCCACACTTAAAACATTTTCTAGTCCCTTTAAGACAATCTCCACCATGCTTCTTTCCACACTTTGTGCATAAGGAAACATTCATCTTCTTTTCACCATTATTCTGAGATTTCTCCTTGAACTCCATCTTTCGTTTTTTGTCAAAACCATGAGATGGATATGTAACACCAACTTCCATTTCTACCTTGATAGCACAACACACAATTTCTTCATAGCTACTGAAGTCTCTTATAGCTAATGCCCTTCGAAGACTTGGTTTTAAGCCACTGAAAAATCGATCAACTTTACTTTCAGGTTGGATGATAATGCCAGATGCATACCTTGCAAGTCTTGTAAAATTTGCTTCGTATATACCAACAGATTCATCATCCTTTTGCTTTAGTTCAAGAAACTCCTTCTCCATCTTCGTTCGAAGAATACGAGGGAAGTACTTACTGAAAAACAAGTTCTTGAACTCGTCCCATTCCATGGAATCAATTTCATCTCTTTTCCTCGTATTCTTGATAAGATTCCACCATTGATCAGCTTCACCTTCCAAACGATATACTGCTAAGATGACTTTATCATGTTCAGAAAATTGAAGAACTGAAAATATCTTTTCAGTAGTACTAATCCATTGTTCAACAACTAATGGATCAGTAGACCCACTGAAAGAAGGCGGACGCTGCCTCATGAAGGATTCAACAGAATGTTGCTCCTTCCTTTGCTCGTTGGGAAGTCCTGCATGATTCATAGCTTGAGAAAGTTGTGTGAGCATGGCTACAAGATTTTTCATTCCAGCTCCCATATCGTTTGGTTGCTCAGGGGGACAATCATTGCATTGTCCATTTAATTGATCAACACGGTTCCTTCGGGTTCCAGCCATCGTCTAAAACCCCAAAAGAATAGTGTGAGAGGCAAAAATCATGCTAGGGAAAACAACATAATAAAGGGGTAGTACCCTCAATATCTAACATCTTAGGTTAAATTCTAAGATCGTTAGAGCAATTCTAGGACTATAACCTATACGTATACTTAACCTTAGAGACATCCCTAGAAATACCTTAGAAATATCTCTAGGGATCTCACTAACGTTTTCGCATCCTAGTTTCCAAAGGTTGACTAAACCTTTCCTCTGATACCAACTGTAGAGACCCGAAGCCTGACGTACATTGAATTTACATTACTTTTGAGGAATACTTAGTATATAACAAACACACACACACACAAGGATCGTAATAGTTTAGTGTCTTTGGAAACTCGGAACGTAATCTTCTAATCGTGGTGAAAGATCTTCAAAATCTCCCATAAAGATCTTCCTTTTTTTTACCTAAAACTTTTCTTTATATCCTGGGGAAAAGAAAACATAAAAGGGTGAGCTGAAATGCTCAGTAAGGGTACACAAAAGAAATATCAATCACATCGTATTCATAAGAACATAACATTTTGGAAATCATAACCTGCAAAAGAGAGCATAATTTCATAACATGGGATAAATCATGGTAGTGAAATGTAATCACAATAATCATAACTTAAAACATGAAACTTTGTGGCATTCACACATAATCATAGAGAATCATTTCTTGTTAGTCAAGACTCATTTCCAAGACTATCTTAGTGGACAAAGTCCCTTTCTGAATCGAGTAACCCTCGTTTCAGTCCTGTTTCACTGAACCGGTATAACCTACCGTTCCAGCCCTGTCTATCTCATGAGATATAAAATCTTTACCCAATGCATTGGAGGGAGATATAGGTACCACCCATCTCATAATGATACCATTCTTATGTGTTCCACAAAATCTTAAAACATACATCATTGCATAACCCATGTAATAAAAATGGGATTCTTGAAACATCATGACATCATAAAACAAATCATATAAGGTAAATGACTTCATAAAAATAATTCCCTCAAAACATAATCAAATCAATTTAATAATAGGGATAAAACCAGAACCCTATATTATCTTAGATGGAAAATAATTTTGATAAAACACTTGAACTCCATTCTTGAGGAAAATATCCTTTCTTCTTCAAAATCAATTTCTTTTCACAAAACATCATGAAATTTTAAAAGAAAGAGATTTTATTAAAAATAGTCATGAAATCTTTTGGAGGAAGCTTCATGAAAATAAGGCTTTATAAAACCGTAAAAATCCGTTCGTGCCGTTTAAGTTAAAAAAAACATTCTTCTCGTACTTTTGTCGGAAAAGTCAAAAAGTACCTCGTACGAAAAACGACAAAAGATTCCTTTCATATCTTTTACAAAAAACTTACCGAAGGGTAAAATTGGATATAAACTATTTTAGAAGGAAGGAAATAATATTACATATTGAGGGAACATGGATGTGGATGATAAAATACACCCCAGTAATCACCAAAGTAAAAACAATCTCGGATAAAGGTGAGATTGTGATATTTCCCTTACCTTATGTCCGACTTGCTTTGTAAGTGTCCGAACCTACTGTATAATGATTTAAATCATGTTATTGACTTATTACAGAATCATATTCATTGTTATTATATCATATATGGTCCACTTAGACTTTATATTACCCGTTCTTTTGTAAATTCATGTTAATGTAGCGTTTTGGGTAAAATCGTCTCATTTGTCGTTCATGTTTTTAACTTGTAATTATTCATATGATTACTTAGATCATGATTACTTAATTCCAGAATATAAAACATGATTTATATATATATATATTCATATTATACATATATAATAAATCAGTAAATGGAAAGAAATACACCGTTCATGGAGACGGTAGTCCGTACGTACGCATGAACGCTGTTTTCGTTTCCTTATTGAATTGAATGGAATTAAGTAGATGACATACATATAAATATAAATAATTCCAGTATCATTATTAGGTCATATATTTCATTAGTACTTATTATATATACTTTATAATCATTCATGAATGGTTAATCATTGAGAATGAATCTCATCGCGTCGTGGAGACGGTAGTCCGTACGTACGCACGAGCGATGATATCGTTCCCATGGTCCTGGAATTGTGTTGAAGTGTATGTATACTTTTTCAGTATCAATATCACTTTATAATAATAATATATAGTCAATCATTACACCTTTATACCCATCTAATTAAGGTGGTGGCGGAAAATAGATTACACCACGGCGTGGAGACGGTATTCCGTACGTACGCACGCGCGGTGATTTCCTTTTTCCGTAGGATGGATAGAAGGTTAATTAGAGTTGTTTCATATTTATAATAACATATCAGTATATAATAAATACTTATGTTATTACTTTATCATGAAACAACTAAAGAAGAAGAAGTTGAAGAAGAAAGAAATTGAAAAGATCGGTAATGGATATTACCTCTTCTTTGGAACGCCTCTTTGAATCCTTCACATAGGGAACTAAGATTGGTCTTTGAAGAAGACCAGGACCTCTAGGATTATTCTAGGAAAGTGGAGAAGGGATTTTGGCAGGGGTTTTCCGAGCTTGAGTGCTCAATTTGGTGTGAGGAGGAGGGGGAGGAGGTGTCCTTTTATAAGGGAGGAGAGGGGCACCTTAGGAATATCTCAAAATATTATTTTATATTAAAGTCAAAATCGGTTTATAATGGTTCCAAAGGGTCTTATTTCGAAGCTAAAGTGGGGATGGGTAGAAATAATATCAACCAATTGGATTTAGACAAGTTTAGGGAATTATTTTAACCTTATCAATTAGATTTAACTCTAAGTTAAATAATTTAACTTTTACCGTGTCTTTTTGTTTTCTTTCACTATATGGTTAATACACTTACTATAACATGTCAAACGAACCCCAAATTGTTTATTATTAATATATATATCCTTATCTAAGTCATTTGGCCGAACCTTATATTTTTTGGAATAAAATAACAATTAATAATATAATATTTGATTTAAAAACTATTTTGTGTCAATTTTGACACTATTTGATATATGATTTTTGTGAAAGTCATAACAGAATTATATGTTCGAACCAAGTTGATTAAATCAACACTAATATATCATAGTAACCTAGAAAATTAGTTTAAGTCAAAAAAAGTCTCCAATTACATTCATTTGAGGATTTATAACATCAATTATATTAATATTTCCTTAAAAGGGTAATTACTGCATCATCGTTGTGTCATAAATAAATTAATTTATTTAAAGTCAAAAAATTATAAATAAAATATCATTATGTATGAAATCTTTTTAGCTTTCTAATGAATATTTATAGTCGAATTTATCTTATTTATAACCCCATATTAAAAATGTTTTAGTTATTAAACTTTGATTTTAACTATTTTAACTATTCATTAAATAATATAATATTAAATGTCATAATCTAATCCAAGTGGACCTAAATGGTCATATTATATTCATAAGGTTGTTTTTGGTCGAATTAAACTTATCCAATAGAATTAGGACATGTGTTAGGGTAATAATAATATCATATTTACCCTTAGTTACCCTATTTATTATTAACCGTGGTAAAAAAAGTAAAAAGTTACTATTCACCTAAAATTATTTTCATCTCATTGAACCACATTTTACTTACTGACATCAACCGTGTCTCTCGGATTTTTGAAATTCCATTCACAGAAGCGGTAAAATTAAGTTTTATGAAAAATTCAGTTTTTTAACTACCACTTAGTAGTTTCACTATTCATCAAAAATGAAGGTTTTCAGAAAAATGCCAAAATTTCATCCTAAGCTATATTTCATATTCCGAATTCAAAAATGAAGTCTATTTTACCAAATTCATAACATAGAAGTTGAATTAATTAATTTTATAATTAAATCCCGCTGTTAAAACAAATAGCGTGTTTTTAAGAAACAATATCTATCAAAAGATTGACACTTGTTTATGTCTGGTTTAAATGTGCAATTACATCCAATGACCAACATTGTATTAAATTGTAAAAATATATTCTAAATATACTTTAAAACTCCTACAATTAATAATTTATCACTATTAATTATTTTGATTAAAAAAGTTGTTTTTTAATTATAATTTAGTAATTTTCACTATTCATCAGAATATGAAAGTTATCCGAAATGTACCAAAATTTCACCTTAGGCTAAATTCGATACTCGGAATCCAAAAATGAAGTTCATTTTGAAAAATAAGATTTACAGAGTTTGAAAAAATGGTTATTACTATTCATAACGGCTAGTTTTAATAATATTTTAATAGCATATCGTTGTTTAGTGAAACTCGGTATTGCGTATTACACACACTATCGAGGAAGGTCTCCATTGTGTGTAATGCAAGGCAAGTCAAGGATGTGTGTTGTGCAAGCTCCTTTTGGTGTAGCGTACAACACAAGACTTTAATAAAATTAAAAAGAATATTTTTTTATAAAATCTTGGGCTGTTACAATTTGGATCCTACCTAGGTTCTTATATAGGAACTACTGCATGCTTAAGTGTGATAGCTGTAGTTTCTTCTTTGACTAGACTTTTCTCTTGTCCTGAGGGAATGAGTCAATTTTTGAATCGAGTTTGTTGAATATCCTCCTCAAGATGTTGTGCTAATTTAAGGAACATATGGAACCTACCTAGATATTTCATGCGGATAATAGGTGTCTTCAACTCATCTTATATATTTTAATCACATATTTCTTGTAGTAGTTCCTATGAGATAGGTATGCTTAGTTAATAGGTTAGACCTTTACACCTTACTATGAAATCATACACCCTCCTATTCTCACATTTAATGCAATTTTGTAGGTTGTTGATCATAATTTTCATTTTTCTGTAACTGAATTGATAAAGTAACTAATGAATAAGGTCTCCCCATCCTATAAAGGATCCTCCCAGTAGGCTGATGTACCCAAAAAAACCCAATCATCTTAGAGTTTGTATGAAACACCTCAGCTTTGTTGCCTCCTATTGGTCTCAAGGGACCCTCATCGGACCACATCGAGACACGAAGTCCATGTGATAATATTCAGGTTTTCCTACAACATCAATGGTAGATAAGGTAGGGTTTCTGAAATTTGGAGGAGGCATGGTTTCATCCACCCTATCGGGATATGGATTTCTTTAAGGTTCACTGGTGCACATCACCCTTTCATGGCTCCCATTTCAGTATCAAGGGACTCAATGAAATTAAGTACCTCTAGGGGGACTAATGTTTGAGCCATATCCCTTCTATAGGGAGTGGAAACGGGTTGATGAGGTGGTTCTGTATTTAACTCCTGCTGATTTTTTATTCATCCTAGGATTGAACGCTTTACCTGGAAATGGAGAGGTTATCACCTCATTGGAGGGAAGTCATTATCATTTTTGACTTCCTCATGTCCGTACATTAGATGTCTGGATCTGGATCCAATCTAATACTCATATGTCTCTATTTCTTGTGGATCAATCATAGGTGGGGGAATATTCATCCCTACCTAATGACAATACCCAATGGGAATGTTTCCCCTTAGTAGATCCTCATTGAGTCAATAGAGATCTTGTATCTAACTCTCATGTTGTGACAACTATTCCTCTAGGGAAGGAACTTAGGTTCTTCAGGGTTGTGATTGTGATGTATATTTACCTTTCCACTTAGTAATGCTTCATTGTGGAGGTGGAAAATCTATATTGTTAGGTTCCATATTTTGAATCTACCTTTTTCCCTACTGTATGAATCCTCATTTGGTGCACTCAAATCACCCTCCTCCCAAGGTGGGTTTTCCATGTTTCACCACTCTACATTTTTTCCTTGATCCAAAACATTCACTTTGTCAATAGTGAAGACGTTTATAGAGGCATATCAGAAAATGGTGTTTGTATTATTACTTTCAATGCCAAGTGATGATTCTAGACTATGTTACATAGGGTTTTTATTCAAAACCTTGGCCATATTGGGCCATTTTGTCTTGCGACCCTGAAAGGGTCTGATTTCGTTTTTCATACTCTCCTCCAATCATTTTCTATGAACAATGACCCTAAGGTAGTTTCCATTAATTTTTTCTAATTGATATCTGACCAATATAATCATGTCTTGTGGTGTGAGGAATAGGTGGTATGCCAACCGTTGATTTGTTCCTCCCAACCTAGAGAAGACGGATTCCCTCTATGTAGATGATGATTAAAATTCCCCCCATCCCTACAAGATTGGGGTTATTTGGGGCTATAGATAGTGTTGATTGGTCCTATTATTGAGGGTCCACTACTTCACGTTAGGGATTTGAGGATTCATAGATTGGGCATGAGTATATAAATTCCCCTAGCCTAGTGGGGTGGGGTTCATTTGGAATCATTGTTGTTATCTCCAGGGTCCTCCCAGGGGATGAAGAACCTGGTAATGGTGATTGAGATATAAATTCCCCTACCCATGGGGATGGGATTTGTTCACAGTAGCTCCGAGTATGTCCCAAAGTCTCTCAAGAATGGATGGTCTGATGGGTGGAGGTGGTGATATATATTTTTCTCATTCTGTAAGCTGGTTTCATACCTGGATGGATGACATGATAGATTCTATTACATCATGCTTGATGTGGTGTAGTAGTGATAACATTTAATCTTGATGTGATAACATCCCATGCTGAGAACCATTCTTTACGGGAAATTTCTAGATTATTGAATCTTTGATATCCCTATTCGGAATGCATTTTCATTTCTTTGAGGGGATCAGTTTGAAATTTTGTTATCTATATTATATCTTTGTTTTCATAATGTATGGGTGCTATTGAAGAATAGGAATTCTATTGTAGTGACCAATAGGCCAGATCAGTTCTTGATCCCCTAATATCATTGGAGGCTATAACATTATACGATTCCAAATTTAATGGGTTATGTTGTTCCAGTGGAGTGGAAAATTATAATGCTCCACATTCTCCATGTACTCAAATATATATTCATGATGTGGCATTAGAGATCTACTACAAAAGTGTTTTGATACAATGGAGGAAAGTATGTTGTAGATTTACACTATTATTTTCCTGTTTTGGATCCCATTCCATGGAGATAGCATCAAACTCTAGATAAAAACAGAGTATTTTGATGGTCTGAAGGAGACCCTTGTATCCTGGACAGAGGAGATGTTGATCCTTCAAGTGTCGAGGAGTAGCCCACATATTATGGAATTGATAAGGAATTCAATCCTTTTATATCTCACATGGGGTCTCATAATTATAATTGGAAAGGGGACAGAACCAGATAGAGAGGTTCTTTCTAGATAACTCTCTCTATATGTTAATGTTCTCCTCCTCTATATCATACCTACATGCCTCCATCCAATCAGATCATAGAAAATGGTTCTGATGGTCCCATTATGATGGGAGTGGTGTGCTGATTGAACTTTATGGGGGTAAATGTATATTGTTAAACTCGGCGTTTTGAGAACCTATCTATACAAAGGTATCGATGTTTGGGAGACCTCTCTATATGGTGGTATTTGGGTAATGGGAGGATTTCCTTGTCCATGGGAGATGTCACTGTGGGGGGGTTGAGCGCGATGGATTTCAGGAGTATAGTTCATGCGACCCATATCCACACTACCATAAGGAGTAATATCATGGTAATGATCATATTCTTCTTTCTCATTGATAGGAGAGTCAACATACCCTTGTGGTGTTGAGAATGTTTGTCAAACAACCTCAAGGATACTGAAATTGAGCGGATTTGGAATATGATCCATATTCTGTGTTGTCACTAGAATATGTTAACCTAACATAAGAAATTGTTCATAGATATGATCATACCATATAATGGTTTTTAGAACTTGTAAATAACTTTCTGGTGTAGTGGGAATACGTTCCCATTTTTAAGAAGCTTTTGGAATATTTTGATGATAAATCTCATTATTGAATGGAATATTATCCTATCATGAGGCATGTTTCATTCTCACTTGGTGAGACATAGTCAAGATGGAAATATGAGCTGAACCATGAGCCTTTGGGATATGTCATTGGTCTTTCTTGGATGGAATATGAGTATGCCCTGAGGCATGTGCCTCTCGCACTTAGTGAGCCCTGGTTGGATCAGTAATGTTTTTCATGGTTTGGATATGCATTCCCCATTAGAATATGATAACAGACCTCGATAATGGGAGAAGGGGTACAAGCCACCTCTTATATTGCATTGGAATGATCTTGGAGTAGTCATTCATCTTCTGAAGTAGGAGTATGTTCTTAGATTCGGTGATCTTCTAGAATATGGAAGATAGATTCACTGACACGAATATGAGCCTGTCTCAAGGCTTGTTCCATTATCACATGGTATGCCTTTTATATAATGTGGATATATGCCTGACCTTGGTTCTTTGAAGTATGACTCTAGAATTATTCAATATGAATATGAGCCTATCCCAAGTCTTGTGCCCCTCTCGCATGGTGAGCCTCATCCAAAAAAGGGACATGAACCTAATACTGAGCCTTTGGAATATGTCGGAAGACTTCTTCAAAAGGAATGTTCCCCAATATTTAGGCATGTGTCAGTATCACATAGTAATCCCCATATGGAATGGAAATATGATCCCAGTCTGATGCCCCACCTTTTATAAAAATATTATGATAATCCTCCTGGATGGGTGAATGAATGTGTGTTTTCTCTGGTACAACCACTGGTTCACAATGATCAGAGTGTTGTGTTTTCCTTGATATAAGGATAGTAATATTCGCCTTTAACTGTATCAAAAATAGTTCTGGAATATGTCGGCTGAGTTCTTCAGCTGTTGATAAAATATAATGACATTTTATCAAATTATTTTTAGGGATATAGGCCAGAACATTTTTGGTATCTGTTATACACTAAGATATTTCATCAATTGACATAGGGATAAGTTCCCACTTCAATCATCTATGTACCACAAGAATATGTTGATGGGATTCATGCATGGAGTAGAAATATGTTGGTCCACCATGCTTGTTGTGGTAATATGGCCACAGACTTGTTCCGAGTGAGTAGGGATACGAACCCACTCAATGGTTCCTACTGGAATATGATGGTAATCATCATCAGAAGGAGTGGGGGTATAATACCTATCTTGGATATCCAATGACTTCCTCTTATGATGAGCCTTCCATTTTTCTTGTGCATGGGTGTTAGAGGCAGTAGCATTAACAGGCGACTTATGGTTACTGGTGAGATAGTGTTGATGATGGTGGTTGAAACGTGTCCTCCTCGACGGCTCCTAAATAGGCAGGGTGACATATTTGTATTCTTGATCCGCCTTCATCAGAGACTGAATGTGGAAATTTTCATGCTTGGAGGATAATCACCCAAAGTGTTTGGTTATAGAAATAAGGGATAATAGCATAGAAGTACCCTTCCCTAGATGATTTTGACACATCGTTCATTGTTCTAGGAGAACCTCACTAGTAGAATCCATGGTTGGGGTCATACCACTTTGGTGGTACTCCTAGACCATATTGTTGTCCACCTATCATTGGAGTTTTCGAGCATTTGACATTACTTTGCGGCATGTAGAGGTTGCATCCATAGATGAATTTCCAGAGTCAATGCTAGAAAATGAAGACATTGTCTCAAACCAGGATGTCTTTCAATATTTAAAATTATGAATACAACAAGGAAAAAATTCACCATTTAGTGTTATGTACTAGGAATAATGTTCTCAATCCAATATGCATGGCTAACACAATTGTCCTGATATTCCCGATTCAGCCATTACACTCATGTGGACTGGTCAAAAAGATGATGGACTTATGAAAAACCTATTTATAGAGGATCATCTATAAAATCATGTTGTTATTACTACTTTTTTTGTGTATGGTTTGAAAAAAAATGTGGCTTGATAGATTCATGTTGGGTTTGTCAGTTTTTTTTGTATATGGGGTGAAAAATGGCTCAATGGATTTTAACCCAATCATTCTATTATTACATATATTCACATTGGGTTCACCATTTTTGTTTTGTATAGTTGGAAAACAAAATTGTTTGATTTATTATAACCCAATTTTTCTATTATTATAGAGAATCACGTTGGCTTTACCTTTTTTATTTTGTTGGGATTTGAAGGCATAGATTGGGTTTTGCTCGAAAGTTTTATTGTCGGAGGGGTTATAAGGCCTTTCTCAATTGTTTGCATTTGGTTCTACATGTTTTTCATCTTTCCTAGAAACTCCCAATGGTTCCCCCATTTGTAGTTGGGTATATACCTACTTCCCAATGGTTGAAAGTCATCTGTGTTTTTAGAATTGGTGACTCTTGGGGAATCTCAATGGTCAATAGGATGGGATTTTGATCTCATCACACCCTTTCTGGTAGGGATTATTTCTTACTCGTGGACTCTATTATTGATTTAAGATATATCTTCAAATCTTTTAATAATCTCGATATGGGATTGGTTAGCCTGATAAAATGATTCATGGGTTAATTATCTTATTATGTGAAAAAGAATGGGGTCTCTTTATTCTGAATGGACCAAAGGCCTTCTTGTTTATTTATTTATTTTTGATAATCCCCCTTTTTAGGGATGATGGAGAACCCTTACAAGGCATGTAGGATAAAATATTACATAACCCTAAGGTCATGGACATTACATGACTCATTAGTCTTAGTGTATTTAATCCAGACTATAACTACTTGGAACTGCTCCTACCCATATTTTACATTGTGATCTCAGCACTCCACCTCGGCATGGCTGTTCAACTAGGATTCTTTTTCATGCACAGGCTGGTCTTGATTGAAATTCCATACCCTACCTTTCTTCAAAAAATTTATCTTCTACTATGGTGAATGTGCATTCTTAGAATCCTCATTTAGATTTTTCCTCTTGTAGAGTATTCCTATTCCATTATGCATAATATAATTTGGCCCAAAGTACATGAGGTGTCGTGAAGGCCTTGAGGTGGAAAGAAGGCCTTGAGGTGTCCCAAAAGCTTTACTGGCCCAAAATACTTGGTTTCCCTGAAGGCCTTAAGGACCTAAGGACCAAGCCGGTGGTCAGAATTTCCTGAGAGATAAATAGTTCCAGATTCTATAGTACTAAATAGTACCTTCTATAGTTCCTACTACAATATTTTGGTAGTAACACTAGAAATTATGTCTTCATACGGATTTGAACTTGGGTCTCTTGGATGATCATGTCGATTACTCACCAATCAGGTTGAGGCTCTTGTGAGATTTAGTCTCTTTATTGAATCCATATATGTGTATATGAGGGTCTCGGTCACCCTTTGTTACTGGTCAGTCATTTATATGCTGAATCTCTATAACAAAATTCTTTGGATTGAGTTGTCATACAAGGATGTGGTTAATATTTTATGGAGGGAACTGAGCCATTGGGAGGCATCCTTCATATCCTTGTTATGGGAAGAATCAAAACACATTTAGTTTGTTGAACCTTTGAAGTTTAATATCTTAAAAAATAATAACTATACGAGTCCTCTAGGGCACTGTGTGTTCATGTTCGAATCCCAAAGGGACATCCTACATATCCTCGTTATATAGGTAATCATATTTATTGTAGTTAATTTGTTTGAGTTTTGCTCTCTGAGTATTCCCGTGTCATTATAGAGACTTATGAGGTAGATGATATGATTATTTCAATTCCCTAAGACTGTGTGAGCTATGCCCGGTGTAAGAAACAAGGGATGGTAGAATATCAATATCATTTCTCCAAGTGTGGGGGTTATATATTGGTACCACTCCAGGAGGAGTCATTGAAAAGATCGGGCCTTAGAATGGCATCCTAAGTATCCAGGTAATTGCATGAATCAGATTAATCATAGTTTGGTTTATTTCTCAATCCTCTGATGGATGAGATATTGTTATCGGACCATGAGATTTATTGGGCCCCAATGGTTGGAATATTATTTCCACAGGTCTTATATAGAGTTGGATGTTTATTTGAGATCTGGACTTTGGAAGGTGTCCTACATATCTCAATTATTACAGGAATCAGAGTTATCATATTTTACATTATTGGATTTTACACCCTAAGGATGTGTTTGTAACCTAGGGGTTTATGGTTCAGATTGCATAACCAATGAAACTCCCCAATCTCACACGATCCATGCTCATTTTGAGAAACAAGGGATACAAAGTGATCAATGTCATTCCTTGGAATATAGGTATTACATATTAGGATCACCATGTATGATCAATATATATATTAAACATTGAGTAGAGGTGGCCTACATATCCAAAATATGATAGAAATCAGAGTTTTCATAGTTCCCTTTCATTGGGGCTTACACTCTGATATTTCCATATTGATCGGGGTATACATACCAAGGATGGATGAAATTGTCAAGTCTTAAAAGGCCATCTTGACCTAGCCCTTTTATCTAATAGATATTTCATGACCCAGTTGACCTATTTAGGGGACATAACAAGACTTATATTGGTTGTCTTGGAATCCGTCACATGACCTGGTTAACTTTTATAGAGGATGTTGAATGAACCCGTTGACCCATCTAGGGGACATCAAAAGACCTAGATAGTGTGTCCTAGAATCCATTTCATTACCTTATTGTCTTTTATAGAGATTTTTGAATATCGGTTTTCATCCTTGGAGGGTATCGTGGGTCCTAGTTGATATATCTAGGAAGTGTCATGGGTCTCTGTAGACTAACCCGAAAGGTATAATGAGAGATGTAATATCATGCCTGGATGCATCTGAGAGACTTGAATGACATGATCAGATGATGTTATGTGAGTCTAGGAATGTGTCTGAGGGACATCACTAGGCTTGAGTGACAAGTCCATTGTGACTTAGATAGACTAAGGTGACACACCCATGAGTACTATGTAACTTTTTTTGACATGTTCATATGAACTCACATGGCTCAGAAATAATCCTAAAGGATTGTCATGAGATTGGGGTGATGTGCCCTGGTACGGTCGCCCATCCTTAAGGAGGTTCATGCGAAGTGCATGACGGTCATTGAACATGTTTTGGTTTAGATTATCCAGTATTTGTCTTCATTCCATCCCTTATACCATGATTTCATGATATGTATTCAGTGTTAACTTATTTTGAATATCGCATGATCCAAGAGACATTCATGATATCCTTCACATGGCTAACTGGAAGTTCTCCTTGTGATCTATGAATGACAACATGAAATGATTTTATGTATAGATAATGATCACCCCAATTGAAAATTGGTATATTACATGATGGAGAACATTCTGGTCGCAATATCCACATGCTTTGAGAAATCCTTTATAGCACTGGAACAGAACTCTAAGATCTCTTTTTTGCGTAGTCGTTGTAGGTTCATATGGCAAGAGGCCAACTCATTGTATGTTAGTAGTGGATTTTTCATGATAGCATGGGGAATATATAGGCCTATCCACCCTGATTTTTTTCCAATTTGAGTGGTGTATCTAGTTCAGATCTAGGTTGGATTCGGTGAAGGGGGTCTAGCGCCATATGTTTTCACGAGTCTTGGTTGTGGGTTGTTCTGAGAACATTGCTTGATTTTTAGTGGTCGCAGGTCTCTTCCATCAATTCATCCTTTATTAGGTTATTTATAATTAATGAAGACTTTTTTGATCATGTAGACATGTCTAATGACTTTCATTTTTTCACATGGGAATGCCCAAGGGACTTCGTGAGAGCTCGATTCCCTACTTGGGACAATTTTCGAGGTAGAAATGGCTTTCTGAGGTACTTCGTGGGATCTGTTTAGCTTTTTAGGTGGACTTGCAAGACCACAATGTGGAAATCCTTAGCACATCAAAAGAATTTTATGACCATGAGATCTATTTCCTACTTCCTTTTTATCCCCCCTTTTTTTATTTTCCACAGGTTATGGAGTATGTAAGATTACATAAGTAATTTCAAAGGTAATTAGTTGATTTTTTTATGATGCCTCACATGACCATTATGAGCCATATTGGGGTGCACGAGTATGTCTTGGAAAAATCTATTCGTTTTTCCTTCGAGCATCGAAGGGGAAGCATGGAGTTACCTAGACATACCCAAGCACTTTTTCATGGAAAGGATGACAAGACTAAGGGATTTAACAAGACCAGTCAAACTTGTCGTTGAGGTCTTGTGTTATATTGAAAATCACTTGAGACATGTCACATTTCTTCTAAGACCGTGATTACCTCTCACCTCCTCCATTTTTATCTACTTTGTTATATTTTAAAAAGTTTGGTATTCATGAAACTTTTCTTGTATTCCATCAATGAAATTTATCCTTCACTTTGATGATATGCAGCATGAGCATTATGGCCAATGGGGGTTTCCACGTTTTGGATATCCTTATATGATTTTCAATTGATTTTTGGATGCTTTTCAGTCAACATACAATGAAAAACTATGTGACCGTGGAGAACTCATTCGTTATTCACCATGTGGCCACTAGTTATATAGATAGCATTCGAAAGACCATAAAGACTTATAGACGAGGGTTCCACTATAGGTTATGCACTACTTATGGAGACTTCACATGAACTTATGATGGTCACATGATCGAGATTCTGTTGGAGCTCACACGATTCACAGTTCTAGGTCTCCTTATCCATCCTTTTCTTTGTAGGGAAAATAATACCCATATTCAGGTATTCCTTCCTTTATGATTTTTATGATGTTTATTTGGTGGGTTTCAACAGTCCCCAAAAAACAATCACATGTGATATTAGATTTAGGGAATATCTATTTCACATCAACCTTTCTCAGCAATGTGACTAAGGCAGTCATACCACAACTTCTTTGTTCTTGAAGTTGTTTCTCTAGCATGCATGATAACTGCTGCAGCTCAGGCCTCATATAAATTTATATCATTCACACAATGGTCCACCACCATTGAACATAATTTGGTTCCCCCCCACCAACTATAATGATAGTATGTTATCTATCCTCATCAAGATGAAAAACATAAATTAGGTTCATTTATAAACTCGAGATATACCAGATTTCATGTAAATACAAAAAATTTATGTTCCTTATTTGAATTCCTACATATCATTATTGAATAACCAAAAGTGCCTTTATTTTTATTAGATAAAACTTGTTAAGTATTTTAAAAAAATAATTTCACATGAATCCACCATCAATATTTGATTGAAATAAAGATTATGAATCATGAATCCATGACTCTATCAAACTTAGGAAACATGCAAAGAAGGGGCCACCCTACACTTTAGTTTTGGAGTTTTTGGATGATAATGAAGAATTATTTATATAATATAAAAACCTCTATATTTATTCCGTTAAAAATTTTCCCTTCCTTATATAGTTCTAGCATGCAGTGTCACTAGGATTAGCCAACATTCCGTGAAACTTATCTCTTTTTTTCTCATCTTTACCCTTAATTTCTTAAAGCAGAGTGTCCCTTTCCTTTTATACTAAACCTTATTCTAGTAACATCTAGAACCTACTACTTTTTTATATCCTCATTTATGATCAGATCATAGATCTCCTGGAAGACTAATTCACTATTTCCATTGTAATTAATCAAAACAATCACCATCACATCACATGATTTTAGAAGCAATGATAGAAAAATTATGGCCCTCATACCTTCAGTGAACATCTCTCTAAATGAATCTTGTTGAACCTAGTTCAAAATGAACTCATTCCGATGATCATACACCAACCTTCCTTCTGAAATCCTATTACTAAAAATTCATCACAACATGAACACTTATTCATCATATAATTCTTTTCATACATTTTCATAATCTTAGACATAAATTTTATGGTTGTTCCCACACCATTGATATTGAAGGATGTATTTTGTGCCCAAATTATTTGGGAAAAAACTAGTTCTTTCTTATAATGTATTTCCTACTCCATATTTACCATTTCTTCTAAATTTTTCTCAAAAAATAAAATATTGAAATCTTCCTAGAATAGGTATCCCTCCACCTTCAAATTCCAAAATATAAATTATGATCCACCAAACATATCTAGGCTCAATATTCAAACATAAAAAATATTTTAAAATGATATAAAACTAGCACTAAATTCAAAAATAGTTAATGAATGAGTAACTGATTCTTTCCAAAATTCTCCATCTAAATTTTCCATCATCAATTTGAACCAATCATGGATACAACTTGCTGCACCAAAAGTTTTATCATCTAAAAAAACAATAATCTATGAATAATGTGTGTAATAAGTTCATAAAAATTTTAAAAAGAGAGTTGAACCATGGAAGGTGTATATGGAATCCAGAATACATGGTAACATAGCCACACCCCCCAAACACTAACCTTTTGAAACTGTTATACACTCTGTTGTTCGGAGTGGATACTCAAGAGGGGGGGTGAATTGAGTTCCAATTAAAATTTCTGTTTTGAAAACTTTTTCTTAAAAACCCTCAAATAAAATACTGAATTAAACTGTAGTGAATTCATATCAAAGTAAGGGTTTGGTTGGGTTCTCAAGGGATTGATTATTTCCCAGTTAATCAAAACAGAAAGGTTGATTAACTTTTGAAACCAGCTTATTGATTTACAACTGATATAAACACTTGAGAATTTAATTATCAAAGTGACTTTAAAACAGTTTTGGTTTTAAAGAAATTAGTAGAGGAATAAAAGAATAACTTTGAAAGATATAGCACAAGAGATATAACCAAGATGTTCAGTCTCAAGCTGAGACTTATTCCTCTCAAAAGCTTTTATAAAAAGATGATCCACTCCCTGGATCAGGGATAACAACAGCAACCAGCTGTCCAGGTTCAAGACCTCTACCACAGTTATTTGTGGGAACAAACACAACAGAAACCAGCTGTTCAGGTCACACGACCTCTACCAATATTTCAATGGGAAATACAAAATGTATGAGAGGTGAGTGAAGAATTACAAATCCTCCGTTAGAGTACAAGATACAATGTGTGTAAAAATGCAGCATATATCACACACTACTCAATATGTAAAAAGATAAATCACAGAGAAAAAGTTTAGAGTTTGGGAATGGATATAGTGATATTCGTGCAGTTCGGGACTCCTTTGATTGATCAGAATTCACTCTGAGTCCTCTTCTATTTTTTGTCTGGAAAACAGAGTATCGTATGTTTCCTTGATTTCCAGGTGTAGATACAGTCGATGAAGCTCTTGTGTTATGTTCACGTTCTCATATCTTCACTGGTGAGTAATGATGAATGAGTTCCTCATGTAAGTTTGGTAGTCTCTTTGCATTCACACTTGGTTGTTCTTCCAGCACACCTTGCGGTATTTTTATTTGTCTGTGTGTCTCTCTCACTTTGCAGTAGCACATCCTTCCTTTCTTTAAAGCACGTGCTCCGGCAAGAGAAATGATTTCTTTCTGCAGGTATGAGGTACGGTTACCTGACATCTAACAACACACATTAAATAAATGACAGAGAATTTAAAATATTCCTAATATGACCATTGGTTAGATTAAATAATGATAATGAAATTCAAACAGTTGTTTATGACTATCAGTGTGTCATGTGATCGGTGGGTCATCAGCATCAGTGTGACATCTTCGGTGAAACTTTTGATCAGCATCGGTGAGACATCTTCGGTGACTCATTTGATCAGCATCGGTGAGACATCTTCGGTGACTCATTTGATCAGCATCGGTGAGACATCTTCGGTGACTCATTTGATTAGCATCGGTGAGACATCTTCGGTGACTCATTTGATCAGCATCGGTGAGACATATTTGGTGACTCATTTGATCAGCATTGATGAGATAGTTGTCCTTTGATATGGATCGGTGCGACTATTGTCCTTTGATATGGGTCGGTGCGACCGTTGTCCTTTGATATGAATCGGTGCGACCGTTGTCCTTTGATCCAGAGAACTTCCAGAATACTTGTAAATCAATAACAAAGAGATAAAAACATGATCCAACCAATATACATAGATTCATTAAGATATTGTGATTATGTATATGAGAAATCCAACCGGATTAAGTAATTGATGATTTGTGATTATTAAAATAGCAATCATAGAAAGAATTCAACAATCTTACAGAGGGCTCAACAATATCCCCCTTTTTGATAATCAAAAATCTTATCCAATCACAATACTTATCCATTAATAAATATAAGATATCATCAATAATAAGGCATAATAAGAATAAAAACATAATGAGATATAAATCTCCCCCTGAAATTAGGCCTTTAAATACTTATGCAAGCATTTCCATAAAAAGATATAAATCTCCCCCTTTAGAGATGAATCTCCCTCATATCTCCCATAGATCCATAGATATACAGATTTCTCCCATCTCCCCCATATATCACATGGATCCATAGATATACAGATTTATCCCCCTTTGGGATAATCAAAAAGGAGGGAAAACAGATAAAGAAGAGATTAAAAGAAGGAAGCACTGAGAATAAAATGAAAAGAGAATAAAGTTTATAAGACATCACAGTACAATCACAAAAGGGTTCACCCTATCAACAACAACACACAACTATTACTGGGGGTGTAAAGGGGCTTTTCCCCTGTCAGAAAGATCAATGGTGGGTATGTTGGAAGGCTTAGAGGCAGTTTGAACTGGGCGAATTTGAAACGGTCGTAAGATGACTCTAGAAGTTGGAGGAGAGGATGCCACCGGGATTTGCTGTGGAGCTGTAGGAGCTGGTTGAGAAGATTGTTGAGGAACTGGTCGGAGTTGAGAGAGAGCTTGAGCAACAGAGAGCTGATGTAGAGCAACATCAGAGGCACCGAGAGGGTCAGCAGTAGGAAGCACAATGGCAGTGGCTTGTGCATTCATATAAGGCTTCAAAATATTTATGAAATGATGAATAACTTATGCACCATACTACATAGCCTTCTCAAAATCATCCTTATTTTCCATGAACCGTTCCAAGGTTGGAGTAAAATCTTGCAACTGTCGAACTTGAGTCTTGAAAGCTTGAGTGACTGGAGGTAGTCTCAGATTTTCAGCTAACACTTTGAAATTCGCGGTCATCTCATGCTTGGTAATGATTTTTGAAAAGTAGTGATCAACTTTTTCCTTGATCTCTCTCTGAGATTTAGTGGCATCTGCTGAATACACTGTTACCATCTTATGAAAGTGATCACTGTGATCCTTCATCTTCCTCAACGAGTCCAAATCAAGAACTTGCCTAACGGCGGCCAATTCATCATGCACAATCTGCTTTAGAGCCTCTAGCTCACGAGTAGTGATCCTGGTTACTTTGCTTGTACTGGCTTGAGCAACTATCTGAGTTATCTCAGCCTTCACCTTTCTCAGATCAGACTTCTTAATATGTTCAATCAGATTTCTCAACACTTCCATCATACCAAAGATGGTGGATCTAATTTCGTTGGATAAAGAAAATAACCCAGATTGTAGATCCTTCATAATCTGATTTAGAGGGGATATGTGCCGGCCAATAAACTCACCAGTATTGGCCAGGTCTGGTTTAATAGCATTTGAAATTTCTTCTTTGACTGTGTCTCTCACAACAGTAAGCAACTCCCTTTTGAACTTGTCAAAATCAGACTGAGAGACAGTAGAACTAGGTAGATGATAACCTGAAGCATCAACAACATGAGCAGACCATGCCTCAACTGGTTGGATTTCCATCATAACCACAGTAGATTCTGATTCTTCTTCTTCTTCTTCAGAATACTCTAACCCCTAAATAGCAAAGCCAGGGTAATCATCCCAGACAACAGCACACAGAGTATATTTCTGTTTATCATAACTTGCTTTTCCACTTTTTTTCAAGAGATTCTCTCTTGCCATTGGCATCTGTTTCTAGTACATTTTGATGTGTTTCCATTGGAGGTACAACAAGACCATCCACTGGTCGGTTATCACCATCATCATCATTATCATTATCATCATCATCATCTCCATTCTCATTTCCATTCTTCACAGAAACTTCACTGTCAGATACTTCAGTTTCACTAGCTTCTTCATCACCAATAACTAGTTTTGATTTAGGTAAGGGTAAAGGTGGACTGGCAGATCCAAAGTCTATTCTTATCTTAGGACTCACAGTATCAGGATCACTCCTATAATCAGGAGGTTAAATACTTCCTTCTTCTGTTTCAGCGCCTTCCATCCCTTGTTTACCAGACTCTTTAGTGTCTTTATTCCTTTCAACATTTACTTCTTCTTCTTCATCAGAATAAACTGGTTCCTCTTCTGATTTAAAACTAGGGTCTCTCAAACCCTTCGGCCTCTTTCAATGATCAGTGGGATTGTAGGATTCATACAATTTGTCCTCATTAGCAACCCAACATTTTTCCCATGGGTTCCAGTTTATTTTCATCCGTTTACAAATTTCTTTGGTAATACAAAAAACACTAACAGATTCATCTATCTCATCAGCTTCATCAACACATTCCAGACTCTTTAACATAGTAGAGATCATTTTGGGATAGAACATGGAAGTGGCTTTCTTAGAAGGTTTCACCATTCCAGCTATATACACCATTAGATATCTACACACATTGATCATCTCATGGGTCTTTAGTAAAAACAATAGAAAAACATCCTGGTATCTTACAGTAGCAAAATATCCTTTCCTGGAGCAAATTTGGTGCTGAATAAACTTAAAGAGAAGTCTATATTCACCATCCAGCTCTGGTGCTATGATTCTCCTTGACTCTATGTTTCCAGTCAAAAGCTCTAAAGCTAACTCATAAGAGAAATATTCAGTGGTTGGAGGAATGTTTCCAGCATAATCCTCATACCGACCCTCGTGGGGTACATTCAAACATTCAGACCATTGTTTAGACGAAAAATATATTTTCTTTCCTTTCACTACAGAAGACATTCTGGAAGCCTCGACACCATCTAAAGTAACATGCAGATTTATATAAAACTCATGCACTAGCATTGGGTAGTATACACGAGTGTTATCTGAGAACCAGGCTCTCCAGCCTTGCGAATCTAAAACTTGTAACAATAGCGACTTACTTGTCAAAATCCAGGCAGAGCTGACTTCTTTTTCTACAGCTACAATCTGAGTTTCCAGGTTCGGATTTACTGATCTTTTAGTGGTACTACTTGACTCGCCTCGAGCATGCTTTGAAGGTTCAGGACTTTCTGATCCATTTCTCGGTCTCTTCTACTTAGCCATTTGAGGATTCTGGGGAAAGCAGGAGTTCGAAGGTTCGAAGTGGAGGAAAAGAGAGGAAATAAGGTTTGGCAGGAAAGAAATGAAAGGTCAACGGTTTGGGGAATAGGAATAGTCGCGTATCATTTATTTCATCATTTAGGGTTCCCATAATAATGATAAAAGTAGTTCATTAATCAAAAAATAAAAAGTAATATAAAAAAAGATCGGTTTCATAGATCAGTTTCACAGATCAGTTTCACAGATCAGTTTCATGGATTAGATTCACAGATCAGTTTCACCAATCAGTTTCACGGATCAGTTTCACATATCAGTTTCACAGATCAGTTTCACAGATCAGTTTCACGGATCCGTTTCACAGATCAGTGTCATAGATCAGTTTCACAGATCAGTTTCAGAGATCAGTTTCACAGATCAGTTTCATAGATCAGTTTCACAGATCAATTTCACAGATCAATTTCACATATCAGTTTCACAGATCAGTTTCACATATCAGTTTCACATATCAGTTTCACAAATCTATCATACACAATTCTTGTTTAATAAAATTCATTCTTTCAGAGCATAAAGTCTTTGTAAAAATATCAGCTAATTGATGTTCAGAACTAATAAATTATAGAGAAATATAACCTTTCTAATAATGATCTCTTAGAAAGTGATGTCTGATATCAATGTTCTTAGTCCTAGAGTGAGACACAGGGTTCTTAGATATGTTGATCGCTCTAGTATTGTCACAGTTAATTGAAACCTGTTTAAAATCAAATCCATAGTCCAATAAGGTGTGTTTCAACCACAGAATCTGTGCACAACAACTACCAGCAGCGATGTATTCTGCTACAATAGTAGAAAATGCAACTGAGTTCTGTTTCTTACTACACCATGATACTAGCGATTTTCCAAGTAAATTACATGTTCCAGATGTGCTTTTCCTATCTAACTTGCATCCAACAAAGTCAGCATCTGAATAACTGGTTAGGTCAAATGATTGTCCTTTTGGATAAAACAAACTCAAATTCACGGTATACTTAAGATATTTAAAAATCCTTTTAACAGCCAGTAAGTGTTATTCTTTAGGATTAGCTTGAAATATAGCACACATACATACACTGAACATAATATCTGGTCGAACAGCAGTAAGATACAGTAAACTCCCAATCATACCTCTGTAATTAGTTTGATCAACTAGTTTACCGGTTTCATCAATATCCAATTTACAGGTAGTACTCATAGGTATATCACATTCCTTTATACTATCTAGACCAAAACATTTCAATAAATCCTTATTATATTTACATTGATTTAGAATAATACCATCTTTAGTTTGAAAGATTAGAAATCCAAGAAAATACTTAAGCTCTCCCATTAAGCTCATTTCAATCTCATTTTGCATAACCTGTGAAAATTCAGTACATAAAGAATTTATAGAAGATCCAAAAATAGTATCATCAACATAGATTTGTACTATTAACACATCTTTTGAAATCCTTTTTATAAAAAGAGTGGGATCATCTATTCCTTTTGTAAATCCTTTTGAAATAAGAAAGTTTGAAAGTCTTTCATACCAAGCTCATGGAGTTTGTTTTAAACCATATAATGCTTTAGAAAGTTTAAAGACGTGATTTTGAAAATGAGGATTTGTGAAAATAGGTGGTTGTTCTACAAAAACATCTCCAACAATAAAACCATTTAAAAAAGCACTTTTCACATCCATTTGATAAAATTTGAAATTTAGATGTGATGCATAGGAAAGTAAGATCCTAATAGACTCTAATCTAGCTACAGGTGCAATGGTTTCCTCATAGTCAATTCATTCTTCTTGATTGTAACCTTGTGAAACTAGCCTAGCTTTGTTTCTAATGATGTTTCCAGATTCATCAACTTTGCTTCTAAACACCCATTTTGTGCCTATGGTTATAGTGTCCTTAGGTCTTTCTACTAATTTCTAGACTTTGTTTCCTTCAAATGTATTTAGTTCCTCTTGCATAGCCATTACCCAAGATTCATCATTGATAGCATCATTGATATTTTTAGGTTCTAGCTGTGACAAGAAGGCTTGATGTTCAACCTGATTTCTAAGAGAAGCTCTAGTCTGTGTCCCTCTATCAAGATTTCCTACAACAGCATCTAAAGGATGAATGTTCAGAATTCTAGTTGATCTATAAAAGGTAGGGCTCGAGATTTCAGGTTCTTCTACAGGTTGAGGTTCAACACAAGTAGGGTCTAGAAAATTTCCAGAACTGGATGTTTTAACTACAGGTCCACTATTTTTATCATTAAAGTTCAAAACAGAGAGATCATATTCCAGATTTTCAAGAGAGGTCTTAGGTTCATGTGGATCAGTTTAATCAAATTTGATGTGAACAAATTCTTCCACACATTTGGTTATTTTATTGAAAAATCTATAAGTTTTACTGGAAGTTGAGTAACCTAGAAAAATTCCTTCATCACTCTTGGATGCAAACTTATCAAGATTATCTTTAGTATTAAGAATAAAGACTTTCCAGCCAAAAACTTTGAGTAGTTAACCTTAGGTTTCCTATGGTTCCATAACTCATAAGGGGTCCTCTTAAGAACAGGTCTGATCAAGACTCTATTGATAACATAACAAGCTGTATTTACAGCTTCAGCCCAAAAATAAATAGGTAGATCGTACTCATTAAGCATAGTTCTAGAAATTTCTTGTAGGGTTCTATTCCTCCTTTATACAACACCATTCTGTTGAGGTGTCCTATGGGCAGAAAAATTGTGACTATAGCCACTATGTGAGCAGTAAGATTCAAACTCATGATTTTCAAACTCACGACCATGATCACTTCTCAGGGTTTTAATCTTAAGTCCACTAAGGTTCTCTAAATACTTGGTTTATTTAACAAAGTAAGAACAAGATTAGCTTTTGTGAGCTAGAAAGTATACCCATGTATATCTAGAATATTCATCTACAAGAACTTAGACATAATGCTTTCCATTTAAACTAGAAACTGTACAAGGTACAAATAAATCCATGTTAACCAACTCGAGAGGTTGAAAAGATGAAACTTCTTTCTTTGATTTAAATGAAGCTTTATGTTGCTTTCCCTTTTGACAGGGATTAAAAACTATGTCTGCTGGAAATTCAAGTTTGGGTAGGTCTCTAACTAAGTTCTTCCTAGCATGTTTTCTATGTGAATGCACATTACAGTGTCCTAATCTCCTGTGCCAGAGCCAAGACTCTTTATGAAAAGCATTTAAAAAAGTAATATTTTTCTTAGCTAAATAATTTAAATCGACAACATAAACGTTTTCATTTCATAAAGCAGAAAACACTAAAGTATTTTTAGAATTAAATACATTGCAAGAATCATTTTCAAATTTATCATAAAAACCATCATCACATAACTGAGAAATAATTAACAAATTGTATCTAATTCCATCAACAAATAAAACTTTAGAAATTAGTACTGAGTCAGTGTTACCAATATGGCCTAAGCCGATGATTTTCCCTTTAGAATTATCACCAAAGGTGACAAAACCTCCATCAACTATGACTAAGCTTTTAAAGCATGAGAAGTCTCCAGACATATGTCTTGAAAATCCACTATCCAAATACCAAGGCTTTCTACATGAGCTCTTTAAACAGGTTCCATACAAAACAGATTTGGATATGAAATGATTTTGGTACCCAGATCTTCTTGGGTCCAGACTGGTCAGCAATCAGAGCTTTTGGTACCCAAATTTTTCTTATGGGTCTCATGAGAGTTGTAGAATCGACAGACTTTGAGAGATAAACATTATTAGATCCATAACTATGAATATATCTAGTTGAAGCATATGAAGTTTCAGAACTAGCTACATTCTGTTCAGATTTAGGAATGAATTTAGTTTTGGTAATCTTCCTTTGTTCAGGTTGGTATCCTATACTAGTAGTATATCTAGGTGCTATTTGCTTACCTAACATCTGAGTAAGAGTATCTTTACCATTTGTAAATTTCTCTAAGTATTTCTTGAGTTTCTCATTGTATAATTTTAGATCAGTATTCTCTTTAAGCAACTGATCATTCTTTTATAATTCAATACCAAGATCAGATTTATGTTTTACAGTTAAAGCATACTGTTTCTTTAAACCTTTGTATTTGTCTATCAGCTCATTACAGGTTTCTTATAACATATCACAATATTCAAACAGTTCATATTTAGACGTGTTATCACATTCAGAATAATCTCCAGAATAATATGAATTAGAAGCAGGAGTTTTTGAAGTTACCTCAGAAGTGTTTGTCATAAAACACATGTTTGCCTTGTTTCTGTGTTCAGTTTCAGAAACTTCAGATTCACTAGAACTGTCCTCAGAAGCACTCCAAGTAGCCTTCATGGCTTTCTTATACTTGTTATCCTTGTATTCATACTTCTTTTTGTATTTAAGCTTTGGACAGTCTGCTTTTATGTGTCCCTTCCTTTTGCACTCATAGCAGACAAGTTCATCTGATTTGTTAGATTTCTTCCAATCCTTTTTCCAATGTCTCTTGTTGTCATACTTACCTTTGTAGTTTGAATTTTAGAAAAACTTCTTCTTCCTATAAAAAATTTTAAATCTTCTGGCAATGTGAGCCATCTCAGCATCCCTATCAGAATCACTCTCACTGTCTTCACAGCTTGAACTTTCATTGATAGCTTGATGATTTTCCTTATCCTTATCCATTGAGGTTATAGTTTTGAAGGCAACAAACTTCCTTCTTGGTTCATCTTCTTCTGCTTTGTTAACCTTGAGTTCCTCTTCCTACATCATCAACTTTTCAATTAGTTCCTTGACTGGTAGTTCGCCAATATCACATGATTCTCTAATTGAGACAGAAGTTCCCCTCTATATTTCAGGTAGACATCTCAGAATTCTCATAATTTGTTCCTTTGATGGAACATCCTTTCCCAGAGAAGTCATTGTGTTGATAATTTCATTAAACCTGAGATACATGTCAGAAATGGGTTCATCAGGATTCATCTTAAAATTATCATACTTAATAGTGTAAGTGTTCAATCTCATTTTCTTATCATTAGTTGTTCCTTCATGAGAAATAGCTAAGGTATCCCAAATTTCATAAGTAGTTTTACAAGTAGATATTCTATTAAATTCCTCTTCTCCTATATCACAGTACAAGGCATTCATAGCTTTGCAGTTATTATTGTAGGATATCTTAGTAGCTTCATTCCAAGTAGTTCTAACCATAGTAGGAATTTTATATTCAGATTCTATAGCAGTCCAAATATCAAAACCCATGATTTCTAAATGAATATTCATCTTGATTTTACACTGAGCATAGTTAGTGCCACTAAAAAATGGTGGTCTATTGGTAGCAACACCTTCAACTCTATTATCCATGATAGCTTACTTAAGTCAAATATTTTAAATAGATAAAAATTTAGAAGTAATAGAAATTTTAAGAACTTTAAAATACAACTAAAATCACAGTTAAATTTTTTTGAAAATATTTAAATGAACCTTTGATACCAATTGTTGGTCGGAGTGGATACTCAAGAGGGGGTGAACACTACTGGAAAATGGGTCTATACCCATGGTTTTGTGTATAACCGTGGGTATAGGCCCCCCCTATACCCACGGTTTGGGAAACCGTGGGTATAGGTATAGTATCGAGACCTATACCCACGGTTCTTGGAAAAACCGTGGGTATAGGTTTTTTTTGAAGACCTATACCCACGGTTTTTCCAAAACCGTGGGTATAGGTGTTGTTTGGCAGACCTATACCCACGGTTTTTGAAAACCGTGGGTATAGGTGGTATATTTTTCAAAGACCTATACCCACGGTTTTTCAAAACCGTGGGTATAGAGTTCCCATATTATAGCGGGAAACTAAACATAGGCGGGATACGGAAAATATTGCGGGTAGACATTTTTTCATATACTAAGATATATATTCAGATATATTAACATATAAGAGAAAATAGCTGTAGGTTGGTTGGTCTGTGGTTGCGTGCTGGGCCGCGAGACTCTACCCAAGTCGCGGGATCGAAACATCGTGAGGCTTTTTTTTGAATTGAAATACACAATATTAATATATATAGGCAGATAGATGAACATATAAAAGAATTAAAATCCAGCTCGGTTGGTCTTCTGCTGTGTGCGGCGCTGAGACCTTACGTGTGGCGCGGGTTCGAAACCCGCCATTTACGGTTTTTTTTATATAACAGCATTGTTATTAATATATTAAAATGAAATTATATTTACGTAAATGAAAGTAAGTTAGCTTGGTTGGTCTACCGAGTTGCATGGCCGGGCCTTCCTGCGGGAGGCGCAGGTTCGAAACCCGCTGTTTACGGTTTTTTATATAACAGCTTTGTTATTAATATATTACAATAAAATTATACTTATGTAAATGAAAATAAGTTAGCTCTGTTGGTCTACCGAGTTGCATGGCGGAGCCTCCCTGCGGGAGGTGCAGGTTCGAAACCTGCTGCTCGCAATTTTGGAAAATTTTAAATTTCCCACGGTTTTCAAACCGTGGGGTATGATCCCTGCCACGCTGTACAGCAACCTGTTGCTGTGTGAAACACATATACCCACGGTTCTACAAAACCGTGGGTATAGGTCAAGACCTCTATCCCGACGCCGTTCCAGCCCACGGTTCCCAAAACCGTGGGTATAGCCTATACCCACGGTTTTGGGGGCTATACCCACGGTTTTGAACCGTGGGTATAGGTCGTTTTTCCAGTAGTGGAATTGAGTTCCAATTAAAATTTCTGTTTTAAAAACTTTGTCTTAAAAAGCCCCAAATAAAATACTGAATTAAACTGTAGTGAATTTATATCAAAGGGTTTGGTTGGGTTCTCAAGGGATTGATTATTTCCCAGTTAATCAAAACAGAAAGGTTGATTAACTTTTGAAACCAGCTTACTGATTTACAACTGATATAAACACTTGCGAATTTAATTATCAAAGTGACTTTAAAACAGTTTTGGTTTTAAAGATATTAGCAACGGAATAAAAGAATAACATTGAAAGATATAGCACTGAAGATATAACCAAGAGGTTCAGTCTCAAGCTAAGCCTTAGTCCTCTCAAAAGATTTTATAAAAAGATGATCCACACCCTGGATCGGGGATAACAATAGCAACCAGCTATCCAGGTTCAATACCTCTACCAAATTTATTCGTGGGAACAAACACAACAACAACTAGCTGTTCAGGTCACACGCCCTCTACCACTATTTCAGTGGGAAATACAAAATGTAAGAGAGGTGAGTGAGGATTTACAAATCCTCCAGTTAGAGTACAGGAGACAGTGTGTGTAAAAATGCAGCATATATCACACACTGCTCAATATGTAAAAAGATAAATCACAGTGCAAAAGTTTAGAGTTTGGGAATGGCTCTAGTGATTGTCGTGCAGTTTAGGACTCCTTTGATTGATCAGAATTCACTCTGTGTCCTCTTCTGGTTTTTGGCTGGAAAACAGAGTATCATCTGTTTCCTTGATTTCCAGGTGTAGAGACAGTCGATGAAGCTCTTGTGTTATGTTCATGTTCTCAGCTCTTCACTGGTGAGTAGTGATGAATGAGTTCCTCGTGTAAGTTTGGTAGTCTCTTTGCATTCACACTTGGTTGTTCTTCCAGCACACCTTACGGTCTTTTTATTTGTCTGTGTGTCTCTCTCACTTTGCAGTAGCACATCCTTCCATTATTTAAAGCATGTGCTCTGGCAAGAGAAATGATTTCTTTCTGCAGGTACGAGGTACGGTTCCATGACATCCATCAACACACATTAAATAAATTATATAGCATTTAAAATATTCCTAATATGACCGTTGGTTAGATTAAATAATGATAAAGAAATTCAAACATCTGTTTATGACTATCAGTGTGTCAAGTGATCGATGGGTCGTCAGAATCGGTGAGACATCATCGGTGACTCATTTGATCAGCATCGGTGAGACATATTCGGTGACTCATTTGATCTACATCGGTGAGACATCTTCAGTGACTCATTTGATTAGCATCGGTGAGACATCTTCGGTGACTCATTTGATCAGCATCAGTGAGACATCTTTGGTTACTCATTTGATTAGCATGGGTGAGACATCTTCGATGACTCATTTGATCAGCATCGGTGAGACATCTTCGGTGACTTATTTGACCAGCATCGGTGAGACAACTTCAGTGACTCATTTGATCAGCATCGGTGAGACAATTGTCCTATGATATGGATCGGTGCGACCGTTGTCCTTTGATATGGATCGGTGCGACCGTTGTCCTCTGATATGGATCGGTGCGACCATTGTCCTTTGATCCAGAGGACTTCTAGAATACTTGTAAATCAATAACAAAGAGATAAAAACATGATCCAACCAATATACACCGATTCATTAAGAGATTTTGATTATGTATATGAGAAATCCAACAGGACTAAGTAATTGATGATTTGTGATTATTAAAATAGAAATCATAGGAAGAATTCAACAATCTTCCAGAGGGCTCAAGACCCACACAACATAAACTCAAAGTGAAACAAGTAATAAACTTAAGTAAGATAAATAAAAAAGTAATTCAAGGAATTTATATTATTTGAATGATGTTAAATCCATGGGACCAATATATTACAATAAAAATTATTGACTCCAAATTACTAGATAACAAAATCATAGACTTAACTTAAAATCATTCTCACATTCCCCAAAAAATGATTCCCACTAATAATTATAATAGCTAACTTTTGGTAATTAGAATTCCACCATATTCGAAAAACAAAGAATAGAACGCCACTAAGATCCAATCTGCATGGTAATCCAACCACTTAGTCAAAGACAATCACCACCTCAATTGTCCCTTTCGTTGAAAATGGGCATGCTTATGGAGATTCAAAGATTTTACTCTTACATACCATTTTAAAGACACAAATGGATAATTAGAATAAATATTATATATCTTAAAAAATAATTTTTCACGTCATCATTTTTTCAATTATGAAATTAATTTTCATCTCAATGAACTCACATCAACACCAAGATCCCAAAACTCATCCTCTAGATTCATCAATTTCATAAATAAGACTCACCATCACCAATGCCACCGGTTCTAGATGTTTAGATTGTCAGTCATTTTGTATTCAGTAAAAAGTTTTAAGTTTCAAAACACTTCTTTTCATAAACATTAGCACTAATATGGAAAAGGGATTCTCCCACCAAGGATAATAAGACCATGGTTCTACATTTTCCATCATTTGAATATTAATATTATATTAATAGCAATAAATAATTAATTAGAAATTATAAATAATATAATAATCAATTAACAATATAATTAATATAATTATAAATTAATAATATAGGTAATAATATTATTAAAATTAATTAATATATTTAATATAATTAATAGTCAATGAAAATATAAAATGAATATTTCAACCCTATATTTCGATTTCCTGAAGCCTGGTAAATGATTCATAACTTTAATTGACTCATCACATGATCTAGTGAGATCTCATGATGTATGTCCTCTGGTTTTTTTTTCATTTCCCTTTGGAGTTGAATTCCTTGGTGTTAATTGTCTTTTTCCGTAAGAATCTTGAAAGAATTTTTGTAACGCCCCGACCCCAGCTACCCAGAGTCGGTGCATTACTTCGTAACATTGGCATGATCACAAGAAAGATCAAATCTCGAAAGACCGATTGGTTTATTAGCCTTGGAAACACTAGATATATTCATAAGTTTTACATTACATCATAAAATGAAAAACTACTACAACAACATAATGTTTCCACAGTCCACACTATAATCCCCTCATAATATCCCTGCAGGTCATTCATAACTTACATCTTCACATCCTAGGAAAAATAAAACATAGAAAAGGGGTGAGCTCAAATGCCCAGTAAGGATAACAATATAGCGGAACATTCAAAAATAAGCATAAACATTTAAGGCAATGAATTACTAAAACAAAAGCCTTTTAAACTTGAACTTAAACATAGTATGGCAAAAGTAAAATGAAATAATTCCATTTACTTGTTCACATGGATATTCTACTAATCGAATAATCACATGAAAAATCAATAACCACTTTCATAATGTCGGAATGCATAATGCCAGACTATCATAACCACATAGCCAAGGCCTCGTGCCAAGACTACAAATAAGATTTTTGCCAAGGCCTTGTGCCAAGACACTAGTTTGTCTCATGAGACCTACCGATGCATCGAGGAGCTATAGCGGGCTCCACCCGTCACTTATTAAGTCCAATGCATTCCCATATGAAAAGGTTTAAACATAACTAGCATACGAAATGTCAATAATTTCACCATAAACTATGAATGGTATAAAAATAGCACATCCATAGTCAAACATATCACAAAACCTTCAATACAATATAGAAGTTTTGTATCATAATAAATCAACTTCAAATAATCTTAAAATCCATCAAAGGATGTTGACATAGATGAAATCAAAATTCTTTTTAAAGAAATATCTCCTTTTATTTTGAAATCATTTAAGATCCATATAATATAAAACATTTTCTTTGAAAATATTCTTATAATCTTGTAAGGAAAGCTCTGAAGATTTTATAACGGCGTAAAATAACCGCACCCGCCGTATAAGTTAAAAACATTCTTACCTCAATTCTGTCGAAAAGGTTAAAAAGGAACTTGTTTTGAAGACGACGGAAAGATTCCTTTATAAACCTCTTATAAAAAGTCAAACAAGGGTATAAATGACTTTAACCCCTATTCTTGTAAATAGTAAAAATGTTTTGAAATACATTTTTAAGAAACATGGATGTGGATGATAAAGATATCCCAGTAGATTATTATGTATAAACAACCTCGGATAATGAATAGATTGTGAAATAACCCTTACCTTGTACTTTTCCATTGTTGGGGTCGGTTAACCTCCTGTGTAATGGTGAAATAATTGTTATTAAATTATACAAGAATCATATACATTAATATGATATCATATATGATCTTTTAACATTGCTTTATTAATAATATCTTAGTATTATCGTCGTTTCAGGTGATAATCGATTCGTTCTTCTTAAATGTTTGGTTACGTAAGACATGTTTGTAATGGATAGATTAAATCTTATTCATAATCAGAATGATATTAACATTATTTTTAACCCTAAAATGAGAATAATACTTGAATGGATACGATGGAGGATGGATCTCACCGCGTTCGTGGAGACGGTAGTCCGTACGTACGCACGAACGCTACTTCCATTTAATTTTTATTTTAAAAGAATTGAATCCAAATGATACATAGGTATATTACTATTCCAGTATAATATAATATTTTATATATGTTACTTAAGTTCATTAACACCATCCTTTATACGTTCCATGTGTGGTATGAACGAGTCATATCATTTTAAGGGGGCGGTAGTCCGCACTTCCTCAAATGAAATTATCGTATGTATATACAACATGAAACGAATAATGGCATGAAATAAAATGGAATTACAGAAGCTTATATATAAAATATATATCATTAATATCATATTTAATTACAGTGCCATCATAATGGCCACCATGAGAGGCGGTAAGATGTATTTGAACAATCATCGTTTCGTGAGGCGTTAGTTTGCCATCCACAGAAACATTATGTTCATCATCCATTAGATGGAGTTGTGTGTATGTGTAGTTTGAATCCTTCTTATAACAACATCCTAGTATATTTAGGATACTGGTGTTGTTACAAAAGAAAGGAAATAAAAAGAGTTTGGGTGTTGAGGAAGCAAAATAAATGAAAATAATAAAAGAGAAATCGTTACCTTTAATTTAGGTAACTCACTTTGGTTGGAACCAAAGGACTTCTTGAAATGCTTTCTGCCTAAGGGGAAGCTTCAAGGAGGAGTAGAGGGATGTGGGGAGCTTAGTTGGGCAGAGTTTGGACGAGCCAAGTGGCTTGAGAGGTGTGATGAATGAGTAGAAGTGGTCTCCTTTTATAAGGGAGAGGAGGGGCTCTTTAGGAAAGTGTGAAAGTATTACTTTATAATATAATTATATTCGGTTTATAATAGTCCAAAAATCATTGAGGTCGAAGATAAGATGACTAATATTCTAAATAACATCAACAAATAATAATTGGACAGGTTTTAGATAATATTTTAATCATTATAATCTTATTTATTTAAATGATTTATTAATGAGGTAAACATTGCACCATTATTGTGTCATTCATAATTTAAATTATTTGATGTCTAAAAATTATAAATAAAATATCATTATGTAGGAAATATTTTTAGCTTTCTAATGAATATTTATAATCGAAAATCCAACATGTATAACCCTATGTAAAAATTGTTCTTCTAAAAGATGTAAGCTTATGCCATTTTTATTTTTATTTTAACTTTATTAATATAATGTGTCCCTACCACATACAAGTGGCTCCAAGGGGTCCCCAAATTGACCCAAGGATGCCCATGGTCGGGTATGTGTCCACCAATAAGGTTAGGACACGTTTTAGGGTAATTGTTTATTATTATAATATTATTTTTTAACCCTTATTTACCGGATTTACCCTTTAACCATGGTAAATAAAATATTTACCGCAGTAATTATTCAAAATGTGTAAAAATAAAAGTTACCTATTTACACAATTTGAACATCCTGATTCCAAATATGGAATCCATTTTCCTAAATTCAAAACACAGAAGTGACAGAAATTAATTTAAAATTAATTCCCGCTGTCAAAACAAAAAGCGTGTTTTTAAGAGATAATAACTATCAAAAGATTGACACTTGTTTATGTTCGGTTTAATTGTAAAATTATGTCCAATGACCAACATTATATTAAAATGTAAAAATATATTCTAAATATACCTTAAAACTACTAAAATTCATAATTTATCACTATTAATTATTTTGATTAAAAAAGTTG
Source organism: Viscum album (assembly GCA_963277665.1). Taxonomy (NCBI): domain Eukaryota; kingdom Viridiplantae; phylum Streptophyta; class Magnoliopsida; order Santalales; family Viscaceae; genus Viscum; species Viscum album. Next base: position 573,480,217 of record OY728157.1, read on the forward strand.
TTTTTAATTAAAATTTAGTAATTTTCACTATTAATCAAAATATGAAAGTTATTCGAAAAGTACCAAAATTTCACCTTAGGCTAAATTTGATATTCCGAATCCAAAAATGAGGTCCATTTTAAAATATAAAATATATATAATTTCAAAATTTAGGTATTACTATTCATAACGGCTGGTTTGATTGGTTGTGGCGTGTGTTAAAACTCAAGGTTGCGTACAACGCACGCTACTATTTTATTCAAAGGAAAGCGTACCGTGGAAGCTTGGGATGTTTCATTTTAAATTTTTTTGATGTCCCCATTTAGTCAAAAAGTTTAAAATATTGTATTTAAAAAGGGTTCACTATTAAAAGTTGATAAAAGTGCAATATTGAAAATGAATTTGTTCTTGTATTATGTCTAAGATACTCATAATATGGAAAAATTATATGGATTATATAAAGTTTAAAATTTAATTAATACTATTCATAACCTCTTTTGAATGGCTTTATGGTAAGTCATAGTGCAATTGAACTCGTTGTTGCGTGTAGTGCAAGTTATTGAACTATTTTGAAGAAATAACACATTATGAATTCTTGGGGTGTTACATTCTCCCCTCCTTCAATAAATTGCGTCCTCGCAATTTGAAATTGTTCTTCGAAAATAAAAGGTTGAAAATAAAAAATATATTTGTGGGAAAACCCACATCGGAAATTGGGTTACTAAAATTTAGTCTTAATATGAGGAAAAGAGAAATGAAAGGGTCACCACCAAATTATGATCTCGATTCGGAGAACATTGGTGGCAATTTAGAGACATATAATTGGAGGAAAAATGTAAATATTTGTAGGTAGTGATTGAGGTCATCAATCAAAAACAAGTATAAAATTCAAGTCCTTAAACTCATCAATCTATGATGATTTGAAGTACCATCGGTTCAACAAAATATAGGGTATTGGGATAACACATTTTTGACATTTCAAAATATCTTAGTTGAAATCCCACATCGAAAAATGAATTAATGAGCCCTCTATTTGAAATAAAGAGTGGAAAGTATGAAGATTACCGAAAATAACACATACTAGGGTTCCATGTAGGAAAATATGGATATGGAGGAGAAATCTAACCATCAATTATCTGATGGAGAGTGGTAGAGAACATGGCTATGAAAAGGCCAAAAATCCCAAAGCCATAAATTAGTGATGATTTAAGGTACCATCTAGGACAACATTTTTGTTCTAAGTTCCTTTTATTAATGTTGAGGAATTTATTTATGAGATCTGATAAGATCATAAGGAGATATACTTACTTTATAATTAGAGTTTTATCCATTAATAAATTTCTACCACAAACTCATCTTTCACTCTAAAAGATAATAGAACGTAAATTTTTTTTTATTTATACTATTCGTACAGGGTTCCAAAATAAATGAATTTATAATTCATCTACCAGATCTTTAAAAAAAACTACATTATTTAATCCAGGACATCTCGTGGGCCAGTGGTAGGTGATACACCCTTGTCGCCCTTCAGTTGCGGGTTCAAGTCTCGTGGCCTTGCCAGACGCGACGGGTTGCCGCCCGACCTCCGGGTTGTCCTTTTATGGCCATCCAAAATTAATCTCAAACTAGAATTTATCCAAAATATTTCTGACCAAACTCACAGTCCAACATTTATAAGGAAGTTAAAAATAATGTAGATCCTTTTTACCACGTAATAACATATGAATACCTTCATCATGTATTCTTTTAATACACTGAAACATCCTGAATTACCATATTCCTTATTGATTACATTCATGCTCCCTTATTCCATATAGAATTCTGGATATACCTCATCAATCCAAAAATGTTTTAAACCCCAAAAAATGATAAAATATACAAATCATTAATCAGTTTCAAGGTAGTCAAGAATATCCAACATAATTTATCCAAATCAATTATGTATTATTCTAAAATCACTAACTCGGTATTAGAACCATATTATGGTTTATCTTTCTCTCAACCATATATTTTCCAAAAATTTATCCTGCTATTGAGTCACTTTTCTTTGTTCCACACAATCTCAAGTCCTTAATGAAATAGTACTGCAGTACAATCCTTATATACTCCATAATTTTTATAAAAAGTACATTGTTGATACTACACTCAATTGACATAATCAACATAAGAACTCTAATCATTACTCTTCATCTGTGGTAGTATCATAACTTGATTATTATCCAATAGCATCATTTGTGGCATAGTCTGATGACTGGGACATAGGTTCGCGTAGTGTCCAAACTCCTTGCAAATGAAGCATTGTACATTTGAAACCATTTTCTTACCCTTGTAGTCATGTACTTTGTGCCCTTTTCCTCCACACTTATAACAAACTCCCATTCCTTTCAGGCAATTTCCATGGTGTTTCTTTCCACAGTTACCACATATGGGAAAATTCTTCTTTTCCCTCTTCCCTTTATCCATCTTTCTCTCTTCTATCCTTTTCTTCTCTTGCTTCCCTTCAAAGCCATAGGACTCAGTAAACTCTTTACTTATCTTATCAACACATGATATTATTTCTTCATATGATGATAATACATGGGAGACTATTTCTCTTATAAATTCTAGCTTAAGACCATGAAATATATGATCCTTCCTTCTCTTTGGATCATGTGCATTTCTGGAGTTCTCATTCCTTCTACTAGGCACCATTTCTAAATAATGGCATAAACTAGATCAGTTTATGAATCAAAATACATAATCCCATACTTATAAAACACTTAACATAAATTGAACAATTTATGGATATAATACATAATCCTAAGAATGTTTTCTTTGAGGAAGTATATACTCATAATCCCTTCAAAATGATTTGTAAAGAAAATGAGAGTTATCCTAAGCATATCCCCCAGGAGTGTCGTAACCAAGAGTGCAGCAAGGCCCGTTGTCGTGCACCAGTTCCCGTTCGAGTCTAGCTCAAAGCGGTGTTTTTGGGTTTTACCCCTAGGTACATCTGTGACAGAGCCACCTCTACCTGCTCGTATCCAGACAGGGATGTATTGTTCGGAAAACTCACAAAATTTCTACAATACCAAAATTCTAGGAAGTTCTTCTATACTTATCCTCAAAGTTCATCTTAGGTCTACGTGCTCAAATCAGAGTTTATCTAAATCTAGCTTCCAAGGTTTGTACTAAACTTCCTCTGATACCAACTGTAACGCCCCGACCCCAGCTACCCAGAGTCGGTGCATTACTTCGTAACATTGGCATGATCACAAGAAAGATCAAATCTCGAAAGACCGATTGGTTTAGTAGCCTTGGAAACACTAGATATATTCATAAGTTTTACATTACATCATAAAATGAAAAACTACTACAACAACATAATGTTTCCACAGTCCACACTATAATCCCCTCATAATATCCCTGCAGGTCATTCATAACTTACATCTTCACATCCTGGGAAAAATAAATCATAGAAAAGGGGTGAGCTCAAATGCCCAGTAAGGATAACAATATAGCGGAACATTCAAAAATAAGCATAAACATTTAAGGCAATGAATTACTAAAACAAAAGCCTTTTAAACTTGAACTTCAACATAGTATGGCAAAAGTAAAATGAAATAATTCCATTTACTTGTTCACATGGATATTCTACTAATCGAATAATCACATGACAAAACAATTACCACTTTCATAATGTTGGAATGCATAATGCCAGACTATCATAACCACATAGCCAAGGCCTCGTGCCAAGACTACAAATAAGATTTTTTCCAAGGCCTTGTTCCAAGACACTAGTTTGTCTCATGAGACCTACCGATGCATCGAGGAGCTATAGCGGGCTCCACCCGTCACTTATTAAGTCCAATGCATTCCCATATGAAAAGGTTTAAACATAACTAGCATACGAAATGTCAATAATTTCACCATAAACTATGAATGGTATAAAAATAGCACATCCATAGTCAAACATATCACAAAACCTTCAATACAATATAGAAGTTTTGTATCATAATAAATCAACTTCAAATAATCTTAAAATCCATCAAAGGATGTTGACATAGATGAAATCAAAATTCTTTTTAAAGAAATATCTCCTTTTATTTTGAAATCATTTAAGATCCATATAATATAAAAACTTTTCTTTGAAAATATTCTTATAATCTTGTAAGGAAAGCTCTGAAGATTTTATAACGGCGTAAAATAACCGCACCCGCCGTATAAGTTAAAAACATTCTTACCTCAATTCTGTCGAAAAGGTTAAAAAGGACCTTGTTTTGAAAACGACGGAAAGATTCCTTTATAAACCTCTTATAAAAAGTCAAACAAGGGTATAAATGACTTTAACCCATATTCTTGTAAATAGTAAAAATATTTTGAAATACATTTTTAAGAAACATGGATGTGGATGATAAAGATATCCCAGTAGATTATTACGTATAAACAACCTCGGATAATGAAGAGATTGTGAAATAACCCTTACCTTGTACTTTTCCTTTGTTGGGGTCGGTTAACCTCCTATGTAATGGTGAAATAATTGTTATTAAATTATACAAGAATCATATACATTAATATGATATCATATATGATCTTTTAACATTGCTTTATTAATAATATCTTAGTATTATCGTCGTTTCAGGTGATAATCGATTCGTTCTTCTTAAATGTTTGGTTACGTAAGACATGTTTGTAATGGATAGATTAAATCTTATTCATAATCAGAATGATATTAACATTATTTTTAACCCTAAAATGAGAATAAGACTTGAATGGATACGATGGAGGATGGATCTCACCGCGTTCGTGGAGACGGTAGTCCGTACGTACGCACGAACACTACTTCAATTTAATTTTTATTTTAAAAGAATTGAATCCAAATGATACATAGGTATATTACTATTCCAGTATAATATAATATTTTATATATGTTACTTAAGTTCATTAAAACCATCCTTTATACGTTCCATGTGTGGTATGAACGAGTCATATCATTTTAAGGGGGCGGTAGTCCGCACTTCCTCAAATGAAATTATCGTATGTATATACAACATGAAACGAATAATGGTATGAAATAAAATGGAATTACAGAAGCTTATATATAAAATATATATCATTAATATCATATTTAATTATAGTTCCATCATAATGGCCACCATGAGAGGCGGTAAGATGTATTTGAACAATCATCGTTTCGTGAGGCGTTAGTTTGCCATCCACAGAAACATTATGTTCATCATCCATTAGATGGAGTTGTGTGTATGTGTAGTTTGAATCCTTCTTATAAAAACATCCTAGTATATTGAGGATACTGGTGTTGTTACAAAAGAAAGGAAATAAAAAGAGTTTGGGTGTTGAGGAAGCAAAATAAATGAAAATAATTAAAGAGAAATCGTTACCTTTAATTTAGGTAACTCACTTTGGTTGGAACCAAAGGACTTCTTGAAATGCTTTCTGCCTAAGGGGAAGCTTCAAGGAGGAGTAGAGGGATGTGGGGAGCTTAGTTGGGCAGAGTTTGGACGAGCCAAGTGGCTTGAGAGGTGTGAGGAATGAGTAGAAGTGGTCTCCTTTTATAAGGGAGAGGAGGGGCTCTTTAGGAAAGTGTGAAAGTATTACTTTATAATATAATTATATTCGGTTTATAATAGTCCAAAAATCATTGAGGTCGAAGATAAGATGACTAATATTCTAAATAACATCAACCAATAAGAATTGGACAGGTTTTAGATAATATTTTAATCATTATAATCTTATTTATTTAAATGATTTATTAATGAGGTAAACATTGCATCATTATTGTGTCATTCATAATTTAAATTACTTGATGTCTAAAAATTATAAATAAAATATCATTATGTAGGAAATATTTTTAGCTTTATAATGAATATTTATAATCGAAAATCCAACATGTATAACCCTATGTAAAAATTGTTCTTCTAAAAGATGTAAGCATATGCCATTTTTATTTTTATTTTAACTTTATTAATATAATGTGTCCCTACCACATAAAAGTGGCTCCAAGGGGTCCCCAAATTGACCCAAGGATGCCCATGGTCGGGTATGTGTCCACCAATAAGGTTAGGACACGTTTTAGGGTAATTTTTTATTATTATAATATTATTTTTTAACCCTTATTTACCGGATTTACCCTTTAACCATGGTAAATAAAATATTTACCGCAGTAATTATTCACAATGTGTAAAAATAAAAGTTACCTATTTACACAATTTGAACATCCTGATTCCAAATATGGAATCCATTTTCCTAAATTCAAAACACAGAAGTGACAGAAATTAATTTAAAATTAATTCCCGCTGTCAAAACAAAAAGCGTGTTTTTAAGAGATTATAACTATCAAAAGATTGACACTTGTTTATGTTCGGTTTAATTGTAAAATTATGTCCAATGACCAACATTATATTAAAATGTAAAAATATATTCTAAATATACCTTAAAACTACTAAAATTCATAATTTATCACTATTAATTATTTTGATTAAAAAAGTTGTTTTTAATTAAAATTTAGTAATTTTCACTATTCATCAAAATATGAAAGTTATTCGAAAAGTACCAAAATTTCACCTTAGGCTAAATTTGATATTCCGAATCCAAAAATGTAGTCCATTTTAAAATATAAAATATATATAATTTCAAAATTTAGGTATTACTATTCATAACGGCTAGTTTGATTGGTTGTGGCGTGTGTTAAAACTCAAGGTTGCGTACAACGCACGCTACTATTTTATTCAAAGGAAAGCGTACCGTGGAAGCTTGGGATGTTTCATTTTAAATTTTTTTGATGTCCCCATTTAGTCAAAAAGTTTAAAATATTGTATTTAAAAAGGGTTCACTATTAAATGTTGATAAAAGTGCAATATTGAAAATGAATTTGTTCTTGTATTATGTCTAAGATACTCATAATATGGAAAAATTATAAGGATTATATAAAGTTTAAAATTTAGTTAATACTATTCATAACCTCTTTTGAATGGCTTTATGGTAAGTCATGGTGCAATTGAACTCGTTGTTTCGTGTAGTGCAAGTTATTGAACTATTTTGAAGAAATAACACATTATGAATTCTTGGGGTGTTACAATTTTGGATTTATATTTTTTGGATCGGGTGATCCTTGATCATGTAGTTTTTTATTCTGTCATTTTTTTGTTCAGTGGTCCAGAATGATTAGTTGTGGATCATGATTATAATTTTATTGGTGACTCATGTATTGTTGATTGACTAGGTTTTTTAGATATGAATTTTAATGAAGTCATAGATCCAATTATCATGATTTAATGGTATATTTGAGCAATCATAAATGGATGTTATAGAATGATGATGATTTTTAGGGCCTTAATATTATGGGAATTTTAAATTTACGTATCTCTAATACTTGAAATTGTGGCTAAGAACATGGTTGAAAGGATGAAAAAACTTCTAACAGTGTTAATTCATGACCTGTTGAACTTTTCTTATCAATTATTGTAGATGAATATTGATCTTTATGACCTATGATGTGTTCTTAACCTTTATGTATTGGTGTAGTTTTTTTTTGTTTTTTAGCCTGTGATTTCCCCTATGTTGAGAAGATGAGAAAACTATGGAGTAAAAATATGATTGTGATGGGATGATAACATTGAGGATGGAACTGATGTTTTTAAAAGATACCTATGATGACTTTTGGTAACAAAATTTTCTATTAACTGACATGGTATTTAATGGGATAAAAAATGTGGTTGGTTTTACAATTTTTTAGGGTAGTTCATATGATATTATACGGTTTTTTTAAGGTCAGTTATTTAATTTTTTAGTGGATCAATCTCAAGAAGTGGATTTAAAATTGAAGTGTATTTGTCTTTGACTGAGGGTTCCTAATCTACCCACTATTGATTTGGAGGATCCATAGGTGATGAACGCTCAAATTGTGATTGATTTTTTTTGAGTAATTACTAGTTGTATGATTCTCATAATAACCAACATCTCATATGATGAATGGAGGATTGGCGATCCATGCTTAAGAGGGTTTTGGAGGCTTTATGGAATGGTTTCACCTCACGAGGATAAGGTATTCTGAGGCTTCCATTTTTTTCTCAAGTGAATTACTATAGTATCCTTAGAATATTTTTGGGGGCATTTATGGTCTTTTTCAATTTATTTCATGTTGGTGAAAATTTGTTTCACATCATTCTTTAACCTATACTCTTTTTTTGATAAATTTTCATGGGGTATGAGTTAGTATTCCAATTCATATCTCATACCTTCTCTTAATTTTTATTATTATAATTGTAATACTAATTATTATATATAAACATATTATGTATTGATAAAATTTTATTGAAAATAGTTTTTTCATACTTTTAATTTATTCCTATAATCTAAAAAAATATTTCTATTGAAAATTTCCAATTAAAACTGAATTGAAAATTCTACTTAAAATTTCTAGTGAAAATTCGTAGTAGAAAAAACCTAGTGGTAATAATCATTCATTCTTTATAATTTATTTAGCACCAAATATGCACACAATATATGTAATGAAATTTAAAATTTTAATTTGGATTTTGTGTTCATCTTTGACTATAGTTTTTATTTTAAAAATTCATTTATTATTTTATTTAAAGGGATATATATATATATATATATATCTATATATATATTTATTTGTGTGTGTGTATTTGAGGATGAATATATATATATATGTATGTATGTATACAGATCAAGTTGTGTGATATACATAATTTTTTTTTGAACAGTTGAGAATAAGATTATTCAACCAAGCATTACTCTATATATATAAATACCTAAAACAAAAATGATTTTTTTTTCAACCCAACAAGTGATCAAACCTATAAGTTAAATCTTTGAGATCACTGAGTGCTTGAGAAGCTTTGAAGATCCATTATTTGATGAGGGATACATAACTAATATATACTATTGATGAAGTAGAGAAATTAACGATAACTGATTGAATTGAAGCCACACTATAAGAAAAATAGTTTTAAATAATATAATATAAAAACAAACATATGTGTGCATTGTAAAATGTTTTGTATTACAACATGTAAAAAATTTTATGTGGTTAAAAAATATATTTAATATCTCTTAATTACAATTTTATTAATTATTTGTGAATTAAAAACATAAATTTTGTTGTATGTTATTATATATAAAATGTCAAAACACAAAATCTTTATTGTTAAAACATAAATAACCATCCATGTTGAGGAATATAGGGAGAGATATGCAGACCAATTAACCATGATGAATAACACCTACGATCACTATAGTGACCCATAATTTTAATACATAGATATTAATCTTATCATATGAATATTCAATACATAATATAAAGATCAATTCCATAACCATAATGTTCTAGTTTTTTTAGAAACTTAGACACACAAACAACTGGTTCATAAGTGAACTAAATCACCTCTTACTAAGTTCTTAATAACTAGAACCCTAATTAGAAATATCATAATTAAATGATTTATTAAAAGGATGGGGACATGAATCATAATAAAGGGTGATATTTGATGCTCAGTAAGGGTAAATAATGGAGATATCAATGATCACTTAAGCATTACAAGAGTATAAGGGGTTTAGAATATGATCATAATATTTGAAAACCATATCCTTCATATCATAGATCATAATCTGAATTCATGGAATAATTATTGGTAGTTCATAAGACATGAATCATAAAGGAATCAAAGAATATGATCCCTAAGAGTATAACATTGGTTTAAGAACTATGTTTGTAACGTGTAAGTAAGCATATAAAATCTTTTACTTGGTAGTCAAGGATCACTACCAAGACTATCATAGTGTATTGGGTTCAGTCTCTAAACCATTATTTCCTTAGTAAAGGTTTACTCTCAAGAATACCATAGTGGATGGATTCCCTATCTGAACTAGTTTTATTCCTCATTCCAATCCTCATTATCTCATGAGATATCCATATTTACCTAATGCATTGGAAGGCTATATATTTCTGATCCCACCAATCCCAGAATGAAAATCATACATATGTGTACCAGAAGATAATAAATCATTAATACTATCATAAAATAAGTATGAAAGTGGGTTATATAAAAATTTCATCATATCACCATATCGTAACCCATGGAAACTAAATGGATTTTATAAAGGATTCATCATGACATAATTAACCCTTACAACTTTGATAACAATAAAATTAAAAATATAATGAATGAGAGAAACATTGATGGATATGAATATACTCATTTTTTCAATTGAATAATAATAATATATATTCATTGGAATTATATAAACTACATAAAATAAATATTTTGTGAATATGGAATGTGTCTCACAAAAGTAAAAGTGAGACGAAAATCCCTTTCCTCAAGTTCCACTTACTTGGAAAGAACATTAATCTATTTTATAATGAATTTAAATTTATTATAATTAATTCATATAAAAATATACATAATTATAATATTATATATTATAACCTTATAAAAATTAAACACACATTTATTAATAATTAATTATTAAATTTATCATTTCTAGGTGTTAAGAGTTTAATTTTTCATGAGAATTTCAGTTCGGTAGGTCTGATACTCATAATTTTATCATGGTTCCATCATCTAAATAATTTTATATAATGATATAAATATAATTTATTATAATTATTTATATATTTAGATTCATCCATAAATTATAGGTTTAGAAAAATGAATTACACCATTTATAGAGACGGTAGGCTATATATACGCATGAACAATGTTTTCAATTTTTGATGGATGGATAGAAATAAAGGTAAATAATAATTAAAAATCATAGGATAATATTTATATCATATATATATATATATTATATATTCTTTAAATATATCCTTATTACTATCCATGTGAATCATAAATGAAAAAAATCAAATCTCTTTATGGAGGTGGTTGTCTATGCGTACGCATGGGCAACATTATCATTTTCCAATGGATGAGAAAATGGTGTATAATCATTATTCCGTAATAAAAATAATTAAGTATATTTGAGTTAATAAATTCATTATTTTATATTATAAAATATAATATGTATTTACAGTAGGTATAATAAGAAATATAGTTGAAAACACATGGTTAAGAGTTATACCTCTTCATTGAGAAACCTTCTTTGGCTTACACTTTAATCCCTAAAAGGATGATCTTTTGGAAAGATCAGAAGCATTGAGATGGGTTAACAAGTATCTAAAAAGGTATTATGATATGAATTATCTATGATATTAAGGCTCAAATATTGTGAATAATTATGGATAGTAGGTTCCCTTTTATAAGTGAGGGGAAGGTCACTCTTAGAATAACCTAAAGATTCAAATTAATATAAATTAGTTTTCATGAAAAATAGATCAATATTGATATAATTTAATGATAATATTATTATGGTTGTTAATATTCACATAAACCAAAATTTGAACAATTTTAGGCGTTGTTTTCACCCTTATCTCTTAGTTTTAACCCCTCATTAACCCTTTTGACAATTAATACATAATAAAGGTTTTTTGCTATGTAAGGGTCAGTAATGTAACCATAGAAAGATAAGTGACCCATAAACAGACCATGATTGAAATGTTAAACCATATATCATTAAATTTTCTATATATAATATTTTCATTAATTCTAGATCATATTAGAAAAATTATTTATTATAACATATTAGTAATGTCATTTTTTGAACAAATCATTTAATTTGACTTTGAAAACAACTTTACAGCAAAATAATTCATATATAAATCTTTAACTCTTACATAATATGTTATATTAATATAAAAAATTAATTTAATAAAATAATTCATCCAAATTGTATTAATTTTATTATTTGTAAAACCATTTAATTGATTTTTTATCAATTGAAAAAATACTATGTCAGCGTTGCACAAGCATTTAAGGTAATTATTCAATCACTAAAAATAAAAAATAAATTACAGTGATAAAAATTAATATTTCAAATAAATTTTTAGAATGTAACATATACTAATTTTATCATTTTTTAAAAATATCATATATATTAAAGTCAAGATTGTGGAATTTATTATTTATTATTTTCTCAAAATAATATAAATGCCATAATCTATGAGAAATTTCACAAAGTGGCCATATATTTGAGACTTGGATGGAAATTTATGAACACCACTCATCTAATAGTATAAAGAAATGTGGTATATAAAATCTAAAACCCTATGTCAAATTTTTAACCCTATTTTACCCCTTTTACCCGTACTAAGGTGACAAAAACTACCAAGGATATTATTCATAATGAAAAAAATAACACGTTCATCTAAAAAATTCTTCTTATGATTCCAAATCTGGGATTAATTTTTTCTATATTCCACTTCTATAAGTGTAATAAATTAATTTTAAAATAAGTGCATAGAAACCCATGAAAATCATTTTTTGGAAAAATACATTATAAGTATAAAACTGAATTTATTCATATCCCATTCATAGAAAAAAATAAGTTGAATGTTAAAAAATATGATTGAATATAATATATATAAATTTCCTTAAAATTATTCAGCAATAGTTATTGATTCAATTTATTAAGATAAAAACAGATTATGCTCATAAAAATAGTTTTTTTGAAGAAAAACACATTTAATTTCAAATTATTTTTATTTTCATTTATTATAATTTTGTAATAAATTAATCCATTTTATACATATAAAAACAAATTTTTTTCCATAATTCAGTTATTCCTATTCATAACCACCAATCCAATGTCTATAAGGTACCTATATCATTAAATAATAATATTTAAATAGTATATTGTGGTTCGTTTAAACATAGTTTCTTCATGTATCATAAGATATCAAAGGAATTAAATTTATTTGAAAGTAAATATATAATAAAAATTAGGGTGTTATATTCTACCCCCCGTCAAATGAATTATACCCACAAAATTTTGTCACTCTAATACAAAAAATGAGGATATCTCTATCTCATCATATCCTCGGGTTTCTAAGTAGCTACATCGAATTTTTCATTCCTATAGAAAAATTTAAATAGTTGATTAGTCTTATTATATAGATCCTTATGTCTATAATACAAGATTTGTATCAGTTTTTCATTATAGGAAAGATCATGCTCCCATGGAACAACCTCTTTGTTTATTACATGTAAAGGATCATGCATGTAATTACTTAGGATATATACATGAAAGACATCCTGAAATTGAGAAAGGTTTGGTGGATGTTCCAAGGAATAATATACCATACTAACTCAATCAAGAATATTGAAGTTTCAAATGTACCAAGGGATTAGATTTCCCTTCTTATTGAATATAATAACCTTCTTCCATATATAAATTCATATTAATACATTATAACCAATAATAAATTCTATATTTTTATATTGACTATCAGTGTAACTTTTATTTCCACTCTAAGATACCTTTTTGTGTTAATTAATGTATTTTAATTTCTCTGCCATTTAATTAGCTAGATAAGGTCCCAATAACTTTCTTTCTCTAACGTTATCCTATCATGTTTGATTTCTACACTTCATTCCAGATAGGGATTCATAATGATCCATCTAAATGCTTGATTGAAATATTTTATTGTATGAAAACTTAATTAAATGAAGATATTGATCCTAAACACATTTGAAATATTAATTAAAAGATATCAGTATATCCTATAGGGTTTTAATAGTTTTCTCTTACTAACCATCTTTCTGAGGATGAAATGTAGTATTGGAACAAAACTCTGTATCCTGAGCCCGGTGAATACCTCATCCAAACTTTGAGGTAAACCCGGGATCCAGATAATATATAATAGAATGTGGAACTCCATGAAACCTTACCACTTCTTTGATGTATATTATGATAATATAATCAAGAGATAAATATTCTTTGATTACAATGAAGTGTTCTTACATATTAATGAGTTCAAATACAACCAATCTAACATTGTGAACTTAAGATGTTTTGGAGAGTCTGATGACGAAATACTTGGAGACTTTTTCCTATTTCCATTCTTGTATAGGTAATGCTTGTAACATCCACTTATAATTATATCTCTCAGCATTAACTTATTGAAATACCATGCATTTAGATATATAATCTTCAATATCTCTCTTTGTATTTTACCACAAAAAATACAATTTCATATCTCTATACATCATCATACTTCCAAGATGAATAGAGAATGTTGAACTATGACATTCATCCAATATATCCATACATAAGTATAGTATTGATAGTACACATACATAGTTCTTGAACCTTACCGTTCCATCACAATCATGGTTGATCTCATAAACATTTCTAACCTTCTTCTACAATTCCACATCTTCCTTCCATGCCTCTTTAATCCTCACATGGATAAATGGTTGAACAAAAATTTAACTAAGATAAGATTTATTCCCTTCATTCATGATTTCTAGATCCATCCTTTTCAAATCAATAAGTATTGTGTCTTTTTTGATCCTCATCATAAATAATATAGCATGATCCTTTTCACTCAAAGCATCAACCACCTTATTTTATTTCCCACGGTGGTAATGTATTGAGAAGTCCTAATCATTAATCAACTCCAACCATATTCTCTGGTGTATATTCAAATTTCTCTAAGTGAATATATACTTTAAAATTTTATTATTTGTATCTATATCACACATTTATCCATACTGATAATTCATCCATATATTAAATTGAAAAATTACCATAGCTAACTCCAAATCATGAGTTGGGGTAATTTTTATCATGAACCTTCAATTGGATTGAGGCATAATCGATCACCATATCATTATATGTGAGGACACGTCATAGTTCCTTGTTTGATGTATCACTAAAGATCACAAATACTTCTCCACTACTGGGTATTGTCAGTACAGCTGAAATGGCTAACCATCTCTATAGTTCCTTGAAATTTTCTTCACGTTCATTTATCTAATAGAAATTGGATATCTTCTGAGTTAACCTATTCAGTTGATTATGAAATCATGAAAATTTATCTAAAAACAAAAATAATTCCCAACCAAAATAAACTAACTAAAATGTTTTTTCATTTTGGTTGGTCTAGGCCAATGTTCAATAACTTCTCTCTTTGATGGATTCACTGATATACCTTCACTTGAGATTATATGACCAAAAAAAGAAAATTTCTATAGCAAAAGTTAACACTTAGAAATTTTTTATTATAAATTATCCTTATTTAGGGTCTTCAATACAACCCTTAGATGATATGTTATTCTCTTATTTTCACATTTAATATATAATATTATCATCTATAAATACTACCAAAAACAGATCTTGGTATTCTCTTAGGACTCTATTTATTAAATCCATGAAAATAATGGAGAAATTAGTATTGACTAAAATAATCACTATAAATTCATAGTATTTATACCTTGTGGGGAATGTTTTCTTGTATATATCCTCCTTAATGACCCTCAATTGATGGTATCTAGGATAAAAATAAATATTAAAAAAGTATTTTTCTCTACACAATTGATCAAATAAGTCATCAATATGTGGAATGAGATACTTTTTCTTGATTTTGATCTTGTTCAGATATTTATAATCA
Organism: Viscum album; assembly: GCA_963277665.1. Lineage (NCBI taxonomy): Eukaryota > Viridiplantae > Streptophyta > Magnoliopsida > Santalales > Viscaceae > Viscum > Viscum album. The sequence continues at coordinate 573,495,713 of OY728157.1, forward strand.
ATAAAGAGTTACAACAATTCATATTTATTTTTATTATAAAGAATAAGAGGACACTAAAGATATTCACTTGGGTGAATGAATCCCTTTTCATGATTCGCTAAGAGTTTATTATTCAATTACTATAACTCAATCAAGGACATTATATTTGGATTCAATAAAATAGGTATAGACCATGTGTGAGTTCTATTGAAATCCCAACTTCATGATTTGGTAAAATACTAGGAAAAAATTCTAGAAAAACATCAACAAACTCCCACACAGTAGTTATATTTTGATGTTGAGTTTTAGTAAAACCATCTGAGATAGACACCTCTTTTGAATAAAAATCACAACCTATATAATGGATTTGATTTCTATAAAAAGTTAATATTTATCATAACACTAATAAATGGTCATAGGATGGTTCAGAATATCAAAAGTGACTTTCCTTCTTTAAAACATTATGTGGGATTTATTTTAAAAAATCAAACCATGCCTAATATAACATAAAATTCAAATACGTAGGGAATAATGATATTTGTAGAATGAAAATTCCCAGAAACATCATCCATAAAAGAATCATATAATTGATATGAAATCATCATAAAATTGTGGGTTTTAATATCTATTTAAACATCAAATCATAGAGTATTTTAATTTAAATTCCTAGAGGCAATTCATGATATAAAATAATTCATACGAATAAGAAAAAATAGGGTGCTTTAATATTTGAGCATACCTATTACCAAATAAACATCTTCATTATATCTTCAATCCCTTACTAAAAAAATTGTTATAATTAATATCAGGAATTGTTAATAATATTTATTTATCATGAAAAATCATTCATAGGGTATCTAAATCATGAAAATTTATTTTCAATCTATGACACATTAGGTTTAACCTAGGCTATCCTTGGTTATTATCTAGTCAAATCCATCATGATGATTTTTAAAGGACATGTTAATTAACCCAAGATTATAACTAGAGTATAAAGAGTTAGAGTTATCATACAAAGATATTACATCTTTTTAAATGAGTATTTAATAAATTATACAAACACATGTTTGAGGACTGTAATATTTTAGTGTATTTTGTAACTTGTTAATATAAAAAATGGTTCATAAGTGAGCTACGAAGTCTCCCACTATGTTCTTCAAAACAATCACCCATTTTAGACATATCATACATAACACAAATCTATATAAACTGGTGTAAGGAAACATAATAAAGGGTTATCTTAGATGCATAGTAAGGGTAATCGAAGGATATATGTTTGCATAACATGAGTATATGGCTACAAGAACATGAGTATAACATTTGAAAATAATACCTTGCATATAAAAGATCACAATCTTGAATCATGGAGTAAATATTGGTAGTTCATAATACATGAATCATAAGGGAATAAAAAAACATGAGCTATAAGATCATAATATTGTCATAAGCCATGGAATTTGTGGCATACAAATAATCATAGAAAATAATTTCCATATTGGCCAAGGCTCACTGTTAAGGCCATTATAGCGGACAAAGTCCTTTACTGAACAAATTTCACTCTTCATACCAGCCTTGTCTTACAATACCAAGTTCACTCCCTATTCCATACCTATCTTATTATACCTAGTTTACTGCCCATTCTAGCCATATTTATCTAATGAGATATATAAATATTCACTTAATGCATTAGAGAGATATATTGGTCACACACATCATATAATTAAAACTATATTGATGTATTCTATAAGATCGTAACAATTAATAATATCAGAACCCACGAAAATAAATGGTTATCATAAACTGTTCATTATATCATAACCTGTGGAAATGAGATAGGTTTCATAGTCAGTTCTTCATAGAATAATCTGTCAAAAGAAGCGGGTTTGATGAACATCATGAAAAAAATAAAACATTAAAATAAATAATATGAATGGTATCCTTATATCATATCACTATTAATTTATATTTAACACCAACCAATGTCATCTTTAATGGAAAATAATTTTGAATGATCATTTAAAACATTTCTCAATTAAAATATACTTTACAATTTGAAAAGATAATTTTAAAACATAAAAACATTTTTAAAACATTTTTATTTTAATATATCCGTTAAAAAATATAAATTAACTTTAATATCAATGATTTTTCATGATTTTATAAAATTAAATTCTTACTGTACACGTTGAAACAAAGATTTGTTTCAGATTTTCTGCAAAATCCAAATAGGAATTGTTTTGAAAAATGAAATAAAGATTCCATTCAAAAAAAATATGGTAAAAATTAAAACATGGGTAAAATGTTTTTTTAGAAATAATATGAGTGTAATAAAACATTTTTTAATACTTTTATTGGGAAAACATATTTTTGGAAAAAAAATATTTCCGTCTAAAGAGAGAAATAATGTTGTATTTTTTTAAAAATATTCTCAATGCTATAAGTAACAAAGAGTTTAAAATGGTACTATTACATTAAAAAAATATTAAATGAATATATGATAAGAAAATTCATGACAATTAATTATATGTATATTATAATATTTTATGACGTGAAGAATAATCATTAAAAATCTCGATAAATGATGAGATTGTAACATAAAATCATTACCACTTTGGTAACCTTGAATCATAAGAACCTTGAAATAATAACATAGAATGGAACTTAAAATATCACGAGTATAACTAAATTCATGACATTACATGTCATAGGAGATGTATATACACCTCATGAAATAATATATGTGTATAACATAATGTAATTCTCAAAGAAGGAAAATTGAGATCCCCCACCACCTGGAAAGCCCCCACCCCTGGACAGCCCCCCCCCCCGGGACACCACCCCACCCCTGGACACCCCCACCCCTAGATATCCCCACCCCCATACACAACCAACACCCCCTTGAAAGTCCCTACCATTGGACACACCCACCCTAGACACCCCAACACCATGGACAGGACCCACCACCCCCTGGACAGCCCCCCCCCCCCATCCCTCTGGACACCCCCACACCCTGGACACCCCACCCCCTAGACACCCCCACCAACTGGACACCCCCACACCCTTGTACATCACCCACACTGCTGGATAGCCCCCTGGATAGCCCCCCCTGGACACCACCCCATCCCTGGACACCCAACCCCTAGACACCCCCACCCCTTGAAACCCCTACCCCAGTGGATAGCCTCCCACCCCCTGGATAGCGCCCACCCACGGGACAACTCACCCCCATGGACACCCCATACCCACCTTGGACATCCCCCAACCCCCTAGACAACCCCCCACACTCTGGAAACCCCCACACCTGGACCCCCACCCCCTGGAAACCCCTACCCCCTTGGACAACCCCCAACCACCTAGATAGCCCCAGCCCCCCCCCCCCCCCAGCCCACCACCCATGGACACCACCACCCCAATGGACAACCCCCACACCTAATCCCTTGGACAACCCCCAACAACCTGGACAACCCCCACCCCTAGACACCACCCCACACCCCTAGACAACCCAACCCCACCCCCTGGACACCCCACCCCCTTGGACATCCCCCCACCCCCTGGACACCGCCACCCCCTCGACACCCCCACCCCTGGACACCCCCACCCCTGGACACCCCTACCCCACAGATATCACCTCCAACCCCCTAGAGAGCCCCCACCCCCTGGAAAGACCCCCAACACCATGAAAACCCCACCCACCTAGACACCCGACCCCCTCGATACCCCCACCCCATTGGATAACCCCAACCCCCTAGATAGCACACCCAACCCTTGGATACCTCCACCCCCATTGAAATCCACCACCCTTAGACACCCCTACCCCCTTGGACATTACCCCAACCCCCGGGACATCCCCCCAACACCCAAGACAACTCCCCACTACCTGGACACCCCACCCCCATGGAAAACCCCCCAGACAGCCCCATAGACACCACCACCATCGAGACACCCCAACCCCCTTTGACAGGACCCCCAACCCCCTAGACATCCCCCACCCCCACTGGACACAATCCTACCTCGTAGAAACCCCACCCCCCTTGGCACCCCACCCCCTTAGACATCTCCCAACCCCCTGGACAACCCCCACCTCCTGGACACTATCCCACCCCCTGGACACCCCAACCCCCTGGACACCCCAACCCCCCTGGAAACCCCTACCCCCAAAGACGACCCCCTGTATACCCCATACCCCATTGGATAACCCTCCCAACACCTCGGACAACCCCCTCCCCTGGACACCCCACCACTGGACACCCCCCACAACAATGGACAACCACTTCCCTTTTCAATTTCATAAATTAGTAAATACCATCTATATGAAATTTAATAAATATACATTGGATAAATGGGTGAACCCATCATCATTACTGAATTCCATACACAGATGGACAAAAACCCATCATCCATGAAAATCCCTATAATGTATAGGCTTTTCCATTAAATGGTTGGATTAATTCATAAATCAAATATCCATTAAATGCATTTATTTAATGCTATAATGTTTACAGGTGAATTCATGTTTACAGGTTCTCAATGATTGGAAGAGAATTATCATGTTTACAGGTTCTAGAATTCATGTGTAAATGTTCTGGAAGTCAAGAGGATGATGGGTACTCAGTTGGTTGCTTGGTGAAGAGGGTACACTACTGGTTTCTGGGTGAAGAGGATATACCAATGATTATTAAACTGTTGGTATATATCTATTCCAATGGTTTCATAAAACATTGCAATAGATTATAAACTATAGAGTGTGTTCCAATAATTATTGAACCATTGGTAAACACATATCCAAATGGTTTCAATGAAACCACTGGAATATACTATATGGTGGACAACATTTATACCAATAGTTCTTGAAACGTTGGTATATATATCCCAAAAGTTTCATCGAAACTGTTGGAATATATTAACATCATATAGTCTATACCAACGGTTCTGGTTGAACCTTTGGTATAGAGATATTGAAATGACATCATTCCAATGTATTTTGAAAAAATTGGGATACTCTATCCCAACGGTTACAAACTGTTGGAATATGTGTCACTTTTAGAAGTGTAATCTTTACCTTAAAATGGTTTTTTTTTATTTTTGGGAGAAAATTATATAATTTATTTCTATAAATTTAAGAATGTGTATTTCATAAAATAAAATTCATTTTTAAATCATAACTTCAAAATGATCATAGGTTGAGTGTTTGATAATTTGATAAAAAGTTTATTTTTTCGATGAACAGTCAAAAATAATGATTTTTATTAATAATTTTTTATTTCATTAAATCATTTTTAATTTTTTTATATGGTTTAGGATTATATCGTATTAATAATATAATTCTGTTAATTTGAATCAATTTTATTCTTTAATTTTGTTTAAAAAATTTTATACCTATGAAAACATTTTTCTAGAAAACATTTTTTCATCATATTTTGTGGGATTAATTCTAAATTCAATTATACCTCTTATATAAATTGAATTTTATAAAATTTATTCCATATTTGGAATCATCATAATTTATATTTGGAAAAAATTTCAACTTAACTGTAATGCCCCGACCCTAGTTACCCAGAGTCGGTGCATTATTACATAACATTGAATGATCACAAGGGATAAAATCCCAAAAGACATATCAATTTAGTAGATTTGGAAGTACTAGATACATTAATAAGTTTTAAAATAAATAATAAAATGAAAAAAAACAACAAAATTGTCTCCATAGACCACATTCATATCCCTTACAATATTCCTGTAGGCCAGTCATAATATTCTTTTTCGCATTCTGGAAACAATAAAACCTAGAAAGGTGTGTGCTCAGAAGCTCAGTAAGGATAACAATATAGCGGACACTTTTATAAATAAGCATAAACATTTAAAAAATGTATAAGACTAAAACCATGTCATTTTAAACGTAAAATTCAGCATAATTTGGAAAAGATAAATCAAATAATTCCATTTAATTATTCACATAGATATTATACTAGCCAAATAATCAAATGAATTATCAATAGCCAATTTCATAATTATGGAATGCATAATTCCGGACATTATAACCACATATTCAAGGCCTAACACCAAGACTAAAAATAGATTTTTTTCAAGGCCTTGGGCCAAGACACTAGTTTGTCTCATGAGACCTATCGAAGCATCGAGGAGCTATAGCAGGCTCCACCCGTCACTTACTATGTCCAATGAATTCCTCATATGAAAAGTTTTAAACCTTACATTAACATTAGTATTAAAAATAACATACAAAATGTAAATACATTACCCATAAACCATGAATTTTATCAAAAGAACACATCCACAGTAAAACATATCACAAAACCTTCAATACAATATAGAATATTTGTATCAAAATAAATCATCTTCAAACATGTTCAAAATCCATCAAAGGAAGTTCACATAGATGAAATGAAAACTATTCGAAAGAAAAAATTTCATTTTTGAAACCATTTAAAAGTGACATATTTATAAAAGAAAACATTTATTTTGGAAATATTGTTATAATATTTTATGGGAAGCTTCTAAGGTGTTATAACAGCATAAAATAGCATCACCCACTATATAAGTTAAAAACAACATTCTTTCTATAATTTTTTCAAAACGGCCATAATGGTCCTTGTTTGGAAAACGTTGGAAATATTCCATTATTAACATATTATAAAAATTAAAAAAAGGGTATAAATTATTTTAAACTATAGTCTAGGAAATAGTAAAACTATTTTGAAATAAAATTTTTTAAGAGTCACGGATGTGGATGATAAAGAGGTCCCAGTAGATACTCGGTTATAAAGAACCTCAGATAATGAAGAGAATGTAGAATTAACCCTTACCTTATACTTTTCCTTTGTCAAGGGTACATTGACCTCATTTATAATATTTAAATAATTGTTATTAAATTATAATACAAACACATACATAAATATAATATCATATATGATCTTCTAATATTGCATTGTTAATAATATTTCGGTAGTATCATTGTTTCTAGTTTTAACTGATTCATTTTCCTTTATATGATAGGTTACATAAGCCGTGTTTGTTATAGATAGGATGTATTTGATTCATATCTAGAATGATATTACGTTCTTAAAAATTATTTTTAATTATAAAATTAAAATTATTTTTGAATGATTATGATGGGGAATGAATCTCATCGTGTTCGTGGAGAGTGTAATCCATACGTACCCCTGAGAAACAATATCATTATATTGATGGTGAAATAATATGAAATTTGATGGTATATCATATATACATAATAATTAAAATGTTATATTTATTACTTACATCAGTTATAATCATTATTATACCCATCCAAACAATAAATTCTTTGAATAACAAACTACACCACGACGTGGAGACGGTAAGCCGTACGTACACACATATGGTGACATGTCATTCATTGGATGGATAGAATAATGAATACGATTTTACCATATTTATAATAACATCATAGTATGTTTAACGTATTAGAGTTATTATTTTTGTATGGAAACCACAAATAAAGTGGATGTGTAAGAATAAAAGAACTTTAAAAAAGATGGTAAAATTATTGCCTCTTCTTCGGGTGTTTCCTTTTGGGTTGATCAAAAGGGATCCTTAGGTTGTATTTATGATCAATTTAAGGAGACTAGGTCGAAGTGAGTGTATTTAGGAGGATATTAAGGCTGATTTTGGCCGATATGAAAGGATTTGGTGGTGTGATATTGAGAGAAGGAGAAGTACCTTTTTATAAGAGAGGTCAGGGTCACTTTAGGAAAAGCTTCAAATATTATTTTATTATACAATCATATTCATTTTATAAAGGCAAAAAAATGATTTATTTCTAAGATAAGGTGGGTATTGGTCAAACACCCTTTATCCAATAGGTTTTAGATAGGTTTAGGTCACTATATTAACCTTATCTTTTAGATTTAACTCTTAGTTAAATAGTTTAATTTTTACCATGTATTCTTGTATTATTATAATAAATGGTTAATAAAATTACTATAAAAAGTCAAGGTAATCTTATGTTATTCATTATTATATAACCTTATCTATTTCCTTTCACCAAAACTTATATCTTTAGGAATATTATATCAATTAATAATATAATATTTGTTTTAAAAACTCATTTATGTCAATTTTGACACTATTTGGTATTTTGTTTTTGTGAAAGTCAAAAAAAATTTATCACTTCGAAAATTTTATTTAATAAAACCTAACATGGAATATTAACCTATAAAATAAATTTAATTCAACTGACGTTTCAATTTACATTTATTTGGATATTTAAAATATCAATTATTTTAATCTTTCATGAATAAGGTAATTACTGCATCATCGTTGTGTCATAAATAAATTTAGTTATTTATTTTTTAAAAATTATAAATAAAATACCATTATGTAGGAAATATTTTTAGATTTCTAATAAATATTTATAGTTGAATATATCTTATTTATAACCCTATATAAAAAATGTTTTAGATATTAAACATTGAATTTAACACTTTTAACTCCCCTTTAAATAAAATAATAATAAATGACTAATCTAATCCATGTGGACCAAAAGGATCATATTTTATTCTGATGGTTTTTTATGGTAGAAAAAAACTTATCTAATATAATTAGGAGAGGCGTTATGGTAATAATAATACCATTTTTACCTTCAATTACCCGATTTGCTTTTAAACTTGGTAAATAAAAGTCAAAAGTTTTCGTTCACCAAAAATTATTTTCATCTTATTGAACCAAATTTTTGTTACTGATATTAATAGTGTCTCTTGGATTTTTGAAATTAAATTCACAGGAGCGGTAAAATTTCATTTTATAAAAATTTGATAACATGCCTAGAATGTGGGTAAAAACGGTAAAAAGTTAAATAAAATTATATATATATATATAATTTTATTTTAAAATGAATCCAATGAATTGACTTAAACTAATATAAGTATTATAGATCTATTTTGAAATAAAATAAACTTAAATAGAATAAATTATTATTTTAAAAAAATCATTTTTAAACAATAACACGGTGTTTTTCACTATTATTAAAAAATTGAATGTTTTTAGAAATATAAAATAAATTCACCCTATGTTAATTTAGATATTAAAAATTCAAATATTAAGTCCATTTTAGAAAATAAAATATATAAAATTTAAAAAATTGGTTATTACTTTTCATTACGGCTAGTTTGATTGGTTGTGGTGTGTTAAAACTCCAAGTTGCGTACAAGACAAGCTATTATATTATTCAAAGGGAAACGTACTGTAGAAGCTTAGGGTGTTATATTCTCTTCACCATAAAATAATTTTGTCCTCTAAATTTCTTGAATATTACTTCATAAAAATATTTGGATGACTCTTCATCATATGTTCCTTGGGTTCCCACATTGCCTCTTCCATCATAGGATTTCTCCAAAGAACTTTTACCAGACAAGTCGCTTGGTTTCTCAACACTTGTTCTATTGTATCAAGAATATTGATAGGCTCTTCCCAAAAAGAAAGATCTGGTTATAGTTCAATTTCCTCACAGGTGAGTACATTCGTTGGGTTAGGCACACATTTTCTCAAATAGTGATACGTGGAACACATCATGATCTTTGAAGAGACTTGGCGGCATTGCCAAACAATATGCTACAACTCCAATTCATTTAACAATTTCGAAAGGTCGGATTTACCTGGGGCTCAATTTAGTCTTCATACTGAAACGTATAACACCTTTCTTTGGAGATACCATAAAAAAACATGATCTCCTACTTGAAATTCCAATTCCTTCCTTCGGTTATTTTCATAATACTTTTGCCTACTTTGAGATGCTTTGATGTGGGTTTGGATAATATTCACCTTTTCCATTATTTCCTCAACAAGTACTGGGGCTATGAGATTTCTATCACTAACATCATCCCAACAAGTTGGGGTGCGATATATCTTTCCATATAACGCTCCATATGGTGCCATCTGAATACATGAATGGAAGCTATTGTTATATGAAAATTCTACCAGAGATAAATATTGATCTCACATATCTTGAAATTCAAGTGAGAAAGATATCAACATGTCTTATAAGGTTTGAATATTCTGTTCTTATTGTCTATTAGTTTGAGGGTTGTAGGTATTGCTCAAACGAAGTTCAGTATCAAAGGCCTTCTGAAGACTTTTTCAAGAATCGTGTTGTAAAACAGGGATCACGATCTGAAGCAATCGATATGGGTAATCGATGAAGTCTTACAAATTCATTAATATATAGTATTGTGAGACGTTTAAGTGGAAAATATTCTCTTATAGAACGAAAATATGCTGACTTGGTAAGATAGTCAACAATGACCCATATATCATTATTCCTTATAGGGGTCTTTAGTATCCCCATGACAAAGTCCATCGTAATTTCATCTCATTTCCACCCAGGTATGGGAATTGGTTGTATGAATCCTATAAGATTTTTTCTTCCAGTTCTCACTTGTTGACAAACCATACATCATGACACATAATCCACAATTTCTCTCTCTATGTTGTCCCACCAAAAATGTTCCTTCAAATCTATATACATCTTAGTACTAAAAGGGTGTATAGGGAAATTAGAGCTATGAGCATTATCCGCCATTTATATTTTTAGATCAGGTATATCAGGAACTCAATGTCTTTTCCCAAATTTCAAAATTCTATCTTCATATACAAATTCACTCAATCTCCCCTAATTTATATCTTTAATATTTTTTTTAGAATCCCCATCATCAATATGAGAACTGTTTATCCTTTCTAGTAAAGATGGTTTGGAATCCATTTGAAAAAGTATTGATTTTTCACCTTCCATGGTTATTCCCATATTCATATTTACTAGATCCATGAAAATAAGATCCCTTTAAACTCTCATATTGTTCAAAACTCCATGATCCTTTCTACTCAATGCATATGCCACCTTATTTTCCTTACACATGTGTAGTGTATAGTTCAATCCTAATCCATGGGTAGGTCAAGCCATCATCTTTTCCTCATGTTGAGTTCCTTATAGGAGAAATTATAATTCTAACTCTTAATATCGGTATATATCTAACATTTTCACCATAGAGATAGTGTCTCTATATCCTCAAAGAAAATATTACATCTTCTAACTCAAGATCATCAGTGGGATAAATTTTCCCATGAATTTTTAGCTTTCATGATGCATAGGCAACAACTCTATCATTCTGCATAAGGATACAACCATGCCCTTTATTTTATGTGTCACTATAAATAACAAACCCATCATTCCACTATGGTAGATTTAGGATATGTGCATTGAAAAATCATCTATTTATTTATTCGAAACATAATTCACACACTTTTTTCCAAAAAAAAATTTAGCCCCTTTACGTGTGAGTTTGGTTAATGGGTTTTCTAATCGGGAAAAATTCTAGATGAAATGCCGATAATAACCTGCTAAACCAATCAAAGTACATACCTCTGTTATACTCGTCGGTGATGGAAATTCTTGGATTGCCTTGGTCTTTGAAAAATCAATAGAGATTCCATCAATATAGATAATATGGACAAGAAAAAAATTCATGATGCCTGAATTCACACTTCTATACATCCCATATAATTCATTTGTTCTGAGTGTTTTCAGAATAGTGGGAAAGTTATTTTCATGATCTTTGTAGCATTTTGAGTATTCGAAGATATCATCAATAAATATGACTAAAAATTAATCAATATATTCCTTGATAAAATTATTCATTAGATCCATGAAGACAGAAGGTGCATTAGTGAATCCAAAATGTATTATTGTAAACACGTAATGCCCATATCTGGTTCAAAATGCTATTTTCGGAATGTATTCCTTCTCCACACACCAATGATAATATCCATATTGAAGGTAAATCTTTGAAAAATATTAATCTCCATGAAGTTGGTCGATTAAGTCATCCATTCGAGGTAAGGGATAATTTTTCATTATTGTTATAGCATTGATATCACGGTAGTCAATGCACAACCTCATAGATCTATCCTTCTTCTTAACAAAATAATAGGGGCTACCCATAGAGAAACACTTGGGTGAATAAATCCTTTATTAATCAATTCCTCTAGATGATTGTTTTGTTCTACTATTTACAAGTGGACATTCTATAATGGTCTTCAATATGGGCCTTGAACCAGAAATTAAATCAATGGGAAACTCAATTTCTCATTCTGTAGGATGTCCATGTAAATCCTCTAGAAACAAACCATCATATTCTTAAACAATAGTTATTTCCTCTATTTTATCATTATTTTACTCACCGATATTTATTTAATTATCTTCCTCCCCAATAATAGAATTGTGTAGAGCTACTGGAGGTGGATATATATAAGAATCACGTGGTTTCGTTTCTTCTCTAATGATAAGGTACTCCTTATCATCATTAAAAATTATATTCTCATTCTTCTTACAATAAATTTTCGCATCATGGTCCAAAAGCTAATCCATACCGTGGATTATATCAAATTAAATCATGGGTATGATGATGAGATCAGTGGATAAAGAATATTTATATGCCATAATGTGGACCGATTCACAAAACATTATTTCAACGGTACTTCCCGGAGGAGTTCTGACTGAAAACACCCTTGTTAAATCAAATTGGAAATATCTGAGTTTCTTAGAAAATTGGGAAGATATTAAATAATGTGATGATACAGAATCAAATAAACCCTTGGCTAAACTGGAGGAAACCATTAAATTACCTGTCACCACGTCTTTCATTGATTCCACCTCAGAAATAGTGATCACATAATCATAGCCTTTCACCCTTGGCCCTTTCTGAGGTATGTTTCATTGGCACTTAGGAAATTTGTTTTCATAATGCCCCTTTTATCTACAATTGTATCATTCAAAATTGAATGACTCTTTCCTTCCATTGAAATCACGAGCTTGGTGGACTTTTTTACCACACTTGTAATAGACTCACATTCCCTTCAGGAAATTTCCAGGGTGTTTCTTCCCACATTTACCATAGGATGGATATTCAACTTTTCCCTTCTTCCCCTTATTTCCATTTACAGAGTGTTCAGAAGATCTTTTCTGATCTTGATTATCTTTAAAGTCTAAAGACTTAGAGAATTATTTTTCTGTATTGATAGTTCATGAGACAATATCTTCATATGATGAGATGGATTGTGAGGTTAATGCTCGATGAAGAAATGATTTTAACCCATAAAATAATCGTTCAATCTTACTAATTTGGTTAAGTATATAATCTGCTTCATGCCTTGATAGCCTTGTAACAATAGCCTCATACATTGGGACATTCTCATTTTCCTTTTTCCTCAGACTTAGAAATTGTCTTTCTATATCCGCTCAATGGTCACGAGGATTGTATTTTTCTTAGAAAAGATAGTTTATATCCCCATTCCATATTTTATAATTCTTCATCTTCCTTTGTGTTTTTAATTAATGACCACCATTGATTTTCATTTCCTATGTGGCGATAAACTTCCATGAAAACTTTTTCCCTTTCGCTACTCCCTAGAGAATGAAATATTTTCCATAATCAACTTACATATTTCTCAACTACAAATGGATTTTTAGTCCCACTGAATGATGGTTTCTTCCTCATGAATTAGTCTAACATTTATCCTCTACATTGTGGATCAGGGTGCTCCATACGGGTAAGGTTATTATTCCTAACCTGAGTGAGTTTTCCCAGTATGGTGATAACCTGATCAACACCAGTTGCATCAACAGATCCAGTATATTTATCTTTATTAGGAGGGAAATCCCTGCATAGATTATGTATGTTGATCAAATTTCTAATAGTTCCACTAGGTTCCATTTCTAAATAATGGAATACACTATATTAGTTTATGAATAAAAAAACATAATTCAAACTTGTAAAACACTTAACATAAATTGCACATTTTATGGATATAATCCATAATCATAAAAAAATTATTTGAGGAGGTATATTCTCATAAATCCTTCATAATGGATTCTCAATAAAATGTGAATTATCCTAAGCATATCCCACAGGAGTGTCATAACCAAGAGTGCAGCAAGGCACATTGTCATCTACCAGGATACCCTAGGTCAAGCTCGAAACTCCATGTCAATGTTTTCACTCCTAGGTACATATGTTCCAGAGACGCCTCTACCTTCTCATATCCAAACAGGGATATATTGATTGGAAAATGCACAGAATCTATTCATTACCAAAATTTTATGAAGTTCTTCTATACTAATCCTCAATGTCTATCTTAGGGTAATGTTATTTAATCAGAGTTTTTCTAAATCATGCTTCTAAGGTTTGTACTAAACTTCCTATGATACCAATTGTAACACCACAACCCCAATTACCCAGAGTCAGTACATTATTACATAACATTGGAATGATCACAAAGGATCAAATACCGAAGGAACGATAAAATTAGTATCCTAGTAAGTACTAGATACATTAATAAGTTTTACATTACATTATAAAATGAAAAAAACAACATTGTCTCCAATGACCACATTCATATCCCTTAGAATATCCCAATAGTTCAGTCATAATATTCTTATTCGCATCCTGTGAAATAATAAACATTTAATGGGGTGATCTCAGATGATCAGTAAGGTTAAAAATATAGTGGGAACTTTCATAAATAAGCATAAAACTTTATGGAAATCTATAAGACTAAAACAAAATCCCTTTAAACATAAAAATTAGAATAATATGATAAAGATAAAACAAATAATGCTATTTACATATTCACATGGATATTCTACTAGTTGAATAATAACATGTAATATCAAAAGGAAATTTCATAATGATCGAATGCACAATGCTTAACATCATAACCACATAGTCATGGCCTTGTTACAAGAATAAAAATAAGATTTTGTCAAGTACTTGTGTCGAGACACTAGTTTGTCTCATGAGACCTACTAATGCATTGAGGAGTTATAGTGGGATCCACCTAACATTTACTAAGTCCAATGCATTCCGGGTATGAAAAGGTTTAAACATAACATAAACATTCGTACGAAAACTAGCATACGAAAGGTCAATAGTTTACCCATAATCCATGAATGCTATCAATATAACACATCCACAGTAAAAAATATCAAAAAACCTTCAGTACAAATTATAATATTTGTATCATAACAAATAAACTTCAAACAAGTTTAAAATCCATCAAGGGATTTTGATATAGATGAAATGAAAACTATTTGAAAGAAATACATCTTTATATTTTGAAACCATTTAAAAGTCACATAATTATAAAAGAAAAAATTTATTTTCTAAATATTCTTATAATCTTGTAAGGGAAGCTTTGAAGGTTTTATAACTATGAAAAATAGCCACACCCACCGTATAAGTTAAAAAAACATTTTCTCCTTAATATTGTCAAAAAGGTCGTAAAGGACCTTGTTTGGAAAATGACGAAATGATTCTTTTAAAAAAATCTTATAAAAAGTCAAAAAAGGGTATGAATGACTTTAAACCATAGTCTAGGAAATACTAAAAATGTTTTAAATTCTTTTTTAAGATACATAGATGAGGATTATAAAGAGGTCCTTGTAGATACTCACATATAAACAACCTCAGATAATGAAGAGATTGTAAAATTAACCACTACCTTATACTTTTCCTTGGATGTGGGTACGTTAACCTTCTATATATTAGTTAAATAATTTTAATTAAATTATACATGAAATACATACATAAATATGATATTATATATGATCTTTTAATATTTATTTGTTAATAATATTTCAGTAGTATCATTGTTTCGGGTTTAAACTGATTCGTTTTCCGTTATATTCTTGGTTACATAAACCATCTTTGTTATGGATAGGATATATTTTATTCCTATCCATAATAATATTATGTTATTAAAAATTATTTTTAATCATAAAATGTAAATTATTCTTGTATGATTACGATTGGGAATGAATCTCATCACGTTCGTGGAGATGGTAATCCTTTCGTATGAACGAGCGATAATATCATTATATTGATGGTGAAATCATATATAATTGGATGGTATATCATATATAAAGAATAATTAACATGTTATATTTATTATTTACATCATTTATACTCATTATTATTCCATTAAAATAAGGAATTGTTTGAATAAAAACAACACCACGATGTAGAGACGGTAAGTCGTACGTACGCACGTTTGGTGAAATGTCATTAATGGGATGGATAGAATAATGAATATGATTGTACAATATTTATAATAACATCACAGTAGGTATAAGGTATTTGAGTTATTATTTTGGTATGGAAAAAACAAATAAATAATAAGTTTAAGAAGAAAAGAACTTTTAAAAAAATTTGGTGAAATTATTACCTCTTCTTCAGGTGTTTCCTTTTGAGTTGATAAAAAGGGATAATTAGGATGGATTTCTGATCAATGTAAGGACATTAGGGAGAATTGAGGGTAGTTGGGGGAGTATTTGGGTAGGGATTGGCCGAGACAAATGGATTTGGATGTGTGATTATGGGAGAAGGGGATGTACCCTTTTATAAGAGTGGTGTGGGTCACTTTAGGAAAAGCATGAAATATTATTTTATTATACAATCATTTTCAGATTATAAAGGCTCAAAAATGATCTATTTAGAATATAAGGTAGATATGGGTCTAAAAACTCTCAAAAAATAGGTTTTAGACAGGTATAGGTCAACATATTAACCTTATCCTTTAGATTTAACTCTTAGTTAAATAGTATACCTTTTACCATGTATTCTTGTATTATTATAATAAATGGTTAATAAAATTAATGCAAAAATACAAAATAACCCCAAGTGGTTTATTATTATCTATCCTTATCTAATTACATTGGCCAAAAAATATAAATTTAGGAATATTATATCAATTAATAATATATTATTTGGTTTAAAAACTCATTTCTGACAATTTTTACACTATTTGGTATTTTGTTTTTGTGAAAGTCATAACAAAATTATCACTTAAATTTTTTTTAATAAATCCTAATATGTCATATTATCCTTTAAAATTAGGGTAATTCATCAGAAGTCTCAATTTAATTTTTTTTGGATATTTGTAATATCAATCATTTTAATCGTTCATGAATAAGGTAATTATTGCATCATCATTGTGTCAAAAATAAATTTATTTATTTATTGTCTAAAAATTATAAATAAAATACCATTATGTTGGAAATATTTTTAAACATTTAATGAATATTTATAGTTGAATTTATCTTATGTATATCCCTATATTAAATATGGTTTTGTTATTAAAATTTGAATTTAACACTTTTAACTCTTTTTTAAATAAAATAATAATAAATGTCCTAATCTAGTCCATGTGTACCAAAAGGACCATATTTAATTCATAGGGTTGTTTTTGGTCGAAATAAACTCATACAATAGAATTAAGACATGTTTTAGGGTGATAATAATATAATTTTTACCATTTATTACACTATTTACTTTTAACCGGGGTAAATAAAAGTCAAAAGTTACTATTCACCAAAAAAATTCATCTTAGTAAGCCAAATTTTATTTATTGATACTAATAATGTCTCTCAGATTTTTGAAATTCAATTCACAAAAGCTGTAAAACATTGTTTTATGCAAATTTGCTAACATGCCTAAAAGGTGGGTAAAAGATGGTTAAAACTTCAAGAAAAATTTAAATATCTAATTTTTTTATATAATGACTCCAAATAATTGAATTGAAAAAATATAGGTATTATGTATCTATTTTAACATAAAATAAACTTAAATAAAATAAATAATTATTTAAATAAAAATTAGGTTTTAAAGAATAACGTAGTGTTTTTCACTATTCATCAAAAATTAAAAGTCTTTAAAAAAATACCAAAAAATCACCCTAAGATAATTTCAATATTTCGAATTCAAAAATCAATTCTATTTTAATAAATAAAATTCATAGAATTTCAAAAAGTGGAAATTACCATTCCTAACGGCTAGTTTGACTGGTCGTGGTGTGTTAAAACTCCATGTTGCGTACAACTCAAGCTGTTGTATTATTCAAAGTGAAACATATCATGGAATATTAGGGTGTTACATTTACTTTTTCATAATTAATAGTAAAAATAGTAAAAAAACTATTACGATAGTTGAGATTAAAACAAGTTTATAGGGGTTAATCCAAGATATTAGGTAATGTTTTCCAATTAAACATGTATAAATAATATTGGATGAAATATTTAAATCTCATACCTTGCAATTAATTTAACCCCTATACATTTTGAATCATTTTTATTGAGTATGAAAGTATTATATTTTAAACATTTATGAAATTCCATGTGTGTCCTCTCCCCAACATATAAAAGGACACCCATACCCTCTCTTATTTATACCACATTCAACCATATAGATTTCATATACCAAAAAACAAATTTATGATAAAATTATATATCCTCTAATTATACGATTTGTATTTCTTAAAATACCATTGCACGAGTCCTTCAGATAAGATATAAGAGAGGATAATCAAAGGGAATGTAATCATCCTACCCGACCTCTTTCAAAATATTTATTTTTTATAACTCCTACAAATATGTGGTATTAATTATAAAAAAAATAAATTATCCTAAATATATGAAACTTTTATTATAATTATTGAACCACTATTATTCACTATATTTTCCATCAAATGGGACGTTAAATTATCGCTCATGCGTACATATGGGAAACCACCTATACGTAGAGATACAATTAATTTTCCATCACCATATTTTATGGATGGTAATTATGATAGGTTTAATGATTATATAATATATTTATGATATAATTCTAATTTTATAATTATAATATCATATATTCCTTCTCACCATTACATCTGTTGCAAAATGATAACACCAATCGTGCGTATGTGTGTACAACCACCTCCACGAAGCGATGCGGTTTATTTTTCATTTTCATTTTACATGGATGGTAATAAGGATATATTTAATTAATTTATATTATATATATGATATAATAATTATTTATTAATGGTCAATTTTTATATAACTTTCTTTCATCCCATCGCTCAAAAAGTAAAAACGGTGTTCATTCATATCTATGATCTACTATCTCCCTGAGGAGTGTAATTGATTTTTATATCTCTAAATTTCATGGATGATTATATGTATGTATATAATTAATATATATTATATTTAAAATATAATAATAATTATTATATATTTTAGGTAACATTGATAATGAAAAAAGGACCAATGCTACCCAATATAAACATACATGAAAGGCAAGATTGTTAACACTTGAAAACAAAAATTTTAAAAATTAATTATTAATAAATTTGTGATAAAATATTATATGTGGATCACATATGACATTATAACTATGCACCCGGCTCAGGTGTATAATTTTAATAATATTAAATTTATTTTATAATAGGTCAAATAAATTTTTAAGAAATTCAATCCAGTGGTAAGGGTTTACTTCATAATCTCATCATTATTCATGATTGTTTATGTTAATGTATCCTCTTGGGGAATTATTTTATATTAATACCTTAACCCCAATCAATTTTATTATAAAATATTTATTCATGTAATTTTAAAGTAATAATACCATTATGCCTCTTTTTTCATAAAATAACATGGAAAATGTTTATAAAAAACTAAATAAATTTCTCAGTTTTGTCGAATTTTTTTTTATACCCAATTTTTATAAAAATAATTAAGGATTTTTTATATTTTTATATTATTTTTTAAACTCATTATTACCTATTTTTACTGTTTTAAAAGGAATCTTCTTTTCATTTTCCGAACAAGGTAATTATGAATTTTTATCAAAAATGTAAATGAAATATTTGTTTTAACATACATGACATGAATAGAATTTAAAAATACACATACCAATAAATTATTTATAGATTAATATAAAAGTTTCAAAGGATATTTTAAAATAATTAATTTTCCTAATAATTTAGATAATTTTAGATTTTAAATAACTGATATCAAAATGAAAGGGTAATTTTGAAAAATAAAAATTTTAGTAATATTTTAAAATTATTTTATCCTATGTCAAAATACATAGATGAATACTATAATTTATTAATTTTATCAATATAAATTATTTCTATGAATGGTGTATGATCAGTTTAACTAAGGAATGTACTGAAATTTCATATAATAGTTATTCCAATACATGCAACTATTGATTATTTAGGATTGTTTATTATGTTTTATTGTTTATTCATATGATAAAATAATTGGAATTATTAAGTGGTTGGTGGGGACAAAAATTACATAGTACCTAAATGAATCAGTTGATATTATGATACAAAACATGTTTTTTATTTTTGATAATTATTTACCTGTTTTTGTAAGATGTCTTGGCATTAGCCATTTTTGGTAAGTTTCATTTGTCTTACATTATGCATTCCATCATTAGGAAATCATTTATAAATGTCCCTGAGATTATTAGAACAATTATTATATCCATTTATTACTTTTAATCTCACATTATTATTTAAATGGACTCATTTGATCAACATTTATTCATTATAAAACTTTCATGCATTATTTATTTAATTATAGCTTTATCTGTATTCATTCCCATACTGAGAATCGGATTTAACCCCTTCTTATGTTTCCATTTTCAGCAAGAACCTAGGATGTTTAATCTAAATGATATAAAAGGATAATATAGAGGGAATAATGATTTCATCAAAGGAAATATTTATTTTAATTTAATGTTCTAAAATATAATGTAATATTGAAGTGTATATATATATTATAATAGTACAACTAAAATATTCAATCCTTTGGGATATGAATTATTATATATAGTGATAATGTACTAAAGTAACTCCTGTCTCTCAGATACTAGGTTCAAGGTATTTAAATATAGTATTAGATAAGCTTTAGTTGAAACTATGGGAACATGATTTAGAAAATAATAGATTATAGAACATAACCCTATCATATACTTTGAGGATTTGAAAAATTATTGAATAATATCAATTTTTAAGGTAGAGATTATGTGGTTTTACTAGAGACACATAACTCTCTATATACTATAATTATATTTGGATTTTGAAAAGATGTGTCTATTGATAATAACACTGAAAAGAGTTGGTTGGGTATATCTCGACCATAATTCTGGTGCATAATGAATGTGATCTCATTATACACCTGGTTTGATACTCCCAGAGGATATTCTTGGGTTAATTCATATTTTCATTACTCTCTATTATGATATAATTGATTATTTTTATGATATGAGATTTTTTCCAAAGAGGCCAAGATTATGATTATAGGATTAGTTATGCATAACTTCTCAATTTATGTTAATCATTTTACCTGTTTAAAAACATCATTTTGATTCATAATGTTATTATCTAAAAATTGTGTTGAGTGGAAGGAATAGAAATCCTATCAATTCATGTAATCTATGTAGAGATTGGCCTCCCATGAAAGATAATGAAGCTGGTGCTAGATCTCTATATCTATATTGTAGTAGCTGAGTCTAGTTAATAATGATGAAATTTCTTGTATAGGGTATCCAAATGATCCACAACACAGTATAATAATGTTGGACTTTTTTCATGTGACAAAAAACTCAATCATTCAATAAAACAAAAAATTCATTTTTATCAAATAAAAGGATATTTTAATTTGAAAATATATTTATCTATTTGGATGTAATAAAAGGTATCGGATTTTCAATTTAGTTTATTTTGTTTTGGGTGATGAAGAACCACAATGTTAATTGATTCAAAAGATTATCTATGTGGAAAAAATAGTGAGTATTGAGAGGAATGATTTTAGGGTACTTTTATTGGAAAAATATTTTCCATGCCAACAATGAGAAGACATGGTGAGATGGAACTTAATTCAAAGAAAAAATAATGTGGAAAATGATTCAAAGTATGAAGATAAATTTTCATTGTTTGTAAGGCATGTTTTAGACTGTGTATGGAATCTAAAGAGTGTGATTAGCTATTTTATTGAATGGATAAATCTATTTCATTGAAGGTAATTAATCTCCATAAAATTATCATCATATGAGTATATAGTAACATAACCTATCAATTTAGATAAATAATTACCTATGTATTATTTATTTTATGGAAATAAAGATAATAAGAGGATGAATAAGAAAAAATGTGTAAGGGAATGAATAGAAAGGGGTATTTTCTAACATGTGATACTTGTGGAAGGAAACACTATGTCAATTTCTTAACGGTAAAAAGGGTTTGATATAGGTTGGGTGAAATATTTCAAAATTATAATTAATGAAAGAGTAAGGGATAAACCATAAAAATATAGTGATTTAACTACAAATAAATGGGACACTATGCTAACCAATGTTACAACAATCAAGGGAACATTCATGATAAGAATCCAAGGGGAGAAGGCCAAATAATTAAATTAAATCATCCAAAGCTGAAGTTCCTAGAAATGTGTTGAAATGTACACTTATAATTCACTTAGGGATTGAAAATGTTCTACTTTATTATAGTTCTTCACACAATTTTATATCTGAATAATTTGAGAAGGGTCTCAAATAACCACATCATTGATTAGATGTTGATGTGGAAGTGAAAACTCCAAATAGTAGTATGAATGAAAATCATTTCTGTAGATCCTCTTCAATATATTTTTTTGGGAATGTTCTTCCTATAAATAATGTTATTTTTCATCTAGTTGAATTGGCGGTAAATATTGGTTATGGATTTTCTATATCATTATAAAGTCTATATAAACTTTTGAGGAAGGGAAGTCATATTGGGTACATTTATTCAACGAATGATTTTCGATTAGTGTGAGGAAGAACATGATAAACCAATGGATAATGCTTCCATAATAATTGTTTTCATACCTATTATTGAGGGATATCTTTCTCAAATGTTTGGGGAGAAACATAAAATTGAGGATATTCCTATTATATGGGATTTTTTTTTATTTCTTGATGAATTTCCTAATATTCCCCAAAATGAGAACCCAAGTTTCATAATGTTTCATTCTTGATTTTTATAATCTCAAATGAGGGTATATCAAAAGATCCATCAAAGATGAAAGTTATTGAGTATTGGTCTAGCCCAAAAATGGGTATTTAGATCAGTAGTTATCTTGGGTTAGAAGGATACTTCTGAAAATTTGTGAGACATTTCTCATGACTATCTAATCCAATCATTATTTTTGAATTGATGGGGTTGTGTTATTGTGAACAAATGAACATGAAGAAATATTCAGATATCTAATGAAAAGGTTTCTCATCATTCTTGTACTTACACTACCCTATAGTAGGGGATAATTTATGATTTATAGTTATACATCAAAGAGGGTATTGGGATGAATATTCACATAGAATGAAATTATGATACCATATACCTCTTGAAAATTAAAAATTCCAAAAAAATACCCAACCCTAGATTTGGAGCTCTTAGTGGTAATTTTTTCATTGAAGATATATAAAAATTATCTGAATGGTGAATGGTGTGATATATATAATGATCATAAAAATTTCAAGTATATATTTATATATATTTACACTGAAATATTTGTAAATTCACTTGAGAAGACGGTTGGAGTTTATTAATGATTATTAATTTTCTCAATATATTTCCCCCCTAGGAAGGCGAACAGGGTGGCTAACACTCTATGTCTAAAATACCATGCAATTTTTCCATGATGAGGATTGAAAAAGATATAATATTTTTGGATTTAAATAATATTGATTTTGAAATCAAGAGGAAAGGGGACTAATCTTATCTCTCTAAGATGAATGTTAAGTCATCCATCCATCCATGTATTAAGAAGTTATATAAGGAAGATGTTGAATTATAGAAGAAGGCGAGGAATATTCCTAAAAAAGTAGTATATCCATATATTTATTCCATTCATAAAAAATATTATTTCAGAGTCAAGGATGGGATAATTACACTCATTTGGGTGTAGTAGCTGTGAGTAATAAGACACCACATGTTCATTATACATCAACTCAAATCCCAAAACCACACCAAAAGAGTCATAATACAAGTAATAATGCTTCCCAAGGTAAGAAAGAATCAATACTGGTGTAGTTTTCAATTGGGCTTGCAAATAGTCAAATGAAATCTTGGTCTTCTTATCAAACTAAAACATCACCCTTTCTTAATCAACACTATCAAGGGAGATTCTAGAAAAGAGAAGTCTAAAAAACATATATAATACACATTCAAGAAAAATAACTATATATATATCAAACAAATTCTAGGGATTATCCTAATATATTACTTCTCGAACCTTATTTTGATCCACTGTAACTATTTCCTCAGAAATCATGTGGCCCAAAAATATTACATACTAAATCAGAAACTGGCACTTGGGAAACTCTTCATATATATGTTTGTCTCTAAAAATACCAAAAAAACCTCTAGATGTTTGGTATGATTACCTTTAAACCTATAATAAACCATGATTTCTTCCAAAAACCTGACCACAAAGGAGTCCAAATACATGATGGAATATATAGTTCCTTAATTCCCTAAAGACTGTAGGATAATGGGTAATCCCAAATGGAATGACCAAATACTTTTAAGGTTCATAAAGGATTCCAAACATAGTCCTTGGAACATCATCATCCTAGACAATAAAAAGGTGGTATATGGATTTCATTTAGATATTTGAAAACTAACCGAATGCCCTGAGTTGATCAAATATAAAATCAATTTCTTTATCAGATGTATTTATTCATCAAAATCACCAGGTCATTCTTATGATATACTTTTAAAATTTTATGTATCCAATACAACTTCTATAAAAATATCAGTGGTAATTACCATGATGAAATTATTGGATGAATAAAACTATTTCCCTTCTGGTCCTCATGATGAAATTATAACTCTTTCAGTTCCTCTAGAGCCATACAGTAAGATAGTACGGAGATCAAGCTCATCCCACGAGGTAGGTCGATACTAAACATTCCCTATAACTTTGAAATAAATCTTATATTATCTTTAAGAAACACATTTGGGTGTCGATCCATGAATAATGGAAGTTCAGCCACTTGAAACAACTCAAAAACATTGAGAAATAACTTGGAAAACTGGCATGATATCAACCCCATCTATAAAGCAACGGGTCCTTCCCTCCCTAAACGCATATCCCACTCACCCCGAAAGACGTGAGTGCTCTCAACATGAGTAATGAATTGGACCCTGTGACAATAGAAATTGATTAGAAAATTAAATCTGATCCACAAATACATGATTATAAGAAATTCAACTATGTCCAAGTCAAAAATAACGATGTCCCTGATGACTGCCATTCCACCAACCAAAATACAACTCTCTAGGAACTTAAGACCCTACTATTATTTCCTACCTAGTTTGTCTTGAAAATCAATAACATATGGATTCAAGTCATCCCAATTTACCGAATCATTAATTATCTTAAGTGAAATTAAATAATGGGTTATACTCATAACAAATAAAAAGTATTCTATGGAGGAAGTAATAATCATCTTACCACTCAAGATGTCCAGCGTGGAATTTGACTCCTCTGGAATAACCTATAATGGATTGAGATTCCCTAGATTAAACCCACCATGAGTATTTCACCCATGGTAAGAATCCATCTTACAATAAAAATGAGATCATACATACTTGGAATCCACTCACTCCACCTAGGATCACTTTGAAAAGGTAGAGCTCACACCACTCCCCAAAGAAGGCAACCCACAAAAGCCCTTAATATACCCTGACTTTCCACAACAAAGGAAGGTCCTCAGAGTATCTAGGAAATCTAGTATGATGTTTTATACCTTGATAAAATTATAAAATAAAAATGTTATATCCCCCCTAGAAGACACAAGATAAAGACATCATGTCTATTGGAAAATATTTCCACTACCCCATTGAGACTCATCTTACTATCGCTTCAATCCTAATGATGAAATCTAGCATCCACCAACTAAAGAGACACCACTAAGATATATATTAATATAAAATATTCATATTCTATAGATACCCTATCATCCACCCCTAGATAATATTGTTGATATAGAATAATTAGAATATATTTGATATATGGATTCATTCCCATTTTGAAACGCAAAACCATGAGGTAATAATTCATAAGGAGATCCTATGAGAAATGAAACAACTCAGTAAAATGAGCACCATACTCTATCATTGAACAACCACCCTACTCTAAAATCAAAACCTCATGGTCCTTCACCAACCTCGTGGTATTTATGTAGATCTAATTATTAAACACTAATTTTAATATAGTGCATGGGATATGATTGTTCCTCCCTAAGTGCACTATAGACTCCCAAAACTTCTTATCGAGACCGTCCATCACATATGTGGAGAATCACACCTTAGAGTTATCATGGGTCTTCAAGTACTCAAATATTTTATCAATAGATTCTAAACACTCTTCATGCTCATTGGGTCCCATGTTTCGATGGAAAACCAGAGGAATTTTCATCTAAAACTCTTCTCCATAGTCAACAGTCTATTTATACTCTCAGCCACCCAGATGACCGAATGATTGGATCATATGAAATAGTAACTCCACCAAATATGGATCAAGATGAGGGTTCCATGTGGGATATTCTCCACAATAACCTATCTACTCTTAAATTAGGATCTTTTAGAAATAATTTTATTCAAAATGAAAAAAGACTCCTTATGACTGTTACAACCTCAAACCACAATAAAAGATATATAATAAACCCTCAAAATCGGTGTCAATAAGATGTACATGCATCAATAGAAACCGTAAACGAAAAAGGAGAAAAAATAGAAAAATCCTAATTATTTACCACTACAAAAGGTTTGGATAACCATGCTCCAATCGTGATGTTGTCACTAGAGTTTTCAAGTAGGGAAACATGGGCTACAAACCACTTCTACTAACTGTACACACTAATCAAGTGCCTCCTCCAAACGTCCATGTTTCATCCCCAAAAATTTAAAAAAACTCCAATATCAATAATGATATGTAAATAATTCAAAAAATCATCAAAATGTCCCATAATAAGGATAACAAATATCCACAACCTCATAACACCCCTGGAAACTTGAGGTTCGACATGGAAAAGATCTGGCCTATCATTTCCTTGTTCTAACCACTCATGTCCTGATGAACCCAAATCCAATCTACCACTGACTCCAAAATAACTACATTATTTTTTATAATTTTTAAATTAACCAATCTAGGTTAACCTAATATTATACCTAATCCAACATTCAACATGGCTCCAAGCACGGTCTTGATCTCTACGGGTTAGTGACAAGAATAAGTCATAATAAACTATCACGTTGGAATAATTTCTACCCTTGTAAACTGGGATGGACCATCCATAAAATAGGAAGACACAAAAAATTTGATATGATTTAGTAGCATAAAAAGAATCATCTAGAACATACAATAAATAATAAGGTTCTATCATAAGAAACATCAATGATCATACACATAACATACAAAATAGGGACATACAAATGGTATCTTAATTGAAAAGACTATAACTCAAACGATTGGGAATAATGCCATACAAGCCCACACATATCCCAATGGGTACAAAATCTCAAAATAAATCCATCAAATACAATTCCATGAGACCAAATCTCCTCCACGACACACAAATTTCAGTTATCAAGAAGATCCACCCTAGTTCATGGTTCCATTTCCATTACTAGTTCCTTGAAAAATGAAATCTACAAACGACCAAAGGACCAAGAAGGTTGTGATCCATGAAGAATATTAGTATACCATAATGAATATAGTTAAGTTTCCCACCATTAAATCCACTGAACTAGTTTGAAAACAATTTAAAAATTAATCCATTTTCAAAAATACATTTTCAAATAAATTAGTAAAATACCATTAGTATTCTATTTCAAAAAAAAAACTCATTTTCCCATGATAATTTTCAACATTGATTAGATAAGAAACATGTTCAAGGATTACCATTCTTAATATATCCAAAAAACATATTAAAAATATGAATAATATCAACATTAACCAATCACATAAATAGGAATGGGCATAATAAATTTCAACACATACAAATGGAACTAATCAAATGCATAAAGAATATAAACAAATAATGCTTGAGTAATGTACACCTAGGTATATATGAATCAGGACTATCATGAGTGAGTAAACATGTATGATAGCTATCTAAGAAAAGGGAAACTCTCACGATTTTCCCCATTCTCAACTTCATGAAATCCAATGGTATCTTGGAAACCAACATGGAATCTCTCATGGTATTCTTACCCAAAGGCTCTACCTGTCCATTGGAATCTAAAATGTAAGCTCTCCAAATCATTCCTCTGATGTCTCACATGAAAAATCATAAATAATAAAATGAAATCTTT